>CM062601.1:47030897-47380721 GCA_031470985.1 Agastache rugosa | reverse complement strand
GTGGCATTTGATTTGATTGATAAATAATTCAACATAATCATATGTTTGGTTTGGAATGATTTGACCCATGATGGATAACTTTCGGCCCGTGTTCCTATCCACCAATTGGAGTGATAATTTACTACGCTCCAAATCTGGATTGATTATTAATCAACCATATAATTTCTATCCTATGCTATCAATGTAATCTATCTCATCCTCTCCAAACCTAACGCCCCTTTGTTGTTCTCCCTAGTTGAGTTTATTTTATAGTAGCATAAAATGTGCTTTTGGGGTTTTGGGGGGCTTCGTGGTAAACATGTCAACTAGACAGACATGATTTTTTTTCTCCATCATTAGGTATTAATTAGTTTATCCTTTTCACTAACTTACACATTTGCAATGACAGAAATGAGGTTAAAGTTAGGCGATTATGCAGCCACATGATTCTAATACTATCTTAAAATGATGATGAGCACATCTTTTACTAATGCAAAAGGATTCAGTACTATTTGATTGAAATTCTTATGGTCTTAACACACACCATAAGAGGAACATAAACTTAAATTGGAATGCAGAAAACTCCGTGAAAAAACAATGTTTTCACTTACTATAGTAGGTTACATATTGAAATGTTACAAAGCTTGAAGAATAAAAAGTAGTTGAGAAAGGGAGTCAAGCCGGAGCAACATAAATGGTACTTACAACTAAGACACTGACCTTCTACCAATTTTTATGGTAAGAGTGACTAGAAATAGTTCTCGTATGAATGGATACATCAAAACATCAAGTGTAACCAGTCATTTCCACCAAAAAACAAATCTCATGTAGTTGCAACATAACGCAAGAATAACATAATATACTAGTGGCCAACGGAGAGAACGCAACTGACCTGCTCCATGTACTTCCACATCACATTTAAAGCAAGGAGGTTTCTGCCCATGAACTCCTGCATCGAAGAACAAAAAGTACCTTCTGGAGCTTACATTTGAATATGTACTCCCAATCTAAACGCTATACACAAGAACATCAGAAATGCATATAAAAAGTTGATAAAATTTGTGGTTTCTCATTATTATGATTCTATGGATCAGAAAATGTAGAATTGCAAAGAACTGATAGTAAGATTTTAACTTTCAGTTTATAGTGTTGCCACAACCAATCCTTCTTAATCAGAATTACTAGAGAGTGAAAATTCTGTTTCAAAATTAGGTCTGCACACATGATAACTAAATTAGGACTCTAATTTTTATTCTGAAGCTCGACTAAAATTCAAGGTCATTCAAAACCCATCTTGGCAGCTAGTTTAACTGTGTGTGCATTCAATGATTTAGCTCGATGTAACTGGTCCACACAGTAATTTCTAGGATTTACTTGTCTAATTGTATCAATAATAACAAATCCTAGAAATAGCACATTAAATGCATTTCAAGGAAAGATCTATAGTCATTGTATGAAGGTATTTTATTATTTCCTCTTAATACATCATTTCACTTTATATCTTGGATCAAATGTGTTACAAGCACTTCACAGAATAATATAATCAACATGTTTGGTTGCTAAAACGGAAAAGTGAAGGCAACAATCAACTATACCTTCTAAGGGATAAAGTACAAAGATCGACCTCAAACTGGTAGGCAATGCTTTGCTTAATGATTTCACCTAGGATCATACACCATTTTGTGCATGGTGGCAATTTTCCCAATGTGGGGCAAACTCCTAGAAGCCCCCCCCCCCCCCCCACCACATGCAGATGCAGCGCAGCCTTTGCTCACACATGGCAAAATGAATGCACACCGCTTCCAACTGCATAAGGTTAGATGAGTTACATTGCACGGACCTTCTTGATTAGTTGCACATCATAAGACCTTCCATATCTGAAACTGTATAAGAGTTGCAAGATCTATCCCACTGAAACTGGAGTCATCTCTCCCAACAATTTTTTCAAGACTTTCCCTAAGTATGTCGCTGTTAGCCTGAAAAAGCAGAAATTATTGTACTTTCTCATAACTTCGCCAATGAACATATATAGCCAAGTAGAAGACATAATAAAGGTTTGATACATATTCCAGTCACTCGTATGCGTAAAAGGAGTTGGGTGACATGTGCCGATTCTAAATAAAATTATTGAAGAACCACAAACCATTCTTGGTATCAAGCATGCACAAAATAAACACTCATAAGCTAAAGAGCTCTCCAGAAAGCCCAAACAGATATCAGAAAAAATTATTGAAGAAACACAATGACATACAATCAACAACAGCTCAAGCTGTAAGAATAAAGGAACACCACCGTCTCGAGTCGGCGTCTACCTCAATCAGCAAGCAATCAGTCAACTCAGCCACTCATTTGGTGAATTTAGCAGCGCGGAATTGGAAGACACTTATCTAAACGCAAAATAGGGAAGAAAAAAAAGGAAAAAACTCAACTCACAGGATCATTTCCGCTTCTCTTTCCCCTCTCAGGGTCATCATCGCCTTCAACACTATCCTCCTTAATTCTACCAGAGAAAACGACGCAAGAACCCCCTAGCGCGCCGCCACGTAGGACCGCCGTTCGTACGGCTGCGGATTTGATTTTCCAAATTTGCATACCCGAAACAGAGGATTCTGCAATCAGCAGCCTCTCAGAACAACACCAAATCCATCACCAGCGTCGCCGGCAGCCTTGTAGGAGTGCGCCGGCTTCGCCAAGATACTCGTCATCTCAGGAGGTTGAGATATCGGCTATGTGACGGTTACAGCAATCTCCGCTTTAACTTAAGGAGAGAGAAAGCTCCAACTCCCAAGCAGGGGGGAGAGAGAGAGAGAGAGAGAGAGAGACTGGACAAATGAGGACCTCAGAAAGAAAGTTGAAAATATGTTTTGAATTAGACTGTGCGGTCAATAACTGAAACTTAGAAGTAATAAATATACTAGTACTAGAATCATGCTGATTTTTTTGAATTAGCGGCAGCATGAATCAAAATATTTTTCTATAATTAAAAACTAGTCATCTTCAAATATAATTGTTATTATAAAAATTAATAATCTTTATATAAAATAATGGTTACGACTATAATTCCTCTTCCCAGCAATTAGCAAATTTATATATAGCTATTGATTTATATTTTTATTTATTTTTCATGTGGATAATATACAGGGCTTAATGCTTATATATATAAGTATATTTTTTTTTATATCGTGGAGACCGTAACTATTATTTTTAATGCGTATTGAGTTAATTTATGTTCATGTCTACTAACCACACATGAGAGTGAATCATACCTAATAATTATGAGTAACGTATTCTATTATATTCTTCTTTTTATGGAAAATAGAAAGTAAATTATTATGTTTAGTGAAATTTAGGAGAAGAACTTAACCTTAGTTCTTAATCTGTCTATATATTAATACAGGAAAAAGAACTTCCAATGTTCTCAAATATGTAGCGATCTCTTGATTTTCGTATTCATTTATAAATATTCCTCGAAAATTACATATCGTATAAATAGTCACAAATTTTGAATTCAAACTTAATACCAAAAAAAAAGGTCATCTTCTAAACTATACTTCTTCTATCTACAAAAAATATGGTCAGATTTTATTTTTATTACCCGTTCATAAAGAAATAAGTAGCTTTTCCAAATAAGCGAAATCGAACTCAATTTTAAACATCACACAAATTTAAAATTAAATACCATTTTTCCACTCAAATAATATATACATTCTTTTCTTAAAATTGGTGTCACCAACAAAATCACACTACTTGGCGGATCGTTAGAAAGATAAATTAATACGTACTATTCCCTCCCATTCACGATAAGTCATGTCTTCTTTCCTTTTTCGTCCGTCCATAATAGTGTGACATTTTCTTAAATAAACGACTTCACCACACAATAAACATTTAGCCTTCACTCTCCACTCACAATACATTTATTTAATCTTACTATCTCACTCTTAAAACCTATCACACTCCATCCGAAACCACACTACCTATGATTGTGCATGAAAGGATATTTTATTTTTTATCTATGGAGACTAGACATCAAAAGCGTTATACATTATACTTGTACACGCGCGCGAGGTATGTGAATGTTGGCTTTAGTAGTGCCACCGAGGCTGCAGGAAGAAGATAAGGTCATGAAACCGAGTGTTTGAGAGAGAGAGAGAGAGAGAGAGATGGGTGGAGTTGGAGGTGGGCGTTGGATTTCGTCATCTTCAGCAACCATAATCAACAGATTTTTATCAGTTGCAGATCATCCCAAACTCATGCCCAGAGCTTCTACCAATTATGCCAGAAGAAATTATTTTCCATTGGTACAACTATATATAACTCATCATATATATATATATATATATATATATATGCTCCTTAATTTAATTTCCTGTATATATAATTCATCAATTTTGCATCTTCTTCTTCTTCTTCTTCTTCTTCATTCTACCCTCCTGCATTATTTACATATGCTGGTGGCAAGTTGTCGATGCCGATCACTCTGTTTTATACTCATATAGCAATGTGCGCTTATAAGATATTTGAATTAATTTATCTGTTATATGTGTAAAATAAAATAATTGGTAAATGCAATTTTGTGTGTGCACGTGTCAACGGAAAAAATTAGGTGCAGAAGAAAAGGAGTAAGCCGCGTTTGATCACCTGCCAATAACAACAGCGGAAGGGAAATGGCAAGGAAATTGGGATTCTGAGTATTTATTTTCCTTACGAGACCTACAGTTACTCGATCTCTCAGACCATGATTTTCACAAAGATACAAATGTTTCTATCAATCTTTCTGTTGAAAAGGTGATATATAGTACTAATATTTACATATTTTGCGACCAACTTTTTTTTTAATTTCAAATTGTATTGCATGATTGCTTCTCATGGTTCGTTAACATTAATACATGTAAGTAGTGTAAACTTTGGAAGTGTGCGCATTGTAATGTCTGAGTGCTGCATTGTAGTCTCCTATTTTTTTAATTACTACAATAATAATTATTATTATTATTATTAATATTATCTCTTTTATAATAATAATTAAGTAGTATGCTAAATAACGAGATTATGGAACCAAATGTGGCATATAGCATGCCGGACTTGGGCTGTCAGTAGACGGAAGGATTAACACATGCTTCACCACAAAATGTTGCAATTGCTGCTCTCCTTATTTGAGACAAGTACTCTCTCTCTCTCTCTCACTCTCTCTCTCACACACACATACTTTTCAAAGATTGAAGAATGAAGCATTGATTAACCATAATATGTCAGATTAACGCGACATTTAATGTTTGGATTTTGCCATCAACGAGAACAATCTAAGGAATCACTCTAATCAACTTCCCCGATATCGGCGGAGATGATCCTTCAGTAAGTTAGATTTCTTCAACATCTTATCTCTCTCTTCTCTCTCTTTAATTGTTTTACATTTAAAATTTTAAAGGGCCGCTGTGAACGCCTATGATCTTCTAAACTCTCGAGATCTTCATTTATGAGCCCGGATACATATTAACTACTCTACCATTGTGCTTCAACACACGCACACCAACATCTATCTCTTATTTTCTTATTCCTTCACACAACTTCATTTACAAAAATTTATGGATATATGTAGAATCATTTTTTTGACCTCAACTATTCTGTTCTACACTGACCTATGACCCCTTTCCATACTTTTAAATTTTATAGTTTAATTTAAAAGTCGATATTAATTTTCAGTAAATATTTTAGAGGAGTGTCTACATTGTAAATTGAATGATACGTAATTCATGAGTAATTTATTACGATTCCATACATTTTGATTCTATATATTTACAGGTTATTTATGTAGAAGCCTGGATATGAAGCTGATCTCGATTCTTTAATACAAGATACAGTTCGGTTGGCCGCTTCCGTCAATGTACGTACATAATTGTTTTTTTATATATACGCAATATTTATAAACTAATAATTAATTAATGTGTACATAATTTTATTTGAGTGATTATAACATGAAATTGTATTTTATTTTTCAGGGAAACTTGCTCGGAAACTTGTGAGAAGTCTGAAACCAAATTACACCGTGAGTAAATTCCCCCAAATTACACCTTTTTTCCCTAAAAAATATAAGGAAGGTTTCATCTCGTTGTAATTAAGAAATTGACAATAGTTAATGGAATATAATATCAGATTTTAGATGCAAGGGATGCAGCATCGATCGATCGAAGGTGGCATAAGCTTTTGGAATTGAAGAAGAGGCACGAATTCACTTATAGATCTAATGCATTTTCTTCAATATTAATTTAATTTAAATTCGTATTTACAGGATTGCAAACAAAAATTGAAACATGTTCTTGTATATAATCACATGTAATCACATGATACTTTGTATATAGTACAAATTAGTATTAGCAATCAACTCATTTTATTGGATTTCTTTTGAGCCCATCAATTGATTTATCGGAAGTTAATTGTATATTTGTTGGTCCGAGGACAAGATGATGGTCCCAAGACTGGATACCTTTGTAGTGGAAGTGAATACACCAAGGTTTAAAAACTTTTCCAATTAAAACTCTTTTGAGTGAGCCATTGGTTTGTTCGATCCAATTTAAGGCATTGATCGACATAATTTCGTGCGCGCTTTTAATGTGCTGGGATTTTGGAAAGTCCGTCTGGTTGTTTCAAATATATTGCAAAGCTGTTTCTTTTTCGCTAGTCACATGCACTTGAAATAATGCTTATGAAGCGGTTAGCCGGATGCATAAATAAACATGAAAGAACACGCCTATTTAACGTGGTTCGAGAAACTACTCCTACGTCCACGACTCGTAAACCTCCCGGTAATCCACTAAGGATACCACCGACTTTTCGCTGCAGCCAAGAAGCGTTGCAGCTTGGTTCCTCAAGCTGGATACAAGTTTACGCGTACTGTATCGAAACGTAACCAGATCGTTTACGGGCACAATTTCGAAGCCTAACCCGTAGTTTGCGGGTACTATGTAACCAACACTCGAATTACGCGCTTCGAGGTTAAAGCCGTACCTTTACCTAACCTTTTCTCGGGTTTGGGTTTGGGGTTTTCCAACTATGAACGAGTTCTTACAATTAAGAACAATGAGTATGATGAACTCGTTCAAACTAGGCTTAAGACGGGAAGGATTATATGCCTAGATACTAGCGGGAGAGAGCCTTCAAAGAACTCGAGAATAAATAACATCTTATAAGAATGAAGGCTGCTGTATCTTTGAAGCTTTTCTGAGAGATCTCTTGATCTTTGGATAGACTTCCTTCAATGAAGTATGTTGATCTCTCTTGAATCTATTCTCTCGTCTCTCTTTCTGATGATGAAGAAGACTTCTATATATAGGGAGAGATTAGAACTAGCCGTTGGAAAGAGCCGTTCTGAATCTTTACCTAACTTCTGACAGGATTGACTTGTCTTCTTCCTTGATTTCCTCGTAAAGCAATCCTAGGTTTGACTTCTGTGCCGAGGTGTCGAGTTCCCCGATGGTCCGCATCGTATCCGACTTTATCTAAAGTTCACTTCGACTCTGCTGTGTTGGTGACTCTGAGCTGTCTTGAACTCTGCTGGATCAATGACGCTGAGCTGAGTCTTGAACTCTGCTGGGTCTTGACGCTGAGCTGAGTCTTGAACTCTGCTGGGTCTTGACGCTGAGCTGAGTCTTGAACTCTGCTGGGTCTTGACGCTGAGCTGAGTCTTGTCACACGAGCTGGGTCTTTCCTACAGCTGTGTCTGGAAGAACTTTATCGTCTTGGATCTGGATAACGTTGCTTAACACTTCGACTTGGCTTACCCCCGCCGTGTACTCGACTGGGTCTTCTCGTCGTCTTCGCCGACCACCCGTAAAACATAGAAAATCTATAAGCTCAAACAGGCGAGCTGGAAAACACTTGGGCTTGTGCAAACATCTACTCGGTTGGGGTCAGCTGGGTTTTGGTATCACTTCAAAACTCTATTAATTTTCCCAACAATTTCCCCCTTTTTGATGATGCCAAAACCCCAAGTTGGAAAAACAAAAATTGCTTCTCCTTAACAGAAACGGGATTCAACGAATTAAACATTCACAAGAGTTAACATATTCGAGCTCGGACAAAGAGAGATTGTCTTCGTGTTGATTTTGATAAAATGAACTTTTCATTAATAGGAAGAATTTGTACAATTATGTAAATACAAAAGTTCAAAATAAAAATTCCCATTGGTCGGGTCTTCACTTGACCGCTTCCTTAGTTCATCAATTTGATGGTCGCCTTTAGACCATATCTATTGAAGATGAACTCTTCCAAATTCTCCTTCCATTCGCCTTGATTCTTCGACTTTGAAATTCCTCTTTCACTAGCCCGTTGATTAATTTCTTTGATGATTTGGGCCTTGTCGTGAAGGTTTGTTCCGGCTAGAAATGGAGGCTTTAGCCGTTTGACTTTGGGAGCCTTTCACTGGATGTTATTGCTCTTGGCATAGAGGGCGATTGACCTTGCCATCATTGGATTCGTCTCATGAAGCTCGAGGAAATAGTCCCGGAAAGCAAATTTTCCGGATCCATGCCTTTGAATCGATTTAAGTAATAGAATTCTTTGATGAATTCTCGATTTGCATCTTTCCTGCTTTCATTTATATCATCCGGGTTCTTCTTATCACCGAGGCCGCTTGGATTTTCTTCGTTCGCTTGTCCGTAGCTCGCCTTTTCTTCTTCTCGCTTTTTCTCACAGAGCTTCGAGAGCTTCAAATTTTCTTCTTAACAATCTTATCCAGACTCTTGCATTTCTTTTCTTTGCTCATTGTGGAAGTTACACGGCCAAAGGATAGTCATTGTATTCTTCAGCTTGTGTCCACATGCTTTGGCAAGAGCGACCATTTTCTCTCTCCATGTTCTCTTTGATGCCTTTGGCCGGAGCAGCTGGCTCGTCTCTTCTTCATCCAGCCTCTTTTGCAAAATCGTCGATTTCCCTCTCGTATTTGCCGCACAGTTCCCCCTTAGCCGCAACTTCCTCTCACTTGTTTTTCCACTTCATTCCGATCTTCCCCTTTTTGGCATTATCAACAAGGGAGGTAGAGAGGTTGGCAAATCGTTGCCAGCCGAGCTTGGAGAGAATACCTTCAACATCGCCGATCTTGACCGAGTTGTCACTCGTGACGAGATTCACCGGGCACAGCCGTCTTCAGCCTTCCGAACCGAGCATCCAGATCTTTATATAAGTTGAAGAGTTGGCGGATGTCGAGCTGCGTTGGAGAGAGTGGTCTTTTTGAGAGCTTCCACTCGGCTTGAAATTTTTGCAATGTCGTCAACCAAATGAGCTTGAAGGTTTGAGATGATCTCGTGACTCTCTTCTCTAGATGATTTGATCGATCAATACGGTGAGAAACGAGAGATTGCGCGAGATCTCTCGCCGGTGCTTTCCCGCATTGAGAGCGAATCTCGTGAACGTCGTCAATGGACACCCATTGCTCCGGACTTGAGACTCTATAGCCGTGATGCGCAGTGGTATCCACATTTGATTCGAGTCTATCCCGAAAAGGATTTCCTCAACTTGTTTTGCAATCTCGTCCTTCATTGCATCGTAGAGCTCAACATGATCCGTCCGGGTTCCGGATTCGGCTTGGCCGGGTTTTACCGCCTCGATCTCGACTCGGTGAGCGAGTGTCACTTCCCGCAATCGGACTTCGTGGGGCCTTCCTTCCGGTTCGGCTCAAGTTGCAAAGCATTGGCTCGTCTTCAATCATCATTACCTCACCGTGTTTCATGCGCATGCCTTCATTGGCACACTCACCGAGACTTCTTTAGAAATGTCGCTCCTGAACGTGTCTCCCACCCCGCACTGCTAGAAGTTGATTAGCCGATTCCCGTACTTCACCGGCGCGGCTTGGGATACTACCGAGACACTTCAATAATTCCTTCCGATGAGATCATTCTGGTGCAAATATGCATCCTCCGTACTTCCAAAGCCAAAAGTGCGCCGGAGGCGTGCTTCATCGCCTTCGCTTTCTCAAAGGAAAAAGTCTCGATCACCGCTTCATTCTCGGTACCAAGTTGCCATCTTGGTAGCCGGATAGAACTCGAGGTCTCCAACTTTGACAAGCGCAACGGGCGGTGCGCTGACCGGATACATCGAGTTAGAGCACTCTTGATCCCCGTAATGCGCAAGTCCTCGTACATGGCTTCCATAAAGGCCGAGCCAAGAGAGTTGAGAGAAGGAGAGGTAGTAGGAATCACTCTCCTCTCGATTCCGTGGAGATTTGAGGAAAGCAGTTCAAAAGGGTTCACAATTGGTCGTGAAGAAGCATCACCAACTCGTGCGGGAGATTGAGCTGGGAGACGGCCGTTTTGGGGTGAGCCGGGATAAGTGGAAGAGGGTTCAAGATGGGTGTCACTGGCCGTGAAGGAGCTTCCCGCTGAATATCTTCTAGCTCTCGTTGCAGAGATGGCTCTTTGGTTGGAGAGCTGGGGGAGGGGAAGGCTGTTTCGGTGGAGAGCCGAGAGGAGGAGGCCGGGGTGAAGCTTGGATTATCCAGCTCGTCCTCTGAGCTGGATGACGATCCATCATTCAATTCCATCTCTGCCAGGATGTTTGATCCGTATTGATCGAAGGCCGACACCGGCCGTGGGAGAGAATCACCATAGCTTGACCGGGAATGACAAATGTTTTCTTTTTCTTCTCAAATTTGACCTTCCATTTCGGTTTGGTGGTCACCGCCTTCCTCTTCTTTGTTTCTTTTCACTGGAACTTCGCTTTGTTCCTTCCACCGCTTGCTCCTCTACTCACAAAGCAGCCGCTTCTTCGTAAGATCATTGATTTGATTTATTCTTTGAAAAGAATCTTCGTTTCGGAAACGGTTCGAATCAGCCCACTTTATCGTGTGCTCCTTTCACCGCTTGCTCTATCAAGAAAGAGATTTTGGAGCAGAGATACAAAGTGGCTGCCGAAAACGTCGTCCCGGTGGAGTTGAACTTTATCTTCTCTCGACTCCTTGACCCGCCGGTTGAGTAGGAAATCAAACCGTTGACGTTTGCGCCTTTGATCATGGCAATCATCGGCTTCGAGTTTTGGAATGCCGATCTCTCCTTGAGATCCGCCTATCCCTAAGATGCATTTTCGAGTGATATCCAGCAGACTCGTACTTTGGCTTCGAGCAGAGCTTTGACATGCTTGCTCCGTACGGCTCGGGGAGATGAGCATCTCCGCCGAGGAATTCATCTACTTCTTCCCGACTGTAATCATCTGGGATGAATCCTCCTTCTCTGGGAAGGTTGAACACCTTTCGTAGCATCTTATTGAGTTTTATGGTGACGGTAGCTGTATCAAACTTTCCGTCTTCGCCTTTGACACTCATGTCAAATGACGATGAGTAGAAGCTTCATCTTCGTCAATAATGTTGAGGTAGAATCGGCGGCATCTCTCTTCAGCATAAGCTTGGGCATGGAGGTTGCCCACAGCAGGAGACCGGAGTCTGCAACTATATCCACCATCTCTTTTAACTCAGAAACATGGAGATTGGAGGTCGACAGAATACTCTCAAATGACAGCTTTGTCATTAGGGCTTCAAACTGGTTCATCCCTGCGATTGATTTCTTGGGCGCCATTTCTGCAACTTGGAGAATTTGATTGTGCGAAGAACTTGCAGAGAATAGATGGAGGTTCTGGAGATTTGAAATTTGCAGAGATAAAGATGAAGGATGAAAGAATCTGCGTATCTTTTCCATATATATCAACTGCCATAACGGATCAACGGTTAAGATTGAAACAGTTGATATTCTGATCAATCCGGGAGAGATTCACTCATCACGTTTTGCCGACGTGCTTTCGGCGAGTGTATTATAACCGCGCGTGAGGTATTTCAAACGTTTGACGTTCGCCTCGATCCCGCCGTGCTACAAGTACTATGCGTACTTTATAATTAATGCGATGGGAAAGGAAACTTTATCAAACAATTTAACTAAGGAATGTCTGTCCACTTAACATATGAATTCAAAATAATTGGACTTTATATAGCATATTCCTCAGAGCATTTATTGCATGAGATGCAGACGGCTGGCTTGGACACGGTATCCAAATTCGATATCACGGTCTTCTTCTTTGCTTGATTGATGCTTCTCCTCACCGAGTATTTCGAGATTTAGCTTGAATTTCCTTCAGCTGAGTTCCCTTTATCTCTTCGACTGATGTCCAGCTGAGCTTGATTCCCTTTTTGGCTGGGAAATCCTTCTGAACTGAGCTTTGGGATCCAGCTGAGTTTGTTCCCCCTCACTCGGATGATTTTTCTTCATCCGGATTGAGCGGTCCAAGTGATTCACACATCATCTTGATTTAGATTTCAGCATGTGCTTTTGTGTGACTTTTTCCCAACAATGGATTCTTTCAGATGTTGAGATAACTCTTGGATGCTTTCATGTCGTCAGCTGGGTTAGAGGATCAACTTGTTTTTCCTGCTGGATCAGGTTTCTCTTCAGCTGATGACTCCAGCTGTGTTTATTTTGGAGAGAGCATCCTTCTGGGTATTCTACTTGATTTTACTAAATCTTTTCAGCTATGTAGAATTCCCCTCGATTTGTCGCAGGTGGCTTTTTCTTCAAATTCTCGCATCCTACTTCCTTTGAGCGGATTTTTCTCATCATTGGCTCATTCATTTGTTAAGGTCACTGTCCCAAATCCACTCGATTCATCCGTCAGCTTCTCTAAACTTCTCTTGAGACCAATGTACTCACCGTATGATCGGCCGATTCTTCGATTTTGTATCCAATGTCTTTATTTCATAGGTCCTACAATTAGCCGGGTTTCTTCTCTAAGATGTTTCGACATCTTAATCGAGCAATCATCCTCATCCGAGTTCTGGAGAAGGAGATTTGATCATCATCCGTTTTGCTCGATTCGATCCTTTTATCTTCTCTCCGGAGAATGACTTCACGGGTTGCTCTTTGGGTAGAGTTGCTTGTCGTGATGAACCTTCACGATGTTCTTGTACTTTTCCTTGCTTTGTTCCAGCTGATTAATGCTTCGTACAAGTATGGCAACTTCTTCGTTCAAATCTTCTTTGCTCATAAATCTGAGCTGTTTATTGGTCCTTCCAAGCTGAGCTGATTGAGCTTCTTTTCTCGGCTTGATCTTTCACTCGCTTTATTCATTTGGCTGGATGAATCTCTACTTGTGATCCCCAGATCAAATTCGTTGGCCTTCAAGATGGAAAACAATTTTTCTGTCTCCATGCTGCCAAGATCAGTTCTGCTTTGGTGAACCACTTTGTGTGTGCACCATTCTGAGGAGAGAGCTGAAAGAACTTTCAAGTTCTTGTCTCGAACTGTATATTTTCCAGTTCGGATCGTCTCGATCTCGATGACGAGGTTGGAGAATCTGAGCTCCATTTGATCGATGGACTCATAGGGGAGTTGCTTGAAATTGTCGAAATTCGGCATGCAACCGAGAATTTGTTCTCTTGAATTTCCTTCGAGCCTTCACGCCTTGGCTAGAGTGTCCCACATCCCCTTAGCCGTCTCGCAGCTTGATGATCTTGCCGAGATAAGCATTCGTCACCGTTGAGGAGATGACGTTGCGAGCGTAGCCGTCCAAACCAGCCTTGTCTTCTTCTTCCGAGAGTACTCCCTTTGGGCTTCATAACTTGACGGAGCATCGGTTCGGGCCTCCGTGTGTGGTTTCGCTTGTCTTTCCGACTTCATGATGATGATGGGTCCGTCGGTGATAACATCACACATCATGTCGTGATGCGCACTCGTAAAGCTTTCGAGTCGGAACTTCCGCATCCGATAATCATCGACAGAGAATGCTCGGAAGATTCCCGCACAAGTGAAGATTCCATGACAAAGATGCAATATAAAAAAAGATTTTGAAACTTTGAAGGATTCTGTTCAGGTGACCACACACTATCAAGCAAAGAAATGCCGACTTGACAGATACAAAGTGATCTTTGAACCACGGCTCCGATACCAATTGATGGTCCCAAGACGGATACCTTGGTGTAGAGGGTGAATACACCAAGGTTTAAAAACTTTTCCAATTAAAACTCTTTTGAGTGAGTTGGCCGTGTTCGATCCAAATTCGGAAGGCAGCTTGATCGACACAAATGGCCGTGTGCGGAATGTGGTGGGTTTTTGGAAAGTCCGTCTCGTTGTTTCAAATATATTGCAAAGCCGTGTTTCTCTTTCGCTAAGTCGCTTTATGCAGCTTGAAATAATGCTTATGAAGGGTTAGCTGGATGCATAAATAAACATGAAAGAACATACGATTTAACGTGGTTCGGAGAAACTACTCCTACGTCCACGACTCGTAAACCTCTCGGTAATCCACTAAGGATACCACCGACTTTTCGCGCAACAAGAAGCGTTGCAGCTTGGTTCTTCAAGCCGGATACAAGTTTACGCGTACCGTATCGAAACGTAACCGAGCATCGTTTACGGGCACCTGAAGCCTAACTCCGTAGTTTGCGGGTACTACGTAACCAACACTCGAATTACGCGCTTCGAGCAAGCGTACCTTTACCTAACCTTTTCTGGGTTTGGGTTTGGGGTTTTCCAACTATGAACGAGTTCTTACAATTAAGAACAATGAGTATGATGAACTCGTTCAAACTAGGCTTAAGATGGGAAGGATTATATGCCTAGATACTAGTGGGAGAGAGCTTCAGCAGCCTCAGAAAATAACATCTTATAAGAAAGAAGGCTGTTGTATCTTTGAAGCTTTTCTGAGAGATCTCTTGATCTTTGGTTAGACTTCCTTCAATGAAGTATGTTGATCTCTCTTGAATGTATTCTCTCGTCTCTCTTTCTGATGATGAAGAAGACTTCTATATATAGGGAGAGATTAGAACTAGCCGTTGGAAAGAGCCGTTCTGAATCTTTACCTAACTTCTGACAGGATTGACTTGTCTTCTTCCTTGATTTCCTCGTAAAGCAATCCTAGGTTTGACTTCTAGGTGCTGAGGTGTCGAGTTCCTGATGGTCCGCATCGTATCTGACTTTATCTAAAGTTCACTTCGACTCTGCTGTGTTGGTGACTCTGAGCTGTCTTGAACTCTGCTGGATCAATGACGCTGAGCTGAGTCTTGAACTCTGCTGGGTCTTGACGCTGAGCTGAGTCTTGAACTCTGCTGGGTCTTGACGCTGAGCTGAGTCTTGAACTCTGCTGGGTCTTGATGCTGAGCTGAGTCTTGTCACACGAGCTGGGTCTTTCCTACAGCTGTGTCTGGAAGAACTTTATCGTCTTGGATCTGGATAACGTTGCTTAACACTTCGACTTGGCTTACCCTGCTGTGTACTCAGCTGGGTCTTCTGCTGTCTTCAGCGACCACCTGTAAACATAGAAAATCTATAAGCTCAAACAGGCGAGCTGGAAAACACTTGGGCTTGTGCAAACATCTACTCCGTTGGGGTCAGCTGGGTTTTGGTATCACTTCAAAACTCTATTAATTTTCCCAACAATTTCCCCCTTTTTGATGATGCCAAAACCCCAAGTTGGAAAAACAAAAATTGCTTCCCCCTTAACAGGAAACGGGGATTCAACGAATTAAACATTCACAACAGTTAACATATTCGTAGCACGGACAAAGAGAGATTGTCTTCAGGTTGATTTTGATAAAATGAACTTTTCATTAATAGGAAGAATTTGTACAATTATGTAAATACAAAAGTTCAAAATAAAAATTCCCAGTTGGCTGGGTCTTCAGCTTGACTGCTTCCTTAGTTCATCAATTTGATGGTCAGTCTTTAGACCATATCTATTGAAGATGAACCCTTCCAGCTCCTTCCATTCAGCTTGATTTTTCGACTTTGAAATTCCTCTTTCACCAGCCCAGTGATTAATTTCTTTGATGATTTGGGCCTTGTCAGGAAGGTTTGTTCCAGCTAGAAATGGAGGCTTTAGCTGTTTGACTTTGGGAGCCTTCAGCTGGATGTTATTGCTCTTGGCATAGAGGGCGATTGACCTTGCCATCATTGGATCTGTCTCATGAAGCTCGAGGAAATAGTCCTGGAAAGCAGCTTCTGGATCCATGCCTTTGAACTGATTTAAGTAATAGAATTCTTTGATGAATTCTGATTTGCATCTTTCCTGCTTTCATTGATATCATCTGGGTTCTTCTTATCAGCTGAGGCTGCTTGGATTTTCTTCTTTGCTTGTCTGTAGCTCTGCCTCTTCTTCTTCTGCTTTTTCTCAGCAGGCTTGAGAGCTTCAGCTTTCTTCTTAACAATCTTATCCAGCTCTTGCATTTCTTTTCTTTGCTCATTGTGGAAGTTACACAGCCAGTGATAGTCATTGTATTCTTCAGGCTTGTGTCCACATGCTTTGGCAAGAGCGACCATTTTCTCTCTCCATGTTTCTTTGACAGCTTTGGCTGGAGCAGTTGGCTTTGTCTCTTCTTCATCCAGCTCTTTTGCAAAATCGTCGATTTCCCTCTGTATTTGCTGCACAGGTTCCCCCTAGCCGCAGCCTTCCCTCTCACTTGTTTTTCCCGCCTTCATTCTGATCTTCCCCTTTTTGGCATTATCAACAAGCGGAGGTAGAGAGGTTGGCAACTGTTGCGCTGAGCTTGGAGAGAATACCTTCAACATCGCCGATCTTGATCGAGTTGTCACCGTGACGAGATTCACTGGCAAGGGGTTGCCGTTCAAATTTCCGAACCGAGCATCCGCATCTTTATATAAGTTGAAGAGTTGGCGGATGTCGTAGCCGTTGGAGAGAGTGGTCTTTTTGAGAGCTTCCAGCTGGCTTGAAATATTTGCAATGTCGTCAACCAGTGGAGCTTGAAGGTTTGAGATGATCTCAGGGACTCTCTTCTCTAGATGATTTGAATTATCAATACGGTGAGAAACGAGAGACTGTGTGAGATCTCTGCTGGTGCTTTCCTGCAGATTGAGAGCGAATCTGTGAACGTCGTCAATGGACAGTCCATTGCTCTGGACTTGAGACTCTATAGCTGTGATGCGCAGGCGGTATCCACATTTGATTCGAGTCTATCCCGAAAAGGATTTCCTCAACTTGTTTTGCAATCTCCTCCTTCATTGCATCGTAGAGCTCAACATGATCCGTCCGGGTTCCGGATTCGGCTTGGCTGGGTTTTATCGCCTCGATCTCGACTCGCCGAGCGAGTGTCATCGGCAATTGGACTTCGTGGGGCGCCTTCCTCTCGGTTCCCATTGCTGCGTGATTAGCTCGTCTTCAATCATCATTGCCTCACCGTGTTGGCAGTACATGCCTTCATTGGCACACTCACCGAGACTTCCTTGGAAATGTCGGCTCAGGAACGTGTCTCCCACCCCGCAATGTTAGAAGTTGATTAGCCGATTCCCGTACTTCACCGTGGGTGCGGCTTGGGATACTCGCCGAGACACTTCAATAATTCCGTCCGATGAGATCATTCTCGGTGCAAATATGCATCCTCCGTACTTCCAAAGCCAAAAGTGCGCCGGAGGCGTGCTTCATCGATCTTCGGTTTCTCAAAGCGAGAAAGTCTCGATCACCGCTCATTCTCGGTACCAAGTTGCCATCTTGGTAGCCGATAGAACTTGAGGTCTCCAACTTTGACAAGGGCAATGGGCAGCGCGCCGAATTGGATACCGAGTTAGAGCACTCTTGACCCCCGTAATGCGCAAGTCCTCGTACATGGCTTCCATAAAGGCCGAGCCGAAGAGGGATTGAGAGAAGGAGAGGTAGAGAATCACTCTCCTCTCGATTCCGTGGAGATTTGAGGAGCAGGTTCAAAAGGGTTCACAATCGTCGTGAAGAAGCATCACCCAACTGTGCGGAGATTGAGCTCGGGAGATGGCCGTTTTGGGGTGAGCCGGGATAAGTGGAAGAGGGTTCAAGATGGGTGTCACTGGTCGTGAAGGAGCTTCACCGCTTGAATATCTTCTAGCTCTCTTGCGGAGAAGATGACTCTTTGGTTGGAGAGAAATTTGGGTGGAGGGAAGAGCTGTTTCGGTGGAAGCATTTGTGAGGAGGAGAGGTCGGGGTGAGCTTGGATTATCCGGCTCGTCCTCCGAGCCGGATGACAATCCATCATTCAATCCCATCTCGGCCAGGATGTTTGATCCGTATTGATCGAAGGCCGACACCGGCCGTGGGGGAGAGAATCACCATAGCTTGACTGCCCAGGAATACAGGAGTTTTCTTTCTTTTCTTCTCACTGACCTCCACTCGGTTTAGTGGTCACCGCCTTCCTCTTTCTTTGTTTCTTTTCACTGGAACTTCGCCTTTGTTCCTTCCACCGCTTCTTGCCCTTACTCACGCAGTCGCTTCTTCAGAAGATCATTGATTTGATTTATTCTTTGGAAAAGAATCTTCGTTTCTGGAAACGGTTCTGAATCAGCCCACTTTACTGTGTGCCCTTTCACTGCTTGCTCTATCAAGAAAGAGATTTTGGAGCAGAGATACAGTGGCTCTGAAGCTGAAAACGTCGTCCTGGTGGAGTTGAACTTTATCTTCTCTGACTCCGACCCGCCGGTTGAGTAGGAAATCAAACCAGTTGACGTTTGCGCCTTTGATCATGGCAATCATCGGCTTGAGTTTTGGAATGCTGATCTCTCCTTGAGATCCAGCTATCCCTAAGATGCATTTTTGAGTGATGTCCAGCAGCAGCCTGTACTTTGGCTTGAGCAGGAGCTTTGACATGCTTGCTCTGTACGGCTCTGGGGAGATGAGCATCTCTCTGCTGAGGAATTCATCTACTTCTTCCCGACTGTAATCATCTGGGATGAATCCTCCTTCTCTGGGAAGGTTGAACACCTTTCGTAGCATCTTATTGAGTTTTATGGTGACGGTAGCTGTATCAAACTTTCCGTCTTCGCCTTTGACACTCATGTCAAATGACGATGAGTAGAAGCCATCTTCGTCAATAATGTTGAGGTAGAACTGGGCGGCATCTCTCTTCAGCATAAGCTTGGGCATGGAGGTTGCCCACAGCAGGAGACCGGAGTCTGCAACTATATCCACCATCTCTTTTAACTCAGAAACATGGAGATTGGAGGTCGACAGAATACTCTCAAATGACAGCTTTGTCATTAGGGCTTCAAACTGGTTCATCCCTGCGATTGATTTCTTGGGCGCCATTTCTGCAACTTGGAGAATTTGATTGTGCGAAGAACTTGCAGAGAATAGATGGAGGTTCTGGAGATTTGAAATTTGCAGAGATAAAGATGAAGGATGAAAGAATCTGCGTATCTTTTCCATATATATCAACTGCCATAACGGATCAACGGTTAAGATTGAAACAGTTGATATTCTGATCAACGGCTGGGAGGGATTCACTCATCACGTTTTGCTGATGTGCTTTTGGCGAGTGTATTATAACCGCGCGTGAGGTATTTCAAACGTTTGACGTTCTGCCTCGATCCTGCCGTGCTACAGTACTATGCAGACTTTATAATTAATGCGATGGGAAAGGAAACTTATCAAACAATTTAACTAAGGAATGTCTGTCCACTTAACATATGAATTCAAAATAATTGGACTTTATATAGCATATTCCTCAGAGCATTTATTGCATGAGATGCAGACCGGTCAGCTTGGACACAGTATCCAGCTGATATCACAGCGGTCTTCTTCTTTGCTTGATTGACAGTTCTCCTCAGCTGAGTATTTCGAGATTTAGCTTGAATTTCCTTCAGCTGAGTTCCCTTTATCTCTTCGACTGATGTCCAGCTGAGCTTGATTCCCTTTTTGGCTGGGAAATCCTTCTGAACTGAGCTTTGGGATCCAGCTGAGTTTGTTCCCCCTCAGCTGGATGATTTTTCTTCATCCGGATTGAGCGGTCCAAGTGATCCACACATCATCTTGATTTAGATTTCAGCATGTGCTTTTGTGTGACTTTTTCCCAACAATGGATTCTTTCAGATGTTGAGATAACTCTTGGATGCTTTCATGTCATCAGCTGGGTTAGAGGATCAACTTGTTTTTCCTGCTGGATCAGGTTTCTCTTCAGCTGATGACTCCAGCTGTGTTTATTTTGGAGAGAGCATCCTTCTGGGTATTCTACTTGATTTTACTAAATCTTTTCAGCTATGTAGAATTCCCCCTTGATTTGTCAGTAGGTGGCTTTTTCTTCAGCTGCATCCTACTTCCTTTGAGCGGATTTTTCTCATCATTGGCTCATTCATTTGTTAAGGTCAGCTGTCCCAAATCCAGCTGATTCATCTGCTGCTTCTCTAAACTTCTCTTGAGACCAATGTACTCACTCGTATGATGGTCGATTCTTCTTTTGTATACTGTTGTCTTTATTTCACTTGGTCCCAAATTTAGTCGGGTTTCTTCTCTAAGATGTTTGACATCTTAATCAGAGCAATCATCCTCATCTGAGTCGGAGAAGGAGATTTGATCATCATCCGTTTTGCTCGATTCGATCCTTTTATCTTCTCTCCGGGAGAATGACTCAGCTGGGTTGCTCTTTGGGTAGAGTTGCTTGTCGTGATGAACCTTCACGATGTTCTTGTACTTTTCCTTGCTTTGTTCCAGCTGATTAATGCTTCGTACAAGTATGGCAACTTCTTCGTTCAAATCTTCTTTGCTCATAAATCTGAGCTCTTTATTGGTCCTTCCAAGCTGAGCTGATTGAGCTTCTTTTCTCGGCTTGATCTTCAGCTCTGCTTTATTCATTTGGCTGGATGAATCTCTACTTGTGATCCCCAGATCAAATTCGTTGGCCTTCAAGATGGAAAACAATTTTTCTGTCTCCATGCTGCCAAGATCAGTTCTGCTTTGGTGAACCACTTTGTGTGTGCACCATTCTGAGGAGAGAGCTGAAAGAACTTTCAAGTTCTTGTCTCGAACTGTATATTTTCCAGTTCGGATCGTCTCGATCTCGATGACGAGGTTGGAGAATCTGAGCTCCATTTGATCGATGGACTCATAGGGGAGTTGCTTGAAATTGTCGAAATTCTGGCATGCAACTGAGAATTTGTTCTCTTGAATTTCCTTTGAGCCTTCACACAGCTTGGCTAGAGTGTCCCACATCCCCTTAGCTGTCTCGCAGTTGATGATCTTGCTGAGATAAGCATTCGTCACCGTTGAGGAGATGACGTTGCGAGCGTAGCTGTCCAAACCAGCTTGTCTTCTTTCTTCTGGAGAGTACTCCCTTTTGGGCTTCATAACTTGACGGAGTACTGGTTCAGCTCCAGGTGTGGTTTCTGCTTGTCTTTCTGACTTCATGATGATGATGGGTCCGTCAGTGATAACATCACACATCATGTCGTGATGCACACTCAGAAAGCTTTTGAGTCGGAACTTCCAGATCTGATAATCATCGACAGAGAATGTCGGAAGATTCCTGCACAGGGAAGATTCCATGACAGTATGCAATATAAAAAAGATTTTGAAACTTTGAAGGATCTGTTCAGGTGACCACTATCAGCAAAGAAATGCTGACTTGACAGATACAGTGATCTTTTGAACCACGGCTCTGATACCAATTGATGGTCCCAAGACGGATACCTTGGTGTAGAGGGGGGGGTGAATACACCAAGGTTTAAAAACTTTTCCAATTAAAACTCTTTTGAGTGAGCTGGCTGTGTTCGATCCAAATTTCTGGAAGGTGCAGTTTTTTTGATCGACACAGCTGGCTGTGTGCGGAATGTGGTGGGTTTTTGGAAAGTCCGTCTGTTGTTTCAAATATATTGCAAAGCTGTGTTTCTCTTTTCAGTTAAGTCAGTTTATGCAGCTTGAAATAATGCTTATGAAGGGTTAGCTGGATGCATAAATAAACAAGAAAGAACACAGCTATTTAACGTGGTTCGGAGAAACTACTCCTACGTCCACGACCAGAAACCTCTGGTAATCCACTAAGGATACCACTGACTTTTCGCGCGCCAAGAAGCGTTGTGCCTGGTTCTTCAAGCCGGATACAAGTTTACGCGTACATCGTATCGAAACGTAACTGCATCGTTTACGGGCACAAATCGAAGCCTAACCTGTAGTTTGCGGGTACTACAGAACCAACACTCGAATTACGCGCTTCGAGCAAGCGTACCTTTACCTAACCTTTTCTGGGTTTGGGTTTGGGGTTTTCCAACTATGAACGAGTTCTTACAATTAAGAACAATGAGTATGATGAACTCGTTCAAACTAGGCTTAAGATGGGAAGGATTATATGCCTAGATACTAGTGGGAGAGAGCTTCAGCAGCCTGAGAAAATAACATCTTATAAGAAAGAAGGCTGCTGTATCTTTGAAGCTTTTCTGAGAGATCTCTTGATCTTTGGTTAGACTTCCTTCAATGAAGTATGTTGATCTCTCTTGAATGTATTCTCTCGTCTCTCTTTCTGATGATGAAGAAGACTTCTATATATAGGGAGAGATTAGAACTAGCCGTTGGAAAGAGCCGTTCTGAATCTTTACCTAACTTCGACGACAGATTGACTTGTCTTCTTCCTTGATTTCCTCGTAAAGCAATCCTAGGTTTGACTTCTAGGTGCTGAGGTGTCGAGTTCCTGATGGTCCAGATCAGATCTGACTTTATCTAAAGTTCACTTCGACTCTGCTGTGTTGGTGACTCTGAGCTGTCTTGAACTCTGCTGGATCAATGACGCTGAGCTGAGTCTTGAACTCTGCTGGGTCTTGACGCTGAGCTGAGTCTTGAACTCTGCTGGGTCTTGACGCTGAGCTGAGTCTTGAACTCTGCTGGGTCTTGATGCTGAGCTGAGTCTTGTCACACGAGCTGGGTCTTTCCTACAGCTGTGTCTGGAAGAACTTTATCGTCTTGGATCTGGATAACGTTGCTTAACACTTCGACTTGGCTTACCCTGCTGTGTACTCAGCTGGGTCTTCCTATTGTCTTCGGCCGACCACCTGTAAACATAGAAAATCTATAAGCTCAAACAGGCGAGCTGGAAAACACTTGGGCTTGTGCAAACATCTACTCCGTTGGGGTCAGCTGGGTTTTGGTATCACTTCAAAACTCTATTAATTTTCCCAACATTATACAAATGGTTCCCGTAAGAAATAATAAGTGATCTGAACCATTAATCTTTGTAGATCTACGGTTGTCATTGACCGGTGCATTATAATTGAACATAAAATGTATTGTAATAAATCAAAAATGCATTATTATGACAGTGCATTGTAATAATACATAAAATAAATTATTTTAGTACATAAAATGCTATTATTATTTTTTACGGGAAAAATATTTTGTATGTGAACCAACCCCTATATATATAAGGGTTAATTAAATGCAAAAATAAAATCACAACAGTTAGGATTTTTTTTTGCAATTTAATCTATTATTTTACATTTTAGCATTTACGTACCACCACATTGTGGCGGATAAATAAGTTAATTTGTTGGACTTGGACGCGTCCGGTTGATACATATATATTTATGAGATAAAAAAAAATGATAAAGTGAGTTTGGGCTGAGCTTCATTTATTATCAAGCTAGGCCCATTAAAGCAGGACCGAATTGTGTGCGTGCATGTTATCCAATAATATTGCCAAGAGAGAACGATAAGAAAGCGACAATTGAATTATGTTACGTGACAGTTAAAGATGTGAGAGACCAAAAAAAAAAAAAAAACATGAATAATAAATGACAAAGACTTAGGTGCGACCGGTCGTATGGTACGACCGAATACACGCTCGCGGGCGCATATAATACACGCGTCTGCTATCGACGGTTAAGTCGGGCGCGTGCGATACACGAGTCATTCCAGGCGCGTCCACGCGCTTGACAATTTGTTTTTTTTAATCGGCGCGTGTATGACACGCACCTGACTTTTTAATTTTTTTTTCTTTTTTTTCAGTTTTTTTAATTCTTTTTTTTATTTTTTATTATTATTGTTTTAAAGAGTCGAGCGAGGGGAGCTGAAGGCCTCGGAGCGAGCTAAAAAACATTAATGTTGCCACAATCATTATTTATAAATTAAAATCGGAACCGAAGGAGGAGAAAAAAATGTTTTTTAAAAAAATCAAATTAAAAAAAGAGGAAAAGTAAACTTTGCCGGGTTGACCCAGTTTGACCGGATCGGATCAACCCGGATCCGGTCGCACGTACAACAGGTGTGATGAGAGTGCGCCTCATAATAAATATTTTTTCGAGAGGACCATGAGAATAAAGACTACTTAAATGTCTACTAAAATTCATAACTAGGGTCTTTTTATAATCTTACTTTGAATATTGAATGTTTCGCATCCCGTACTTGACTTGCTATTAATATAACATATTATAACACGATGTAATAAAAAATTAAAATAATTATATGGAAGGAGGAAAAGTAAGAAATTCGGAGGTGCCTTTTGGATAATATATGATGCATGCAGTACAATTTTATAGTTTTTATAGGATTTTTATTTTTTGTTTGAGAATATTTATCGCAATAAATTTTAATATAACACCAAATTAATGAAAAAACTAGGACAATCTTTTGATGGAGAGTCCTTTAAACATTTTGTGGATCTTCCGATAGAAGAAATTTATCGGCATTTAATTCTGTTCTATAGATACTTTAATTTAGTTTTTTAATTTCCTTTCATTATTTTTAAATGGGATATTCTGTCCCCAACTTGTGTCCCATCCCATGTCTCACTATTAATTTTACTATTTTAAAAATATTTATTTGAAAATTAAATTTTAGTAATATATAAAGAATATTAATTTCATTTATTAAAAAAAATTGAGATTTAAAAAAATTATATACCCTAATTTTGAAATATTTAACACTAATAATTAATTAAAATTTAAAAAGTGGAAATTATATAAAAAAAAATATAAACCATATTCGGATGGATGAACCCTTGTTAATAATTGTAAAATTATAATAAAACATTATAAATTGGAATTGAATAAAAAAATGACAAAAAACTAATTAAATATAGATTATGGGACACAGATGTGACACAAATTTTTAGGACCCCAAGTGCATTATTTAGAGTCTGGAAATACTTAAATCAGCTAGGACATCTTATCATAGATCGAAAACTTCTCATGCAAATAAAATTTAAACGACATCACTATATTTCATCCTAAAGACCAAAATATATCTCCATCGATTTCAATCCAATTGCAATATGCATTGGCAAAGAAAGAAATATCAAATAATTGAACAAATGAGTAGGCACACGCAACAATCTCCAAATGACCAAAATTAATGTCTGAGTTTGCTATAGTATTCACTATAACCATTTAAATGAAACATACACCCTTAATCATAATTTCGAAGTAAATATAATAAAAAAAATTATGATATGATAACTCTTAAAAAATACATGAGATATTAAAACCTAGCCAGTCACATTATGGAGCAATTAGGAGGCGGGGCATCGTATACCCGGCATTCATAATACGACGGGCAGTATGGCGGAGGCGGGCACGGAAACGGATCCGGCTTCGCCGGATCCGGTGGTGGCGGCGGTTTAACATCCTCTAGGCTTATGATATTAGCAAAACAAAACTTTTTTCTCAGACAGTTGGCCAAACACACTGAATCTACACCTTCTCCGATCACCACAAGCTGATCATCTGCTTCTCCAATACTCACTGAGATAACTCCTGCATCATCATCACAAACATCATTAAAATTATAATGTATATTTATAAATGTATAGATGCCAAATTAAAGATGCTACATATATATATATACCTTGTATAGCTACAGCAATCTTCATGGCCTTTGACTTTCCCTTGTCGTTGTGCATGGGCACATTTATCACAATCTTTTTCTACAAAATGGAATTATGTATAATGATGCACTTTGGTTAAATTTCATTGCAAATGAATTGAACAAAAGCCTATACCTTCATTTACGGCGCAGAAACTATATATGTTGGTTCTTCAATTTGGGAGTTTCAGAGACCAAAACCCTACTTAGTTTACATTGGGTGACGAGTTTTATTTTGCAATTTATAAGGAGAAAAACCTCCAATTGCAATTTTTTTATGTGTATAACAAAATGAAATATGTTATGCTTTTGTATGAACGTGTGTGTGATTACCGTGTGGTGTGTGGTATTGAAGCGGGACCAAAATATTTTAGGTACAATTCGGAAGAAAGTGGAAACCAATTGACTTGGTATTAATGGTGACACATAATATCCATAATAACGCGAAATTTGCGTACCGTTGACTACAATAGTGGTCAACTTTAAAACATTATTTGAAGTAATTTGTGAAATAGCCATTTTGAGCTTGAAAACATAATATTTGTCCATCAACTTGTAAAATATAAATTCTGACCAACATTTGTAATTTTGAGACGAGCGGGTTCGAGTCAGTTGGCTGGCGGGTTTGGAATAATTGGAACAAATAGATCTCGTTTGTCCGGTTGTCCCGTTATGCCATCACTGTAATTTTATAATTTTATTATAACTAATGATTTTTTTTTAATATTTGGTGTATTTGGCGGTTGATTGGTGATGATATTTTTATGTTAATGAATTATATTATTTTTACGTACAATAGGAACAAATAGTCTTATCATTCCCAATCGTGCCAATTGGTGGCGCTCTACACCGTGGTATAATTGGGACGAATGATTCAATTAGTTCTAATCATTCCAAATTGTGGCGTGTTGCGCTGTGATACAATTGGAACGAATGGAATCCATTTGTCCCGTTCGTACCATATCGCGCGCGAACAAACCTAGATTTTATGAATTTTGTAAAAAATTGACTCAAAAACAGATCTCTAAAGATGTCAATCGCAGAATAGGACGATTTGCACGACGGCGACGACGAGGGCATATATCAACGAAATTGTGTGTGTGTGTGTGTGTTTAGACCAATTCATTCGCTACATAAAATATTTGGCTACAACAGTACCATATTGGTAGGAGCATAGGCATCAGAATTATATATTACATGTGGATAATATAACCCCACCTAGAAATCGTTGGCAATGTTAATTCCAGATTCCAAATAATTGTATTAAGTTTACAAAAACAAAATTAAATATATTGAAACCACTATATTTAATTAGCAAATGAGATTTTAATTTGCAGTTGACCTCATTTATTATATGCATTCAATCAGCACATGCAAGATTTTTAATTTGTCAACATAGAATGTTTCAAAAATTTTATTGTACAACTTTGTTGTACAGTGCAGTGCAGCAATGATTATTTTAGATCCTAGCTTGATCATGTTCATCTAATTAGAGAGAAAATGAATAGGCCTGGAAGCATTATAGTATATATATATATATATATATATATATATATATATATATATATGAGAAAATGTAGGATTATAGCACTTTTTGGGAAAAAAAAAACATTAATAATAGCACCAAGTTTTAAAAAGGCAAATAATAACACTTTTGGACATTTTTACCCCTAATTGTTTTATCTCAATCTATTTTTATCTTTTTATTTGTTTATACGTATCTTCTTTATTTTTTCATACATGTCGATTATCATTCCGCCGCCGCCGTGGATTTCAAAGTCGTCGTCACCGACTCACATGACCTAGTCGTTGTCGCCGTCTTTCTTTCGGCGACCTCCTTTCTTATGCATGAAATCACATATTAAAATTCGTGAATTCACATATTAGAATTCGTGAATTCACATATTAGAATTCGTGAATTCACTAATTAATTAAAATTCGTGAATTCACAAATTAGAATTCGTGAATTCACAAATTAATAAAAACTCGTGAATTCACAAAATAGAATTTGTCAATTTGTCAATTCTCGAATTAATATTTTAAATTTAAAGAAGATGTAGCGTGAAATCACAAATTTAAATTTGTGAATTCACAAATTTGAATTTGAGAATTCACAAATTTTAATTCGTGAATTCTCACGCATAATGATGGAGAAATGGTGAAATGGAGGGGTAAATATGTCAAGAAATATTATTATTTGTATTTTTTAAAAATATATGCTATTATTATGATTTTTAATCTTAAAAGTGTTATTATCCCATTTCTCTATATATATTTGGCAGAATTTGGTTTACTCTCATTTTGCACGAATACCGGTAATTAATTATTTATTGGAATCATGATTATATATATATAGTTTTATTTGTGCACTTGAATATTCATTTTAGCCCAACCCTTAGTTATGTTTTAAATCTTAAGTTAAACATATAACCTTTTACTAATATGTTATCTAAGTTGTTAAAATTTTATTTTCTTTTCATCGCATAATATTTTTATTTTCACATAATATTTAATAATATTTCTACTTTAGAAATATTATAATAGAGAAAAAACAACAAGACAGTGCGCTAGGCAGGCTGCTTGCTCGTTCTTATAATAAAGATATAAGAAAACTTCACTTTAGATGAAATTAAAACTATATAAAACTATTTTTTTAACTATTTATCATCCTATTTGATCGCTAAGTTGATCTTATATATAGGATTTATTCGATGCTACATCAGAGGCATTACCCTCTTCTGTTGGATTGTCCATTTAAGGATTGGGGTAATGCCCTCTTGCACAACATCGAGTTAACCTTATATATATATATATAGTTATAGATGCTTCGAACGTCCAACTCAAAAGATAATATATATATATATATATATATATATATATATATATATATATAGGGATGAGTTACTATAGAAATTATTCCTGCCGTGAGAACTTGAGAACATGCTTAAATCTATATATATTCTTGCTTAAACTTATATATAGTAATGAGATTCATGTTTTTTTGTATAAACAATTCTGCTTATATAAAATCATGCTTAAATCTATATATATTCATGCTTCGAATAATGACAACCATAGATCATACAAAGATCAACGGTTCAGATTGGTTCCTAGTTCCCACACTAGGAATAGTTTCTATATGAACCAATCCCTATATTTATATATATATTGAATGAACCTTCAAGTAAGTTTAAAGTTAATGATATTGAAATGTATAATAATACTCCATCCGTCCACTACAAAATTGCCACATTATAGATATGATGACATAGTTTTTACTGTGTTGTGAGTGGAATAAGAGATTCACTCTTGATGTAGTTTTAAATTGATTAATTAATTGTGGATGGAATAAAGGTCTCATAGTTACAATTTTGGTAAAAAATAGATGTTAATAAGTAAGTAAGTTGTGAGGGATCTATTACTATAAATGGATGTGACAAATTTTTGGTAGACAAATCGAAAACAATATTGTGGCAAATTTTTCGTGAACGGAGATAGTATCTATTATTTATTATATATTAAAGAGTCAATTTTAAATTAACAATCATTTGCAAATTAATTTGACTGGCAATTATATAAATCAATATATTTTTTTTGAGAATATAAAAATCAATATTAATGAAGTTTAAACTCATTAATTATACTGTGAACACATTTTTCAATAGAATGTGAAGCGGAAATTTGTCCTGCAAATTTAATACTCCCTCCGTCCCATTATTGTTGGCACGTTTCTTTCGGGCACGGGTATTAAGGAGAAGGGTGTTTAAAGAGTAAAAAGATAGAAAGTGGTGGAGCCCACAACTTTTTGTGAGAGAAGGATATTTCCCAAAAAGGAAACAGGCCAACTTTCGTGGGACGGCCCAAAAAGGAATACAGGCCAACAATAATGGGACGGAGGGAGTATTAATTAACTGTATATATATTATAAAATAATAAAGTACAATTAATTACGAAATGATATTATAAGAATTATCTAATTGACATTAAGGGCTCGTATGGTATCCATATACTGTACGTATATTAGATTATTAGGTATGGGTATAGATATGGTTCATATCCATACCTTGTGTTTGGCCCATATCCAAATTTTCAATATTTTCATACACCAATTTTTGTTTGGGTATGACTCATATATCTCCTTTCATTCCCACTTGTAATTAGTCGATATCTTTAACATACTAAACACAGATATCAGATATCAATCTCATACCCATACCTAATATCCGATATTCATACCCATACTTAATATCTAAAATGTTAGTATATAGATACCAAAAGAATCTGAGCTGCCAGAAATCGGCAACTTTTTCTAAATTCAAATTCAATTTTAAATTACAGTTATATATATATATATATATATATTTATATATAAATGTTTAATTAATCACTGTAAAAATATTATAACTCAAATATTAATTAAATATACTATAATTATATAATGAATAAAATTGCCTAAAACATCGACAACTTTTTTTAGTCCCGAGTTCCTGAATTCAAGATGTTAAAATAAATCAGGAGTATGTAAATATTGAACTAAATCAATATTAGAATCTAATTTACATGTGAAATCAGAACTTCGATGTGACTGACCCACACTCTTGTTTAAAGGAAGTCATATATTGATTAACAGATTCTACTCCCTCCAAAGTTGGAGCTAGTATCCCTCTTTCTTGTAATAATTTGTATCTGCGACATCAGTAATATAAGACTAACTACTGTAAATGATTGATGCAATTGGATATTGACAAAAACTCTGGTGCAGCCGGCCGACCCGACCCGCCCCGACCCGGTCAACGTTGACCGGTCAATGACCATTAACTTTTTAATTTTTTTTTTGAGTTTTTTTTTTCAAGAGTCGAGCGAGGGGAGCCGAAGGCCTCGGAGCGAGCTAAAAAATATTAATGTTGCCACAATCATTATCTATAAATTAAAATCGAAACCGAAGGCGGAGAGGAAAAAAAAGATAAAAATCAACGGTCAAACATTGACCGTTGACCGGTCAACGCTGACCGAGGCGGGTCGGGTCGGGCCGAATGTATGGTACAGCCGGCTGTACCCAAGTGTTACTCTTGGATATTTATACAGTATTTTATTAACATGTCATCTGCAATATCAATATTGACATGACCTTCATTAGCACCTCCAATACTTCCATCACCAATGCTGGCAATTCAATTAAAGAATTCTTTCAATTCCATAGCTTCATGTCAATGATCAATGTGTTAAGAGTCTCATATATTTTTTGTTTATCAAACAAGTTTGCAATTTTTCCAAAGATATGTTGAATTAATTGATGAAAGAACAATATCTTGTCTCCTTGCTTTAGTTATATCAGACAATTATCTGACGAAAATCTCCTCTAAAAACAATTGTTATACCTCCGAAAGGTATGGTTCATAGAATGCATGATATCCGGAAGATTTCTATCAACAACTTCAGAATAATGTTTATGCATATATAGTGGTTAGTGCTAAGCATTAACTTGAAGTCTTCAACATATAATAAAAGGAAAGATTATAATGGTTGGTACCGACAGTGGTTTTCTTAAACTGTTTTTTGTGCCTTGTCGTTCCAAACAGGATTTTACACGCAAAAATCAAAATCTTCAAAATTAAAACCAAAGAAATTTGTTTTATATATATATATATCATAAAATTTATGACTTCAAAATCTGAGACTGAGGAAATAGAGGGTAAAGTCAAATGTAATTAACCTGTATAAATAGTATAAATAGAACGGTTAAGTTGATATGCTAATTCACACATAACCGTATTCAAGTAAAAAAAAATCACAAAAACATTATTGCTCAAAAATATAGAAAGACTAAGAACTGGTCAGGACTACATAGCTTATGGGAAAATAATATTAAGAACTGGTCAAGACTACATAGCACATGGGGAAAATCATATTTACAATCATCAAAATTTTGTTCTAAATTCTATAGCTTCAATTCTAATGGATTTCGTATTATTTATTGTAGTTGAGTGTTGAGCTATGTTGCATAGGTGCGGGGTGCGGGTGCGGGTGCGGAGGCGATACGATACGGGTACGGGGATATGGATTTTTAAAAATTATAAGGTGCGATTCATCAAGGATATGTCTAATTGTTAAAATTTTATTATATATAATGCTTATAAAATATACAGAATTTAAATTTTCTTAAATTAAATGTATAATATTTACATTTTCTTTCACCGAAAGATTAAATATTTTCAATTATATAAGTTAATTAAACAATAATATAACAATTTAAATATTATTAGTCCAATATATATAAGTCATAACTCAAATAAAATTATCAAAATCAACCTTTTGTAGACCCTTCGTGCATGAGATACGTGAATCTCACCTATGAGATTCGCGAATCCGGTTTCTTTTTATATATTATTTTAAAGGATACGCCACGTGGCGAATCGGGTGCGAATCTGACGAGAATCCGAGAGAATCGCACCCTAAAAGAATCCGATTCGCCGTACATGATAATTTTTGAAGAATCCGTGCATCATAGGTGTTGAGTCATTTTGGCATAATCATATGTCGTATTTAAATATATATAAATTATTTTAAATCTTTTTACTGGACATTTGGATAATTATCCAATGTAAATTATGTAATTACTCCCTCCGTCCCATTTATATAGAATTGTTTTCCCTTTTCGGATGTCCCAAATAGATAGACTTGTTTTCATAAAAAGTAATGTTTTTTAGCTCATTTACTAATATATCCCTATTTAATTATTTAATTAACTCATAAAAAATATATAGTCAAATAATAAATAGGGGCATATTAAGAAATTTACTATATAATTTACCTTTTCAATAATTTTTCTTAATCCTTGTGAAAATTTTAATCCGCCTATATAAATGGGACGGAGGGAGTATAAGTTACCCTAATACGAAAATGAAACTGCCCCATCCACGATGTTCCGTTCAGATTTTCCTTTATTCTGGTAATTTGTCTAATTTTAATTCATATATATTCTAATTTTTATTTTTATTAATTTCATATTCTTGAAATATTATATATTTATCTATTAATAACATCTCATATTTATCTTTCCCTCTATTTAATTAATTTCTTCTATTATACATATTAAAATAATAACAATTTCGGGATGCATTCTTATAAATTCTTATTTTATACATTCTTAATTCATATATAATAATCTATAGAAAATTTGTAAATAAATAAATATATTTAATCAATATGTCTATATAGAATCATTTTCATTTTTCATTCATGATTTTCTAAAAACTTCGATGGGTGTTTTCTAGAAAATATATACATTGAATCAAATGTGGGATAGGTAGCTAAAGAAAAGAAAAACTAAAAATATTTTTTTTCGCATTTCGGCAAAGATTAGAGATATCGATTTAACATGAACTAACGAGACGGTTCAAATATACTTAAAAACGATTTTTACTAATTTTAATTAATATTAAATTGCTTAGATTTTTATCAAGTAATTTAGCATGAACCAACGAGACTGTTCAAATATACTTAAAAAGAAAATTTTTTACAAATTTTAATTAATATTAACTTTGTTTAGATTTTTATCGAGTAATTTAGCATAAACCAACGAGACGGTTCAAATAACATAGAAAGAAGATTTTTACTAATTTTAATTAATTTTATTTGGAGTGTTCATATTTTTATCAAGTATTATTCAACAGATTTGAGACGCGTATGTACAGTAAAGTCACTATTTTAACCGAGATTAGGACGAACATGTAGAAAAATTCTAAACAAATTTAGATTTAGAAATTACATAATGAATGAGTATACCCGATCCATTGTCAATCCTAATAATAAATTTAAATACGTGAAATAAAATTAATTTTCTAAGTTTGATTAATAATTAACGCGAACAATATCACAACTTTTAAATAAAATATAAAATTATTTTTAAAATGTATACACGTAAATCAAAACATAAAGTTATTTCGCGTAGAGTCTGGACGGCATATATTTAACCGTGAGCCACCGGTGAGAAATAGTAATAATTGGGAGAGATTATTCTATCCCATGAATTAGAACGTTAATTTGTGTTAAATTATCCCGTCGTACAAAATAGGTAAGTATTTCGAAATTCTAAAGGCCAAAAGTTGGGCTGAAATGGTATGGGCCATTTTACCACGAGATAAGGCTAGTTAGGAGTTAGCCCACAATTGAGTGGGCTTTTTTTTTTTTTTTACTTTTTACCATTTTCAAAAAAATTATAAATGTTTTTCCTCAAAAAATTAATTAAATTTAATTAATGTTTAATAACTACATTTTCGAACTCATATGTAGAGATACTGTTCCTTTTTTTAGAAAAACTAAATTCATGAATAATTTGAATGAATATACTAAGTTGTGTCTATCCATATGCTTTTAATTACTTGGTTTTTATGTTTTTACTATTATTTTACAGTATTGAGTAATTTAATTGAGTGAACAACAATACATATATATATATATATATATAATAACATCCTATTAAAAATGTCAATACTATCCATTTATTTTTATTATTTTGTGTGTATTGGTAACATATGCAATAACTTGCAAATTACACGTGAGATGTAAATCACATTTGAAAAACTAAGTAACTATTTAACCTATACTCCCTCCTATTTTAATGAGAAGTCGTTTAAGACTTTTCTTTTTGTATTTCAGATGTCGTTTTAATTTTTTTTTACCAACTTGACCTTAATTACTTTCTTGCATTAATCAATCTCATGCACATTCCTCTAATTTAATTGCTCTCTTCCATTGGTTGATTTCCTTTTTCCGCACGCTTTACTAGTCATAAATTAAGGCTAATTAAGGGAAAAAAAAATATTTTCTTAATAGATGTGCTTGAGCTTAGGATGACATGTAATTCGAAAAGGAGGGAGTATAAGTTTCGGTGAGATTCGAACCCGATATCTTGGAAAAAACAATGCCATCCGTTCATTATTTTTGCTTTTTTATTAATTTTTTTTGGAAAGCCTGCCGGCTCAACTAACCCGCATTCTATATATTTCTTATATTAATTTCAAACCATATACATCAAGTAATTTAATTTTAATTATTTTCATTTAGGTACAGTGCTTTTAAATATAAATACCAAATCAATTGATCCTCGCAGCACGCGTCGCAATTTCCGGCGAAATTTATGAATTTGGATGCAACTTTGTTGTAACGGTGGTGCAAAATTTGTGTACAGTAGACAAACATTGCAAAAAATAAAATAAAATTTGCACTTTTCTCCTCCTATTTATTATCTCCCCCTCTGTTTACTCCACCTTTATTATATATTGATACTAGTTTGTAATGATTTTCACAAAGAAAGATTGTATAAATATAACATATTCGGCACTTACATCCCGACATTAAGATTGTTTTAAAGATCGATTTTAAGGCCCAAATTTTTAAGATTGTATAAATATAACTAGGACACTCGTCAACTAATTTATTACTTGTATCGTTTGTGCTCAATTTTTGAGATGAGTAAAATTCTTCTAAATTCAAGAGTGATTTGTTATGCTATACATGGATCAAATTGATTTAGTGAGAAAGAAAAATGTTTGTGAAATATTTTTATGTTCAACATATTTTTATCATATGGAAGGTGTTATGTGAAATGAGAATGAATGCATATAATTGTCTTGTATATATGCCTCGAGTTCTTGTGGATTATATGTAAATAGATGTCCTATACACAGTAATTTGAATGTCTCTATAATCACCTTGAATATATGTTTCGAGCTCTTGTGGGCTATAGTTGAGAATGTTATGTTTCTATATTTGTTGGGAAAATTCTAAGTTTTGATTTGATACCAAAACCTAACTGAGCAATTCCCAGCAGAGAAGTCTGTGTTGGGAAAATTAATAGAGTTTTGATTGGATACCAAAACCCAGCTGACCCCAACCGAGTAGATGAATGTACAAACTTTGTGTTGTTTCCAGCTCACCTGTTTGAGCTTATAGAGTTTCTTAGTTTACAGGTAGATTCATCGAAGACGGCGAAGACGGCGAAGACACGGCTAAGCGAACGGCTTAAGAACTCGGCGAGCGGACTCGGCGAGCAAGACCAAGCAGAGTCAAAGATCTGCCGGTATCAAGACCCAGCTCAGTGACGGAAGCCCAGCTCAGTGTCAAAGACCCAGCTCAGTGTAAAAGACCCAGCTAAGTGTCGATGACACAGCTCAGGTCTAAAACACAGCTCAGGTTGATGATACAGCACAGGTCTAAGACACAGCTCAGAAGTCAAGACACAGCAGAGTCCAAACCGCTGAAGATACAGCAGAGACGCTTAGCAGCTCGAAGAACGAAGACCTTCTCCAAGACAAGATCCCGATGTCAGAAGATCTTGTCTGACGCAGTCAAATCAGAGAAGGAATAGCTTCTGCAGATGCAGACCTACTTCGTAGGCAAAGGCCAGAAGTCAACAAGAGTAGGTAAGATTCAAACGGCTCTCTTCCAACGGCTAGTTTGAATCTTCACCTATATATATCTTTCCTCCACCATTGAAGAAGATGCTGGTGAGGGGGCTGACAAGACGACTGAAGAAATAGAAGAAAACAGAAAAATGAACAACGATCTACAAAGCCAAATCTTTCTAGAACACCCAGCCAGTCAGCTGTGTTCTTAGTTGTTCACATATTCAGTCATAGGCAGATTAGATCAGAATAAATATCTTAAAGCCTAGTTTGAACGAGTTCATCATACTCCTTGTTCTTCATTGTAAGAACTCGTTCATAGTTGGAAAACCATACCCAAATCCAAACCCAGAAAGGTTAGGTAAAGGTACGCTTGCTCGAAGCGTGTAATTCGAGTGGTTAGGTTCTTCAGTACCCGCAAACTGAAGGTGTAGGCTTGACAGTGCCCGCAAACTGTTGGAACACAGCTCGGGTTAGAGTTGTGAAGTTGCTTGGTACTTGGAAACCAAGTGGTAGTGGATTACCAGTGAATCTGGTCGTGGATGTAGGAGGGGTTACTCCGAACCACGTTAAAGATGCTCTTGTTATTTATCGCTTTGTTTTATGCATGTTACTAACTCTCATAAGCATACATTTCAATGCGCATAAACCGACTAAGCGAAAAGTGAAACGAGCTTTGCAATATAATTTGAAGCAACGGACGGACTTTTCAAATCCACCACATTCCGCACACCAAATTGTGTCGATCAAGCTTCCATCCATTTGGATCGAACACATTACCAAATTTCACTCAAAAGAGTTTTAACTTGGAAAAGTTTTTAAACCTTGGTGTATTCACCCCATCTACACCAAGGTATCCGTCTTGGGACCAACAATTGGTATCGAGCGGTGGTTCAAAAGATCCGTATCTGTCAAGTCGCATTTCATTGCCGATAATGGTCACACGAACGTATCCTTCAAAGTTTCAAATTTTTTAAAAATCATTATATTGCATCTTGTCATGGAATCTTCTCGATGCGGGAATCTTCCAACATTCTCAGTCGATGATTATCAGATATGGAAGTTCCGACTCAAAAGCTTTCTGTGTGCGCATCACGACATGATGTGGGATGTTATCACTGACGGACCCATCATCATCATGAAATCAGAAAGACAAGCAGAAACCTTACCTGGAGCTGAACCAGTACTCCGGCAAGTTGTGAAGCCCAAAAGGGAGTACTCTCCAGAAGAAAGAAGACAAGCCGGATCGGGACGGCCTACGCTCGCAACGTCATCTCCTCAACGGTGACGGACGCTTATCTCAGCAAGATCATCAATTGCGAGACAGCTAAGGGGATGTGGGACACTCTAGCCAAGCTGTGTGAAGGCTCAGAGGAAATTCCAGAGAACATATTCTCAGTTGCATGCCAGAAGTTCGATGACTTCAAGCAACTCCCCTACGAGTCCATTGATCGAATGGAGCTAAGATTCTCCAACCTCGTCATCGAGATCGAGACGATCCGAACTGGGAAATATACAGTTCGAGATAAGAACTTGAAAGTTCTTGCAGCTCTCTCCTCAGAATGGTGTACACACAAGGTGGTTCACCAAAACAGAACAGCTAAGGGGATGTGGGACACTCTAGCCAAGCTGTGTGAAGGCTCAGAGGAAATTCCAGAGAACATATTCTCAGTTGCATGCCAGAAGTTCGATGACTTCAAGCAACTCCCCTACGAGTCCATTGATCAAATGGAGCTAAGATTCTCCAACCTCGTCATCGAGATCGAGACGATCCGAACTGGGAAATATACAGTTCGAGATAAGAACTTGAAAGTTCTTGCAGCTCTCTCCTCAGAATGGTGTACACACAAGGTGGTTCACCAAAACAGAACTGATATTGGCAGCATGGAGACTGAAAAATTGTTCTCCATCTTGAAGGCCAACGAATTTGATCTGGAGATCTCAAGCGGAGAATCATCCAGCCGGATGAATGATACGGAGCTGACTCCCAAGGAAAAAGAGACAGCTCTCAATGCAAAATCAAGATTAGCTCAATCAGCTCAGCTTGGAAGGACCAACAAGGAGCGCAGAAATATGAGCAAAGAAGAATTGCACGAAGAAGTTGCCATGCTTGTACGGAATATTAACAGGCTGGAACACAGCAAGGAAAGGTACAAGAAGATCGTGAAGGTTCATCACGACAAGCAACTTTACCCAAAGAGAAACCCAGCTGAGTCATCCTCCCGAAGAAAAGATAAAGAGCTCAAGTCGAGCAAGAAAGAAGAAGATCAAGTATATTCTTCCGACTCAGAAGATGAAGCATTTTATTAAAGATGACTGCTTCATGGGACTCTTAAACCCAGCTGATGAAGAAAATGAAGAAACCCAGCTAGTCAGGACCATTGTGAAATAAAGACAAATTGGATACGAAACTAAAAACTCAGCCGATCTGCACGAGTACATTGGTCTCAAGAAAAGAATCGAGAAGCGACGGATGAATCAAAATGGATTTGGGACATTGTCTACCTCGCTACACAAACGGAGACCTCATCAAAGGAAGTAGGATGCAGCTGAAGAAAAAGCCACCTACTATCAAATCAAGGAGGAACTCTACACAGCTGGAAAGAGAGCAAAATCAAGTAGAATGCCCAGCTGGACATGGCACGACTCCTTTGCATGCTAAAGAGACCTCATCGAAGAAGTGCTCAACGACTTCAAGAGATTACTAGAAATCCTTGAAATCTAGCCAGCTGAGAATTCGGAGCTAAGGAATGAGCTCAAGAAGAAGAATGATCAGGAGCTTGAAGATGAGAAAACACAGCTGATCAAGAAGCTGAAGATGGCCAAAAGCTGAATCAGATCAAAGAATGACTCCAGCCAATACAAACACAGCTGGAACCAAGCCAAGGATGTACCAAAGAGGTCGTACATAATCAAGCCAGCTCTCTAAGCTCAGTCCTATCAAAGAAGAAAACTGCTCGGCAACTCCAAGCCCAAGAAAAGCAGCAACTCCCAGCTGATCACAGAGCTCAAAGGCAGCAGATAAATCCAGCTGACTGGAATCAAAATCAAAGACAGAATGTCATCCAGCACAGACATCAAGGTCAAGAAAACACAGCTGATCAAGAAGCTGAAGATGGCCAAAAGCTGAATCAGATCAAAGAATGACTCCAGCCAATACAAACACAGCTGGAACCAAGCCAAGGATGTACCAAAGAGGTCGTACATAATCAAGCCAGCTCTCTAAGCTCAGTCCTATCAAAGAAGAAAGCGCTCGGCAACTCCAAGCCCAAGAAAAGCAAAGAACTCCCAGTCGATCACGAGCTCAAAAGCTGACGAGAGATAAATCCAAATTGTTGGAATCAAAATCAAAGACAGAATGTCATCCAGCACAGACATCAAGGTCAACTAAAAAGACAGCTGAGAAGGATCACAGCTAGTTATAAAGCTGAAAATCAACCGAGCTTCACAACAAGATTCCAGCAGACGAGATATCAAGCTAGATATCAAGCTGACAGACTCCAGCTATGAATTGGACCTCATCAAAATGGAGTCAACAAGGTCCAAAGAAGAAAGGACCATTTCAAGGACCAATCTGAAGTATCACTCACAAAAGATAAGGACAAATCTGGGTTATCAATGGAACCCTCAACAACAAAGTCGGACCCAATCACAACTGGGTGGCGAAGGAGTGATAACAGGTCAAAGAGGGACATGCGCGTTTTGAGGAGTCATCAAGCGTACTGTGAAAGAAAGACAGCTGGTGATCAAAGATCATGACTCACCTCAAAGCTCTTTAAAAAAAAAAAAATATGTCAAGCGTACTGGTCCCCAGGTAACCTTTGGTGATATCTCGAAAGGATACGTCAAAGGATTTAGCTCATTTGAGACAAACAATAATAATATCAAATGTCTCTTATGATTGATGGACTGTAGCATAATCTGTTGTCCATCGCCCAATTGTTGTGATTACGGTTTTTCTGGAGTGAGTTCAATGCGCAGGAATGCAATGCAAAGAACAGGAAATTGAATACTCTACCCCGCAAAGCAACAATGAACTCAGCTAATCATGGAGCAGCTGACCTTATCAAAGAATTGAGCCAGTGATGAGAAAATTCGCTCAAGTGAAGTAGGAAGTAGCTGAGAAAAGAAAGCCACCTACTATCAATTTCAGGGGGAACTCCACCGAGCTGGAAATCGACGAAATTTACGTGATATCGAGTGAGGGCAAAGTCAATCCAGCAGAATATTCAAGTGGAGAATCAAGAGAGAAATCCAGCTGAACTATCAAATGTCATCCTCTGGATATCAAACAAAGCTAGACCAAACATGGATCGCAGAATCCAGAAGAGGAATCAAGCTGAGGGGGAACTCAGTTCAGCAGATTCACCATCAATTGGTATCAACAATTGATCTCATCCCGATCCGACAAGATCTTCAAGAAGAGCATCCGGCGAAATACTCGAGTGGATCACCGTGTGTCATCAAGAAGGAATCGGACACGAAATTTGGACTAACTCGGCGAGAACCCCAAGGATTTCAAAATGAATTTATCAAGTCGGGGAATCAAACCCTGATAAAACCCAATTGGTTTATCCAATTGAGGGGGAACCTCGCAAACGGTGTCTTTCGGCGGAGAAAGAAAGACAAGATGACTCAATCCAACCGAGTCATACAACCATCAATTGGTATCGAGCCAAAAAAAAAAGGAAGAGCCAAAATGCATCGATTGGTTTTAACTCCAAGGCGGCGGAGTTACCTCAAACGGGAAGAAATTATTGCCGAACGCCGCCGTCGGACCTCGACTCCCCGCCTTCCTAATATCTTTTTGATGAACCAAAAAGGGGGAAAGAGTGAAAGAATAGGATGAGAAAAATGGAAATAAAAAGGGAAAGGATTGAACGAGAAAAGGAATCTAAAATAGGCAAATGGCGAAATTTGGAAAGACAATTGGAGAAAGAGTGCAAACTCTCGTCAAGGCATGTGGAGCAGCCAGGAAGAGTTTAGTTAGGATTTTTGTTTTGTGCTTTTCTGTAAAAGTTTGTAAAGGTTTTGGCATCATCAAAAAGGGGGAAATTGTTGGGAAAATTAATAGAGTTTTGATTGGATACCAAAACCCAGCTGACCCCAACCGAGTAGATGAATGTACAAACTTTGTGTTGTTTCCAGCTCACCTGTTTGAGCTTATAGAGTTTCTTAGTTTACAGGTAGATTCATGAAGGCGTTCGAAGACGGCGAGAAGACACGGCTAAGCGAGACGGCTTAAGAACTCGGCGAGAGCGAGACTCGGCGAGCAAGACCAAGCAGAGTCAAAGATCCTGCAGTATCAAGACCCAGCTCAGTGACGGAAGCCCAACTCAGTGTCAAAGACCCAGCTCAGTGTAAAAGACCCAGCTAAGTGTCGATGACACAGCTCAGGTCTAAAACACAACTCAGGTTGATGATACAGCACAGGTCTAAGACACAGCTCAGAAGTCAAGACACAGCAGAGTCCAAACCGCTGAAGATACAGCAGAGACGCTTAGCAGCTCGAAGAACGAAGACCTTCTCCAAGACAAGATCCCGATGTCAGAAGATCTTGTCTGACGCAGTCAAATCAGAGAAGGAATAGCTTCTGCAGATGCAGACCTACTTCGTAGGCAAAGGCCAGAAGTCAACAAGAGTAGGTAAGATTCAAACGGCTCTCTTCCAACGGCTAGTTTGAATCTTCACCTATATATATCTTTCCTCCACCATTGAAGAAGATGCTGGTGAGGGGGCTGACAAGACGACCGAAGAAATAGAAGAAAACAGAAAAATGAACAACGATCTACAAAGCCAAATCTTTCTAGAACACCCAGCCAGTCAGCTGTGTTCTTAGTTGTTCACATATTCAGTCATAGGCAGATTAGATCAAAATAAATATCTTAAAGCCTAGTTTGAACGAGTTCATCATACTCCTTGTTCTTCATTGTAAGAACTCGTTCATAGTTGGAAAACCATACCCAAATCCAAACCCAGAAAGGTTAGGTAAAGGTACGCTTGCTCGAAGCGTGTAATTCGAGTGGTTAGGTTCTTCAGTACCCGCAAACTGAAGGTGTAGGCTTGACAGTGCCCGCAAACTGTTGGAACACAGCTCGGGTTAGAGTTGTGAAGTTGCTTGGTACTTGGAAACCAAGTGGTAGTGGATTACCGGTGAATGCGAGTCGTGGATGTAGGAGGGGTTACTCCGAACCACGTTAAAGATGCTCTTGTTATTTATCGCTTTGTTTTATGCATGTTACTAACTCTCATAAGCATACATTTCAATCTGCATAAACTGACTAACTGAAAAGTGAAACAGAGCTTTGCAATATAATTTGAAGCAACAGACGGACTTTCCAAATCCACCACATTCCGCACACAGCCAGCTGTGTCGATCAAGCTTCCATCCAGCTGGATCGAACACAGCCAGCTCACTCAAAAGAGTTTTAACTTGGAAAAGTTTTTAAACCTTGGTGTATTCACCCCCCCCTCTACACCAAGGTATCCGTCTTGGGACCAACAGTCTGCAGATATGAGATGCTAGCTGAGAAGCCGAAGTCAGCTGAGCAGAAGTCAGCACAGCTGAGAAGTCGAAGACAGCAGAGCTGAGAAACTGAAGTCAGCACAACTGAGAAGACAACTGAGCTAACTCAGCTAAGTAGAGCTGCCTCAAGCAACAAGGATCCAGCTGAGTAGTTTAGTGGAGCTGTTCCAATGAAGCTGAGCAGAAGACATCCATCAGAAGACAGCAGAGCAGAACGAAGCTTACAAACTGATCAAGGCTTAGACAAAGTTGAAGACCAAGCTCAGAGATGAAGACAACCCCAAGACGAGATTCCGGTGTCAGATAATTCGTATTTTATCATGGTGTCGGATCCTAAGTTTTTATGGATTCCTTCTTTGTTATTGTTACCGGAACCTTGACCAATGAAGGATCGACAACTCAGCATCCTAGAAAGTAAACCTAGGATCTGACACACAGAAGAAGACATGTGAAGATCGGTAGACGGCAGATCGCATTCGTCAGAAAGTAGATGAAATTCAAACGGCTCTTCCAACAGCTAGTTTTGAATCTCCACCTACAAATACCAGTCTCCTTCAACAGATTCAAACAAGAAAAACTCTCCAAAAGCTTATCAACACGCCTGAATCTCTCAAGCTTTTCTCAAGCTGTAGTAGTCCACAATCTCTTTATGAACACTAAAATCTCTAGGTGTTCCTAGTTAGACTGCTGAAGCTTTTCTTCTGTAATCTAGACAGATTCTCATAGTTTTATCCAAAACTTAGTTTGAATTAGTTCATCAAACTCTTATTCTTCATTGTAAGGACTCATTCATAGTTGGAAAACCCAAACCTAAACGCAAACCCTTCTACCCAGAAAAGGTTAGGTTACGCCTACTCAAAGCGTGGAATTCGAGTTGTTAGGTTTTTTACAGTACACGGAAACTGTAAGTCAGGATTTGTAGTACCCGCAAACTACAAGTCAGGTTCTTCAGTACCCGCAAACTGAAGGTGAAGGCTCAGGTTTGAGCTGAGAAGTTTGCTTGCTACTCGTAAAGCAAGTGTTGATCCTTTAGTGGATTACCAGAGTGAATCTGGTCATGATCGTAGGAGGTGTTACTCCAAACCACGTTAAAAAGCTTGTGTTCTTTATTTGCTTTTTTATTTTCTGCATATCTTGTTTTAAAGAACTAACCACTCATCAAGCATTCATATTTCAAAGCAAACTTTCTCTGGCTGAATGACTCAGCCAACTGTGTTTTTACAAAGTGCATAAACTGAGTAAGCTTCAAATTAAAAGATAATTATTTCCAGCTGAGTTTTTCTAAGAAAACGAGTTAAGTTTTAAAACCGTCAGCTTCCGCACACACACAGCCAACTATATTGATCAAGCTGTCGTAAGGCTTGGTCGAACTCAGCCAGCTCACTCTGAAACGTTTTAACTTGAAAATATTTTCATCTCGGTGTATTCACCCTCCCTCTACATCGAGAACTCGTTTCGGGACCATCAATATTTGTCTTGAATGCTTCGAGCTCTTGTGGTTTATAGAAAAGAATGATAAGATGCTACGTTTCATATGATAAGGGGGTGTTTGGTAGGGTAGATAAGCCAAGATTGTTTATTTATCTTGGCTTATTCATCCGTTTGGTACCAAGATTGAGCCCGGGGAAAGCCCGTTACTAAGTTAAGCCCGATGCTATTTACCTGTTCCTCTTTGGTGTATAAATCTCTCCATTTTGGAGAGATTAATTACACCCTCCACTACAGTAACACAGATTAGAACCATGATGTCCGAATCACCCTCCACCACCCGTCACCGCCACCACCCCTTCTCCGGCGCCGTCACCACCACCATCGTTCCTCCGGGCGCCGCTGCTGCTGTTACTCCTCTGCTGCATTTATAAGAGTGGTGGTTAGAGAAGTACGAAATCAGTACAAATCTCCCAAATCTCTTTCTCTCTCTCCCGTTCCTAAAATTTACAGGTGGTGGATGAGAGATAGAAGACGAGAGATGAAGGCAACAACGGCATCGTCGAGGGTGGGAGAATTTTTGTGGTGGTGATGGTTGACTGTGATTGTATAAACTTGTTTGTAGTGGTGGCGGGTGACGATGGAGGAATGAATGAGATGGTGGTGGTGGCGGATGGTGGAAGTCTGGAAGACGAGAGGCGAGAGGAGATAGAGAGATGAGGGGAGAGAGGAGAAAGGAGATGAGAGGAAAGAGAAAAGAGAGAGAGATGAGGGGAGAGAGGAGAAAGGAGACGAGAGGAGAGAGAAAAGAGAGAGAGACGAGGGGAGAGAGGAGAAAGGAGACAAGAGGAGAGAGGAGAGGGAGAGATGAGGGGAGAGAGGAGAAAGCCAGAAAGGAGACGAGAGGAAAGAGAGAGATAAGGGTAGCAGGTGGTGGTGGAACTCGTGGAAGACGAGAGGAGAGAGGAGGGAAAGAGAGATGAGGGGAGAGAGGAGATATTATTATATAATTAGGGGTATAATTGTTATTTTTCACTTAATCTTGAATTTAAATTATGGTACCAAACAAATTTATCATATCTACATTACATATCTTATCTACCAAACATAAAGATACACTAACAATCACCCCTTATTCAATATATTTATTTTGACATTATTTATCTTACTTTATCCTAACATACCTACCAAACGAGCCCTAATTATATTGTTGGACATGATGTGAAATGATATCTTGATTACCCACCAATGACTACGTTATAACTTTTAAGAGTACTATGTTTTGAAAATATTTTCACAAGCGGTGTGGCTTCATTTTGTAAGCAGTGAGGTCTCGGGTTTAAACCCCACCGTTTCCCCTTTCTCCATGTGAAAAAAAAAATGTTTTCAAATCAGTGAGCTTTGAGCAGTGTGGAGGAAATAAGGGTATCGGTTATTATGTTCAAGTGCTTTGTTTCAATTTTGGACATATTTCCTTTAAATTAAAATTTCATGAATTTCGGATTTGCTTAAGTTAAACTTCTGATTGGATTTTTGGATTTCTCGAGTTATTAAGTTGAACATGAAGTTGTAATTTGGAATTTTATGGATTTGGAATTAATTAATGTATCTATCCTATATTTGCTAGAAATTTGTAAAAAAATATTTTCTTGTATGAAATACACGCAGGGATTATGCTTATATTTAGAAAGTTATTTTTTATATAAATGGTCTAAACTTTAATTTAAATTCCGCATTTATATATTTATGAGTAGCATTTCTAGATAAGAAAGTTAGGGTGTTATTACAATTTTCACAAAGAAAGATTGTACAAATCTAACATATTATGTACTTACACATACCGACATTAATTCCCTAGTATTGATAACAAAAATATTCTAAAAAAAAAAAAATATAAACAAAAGAGAATGAAAATTAACGAAAATCATTGAAAATTAGTAGCTAGTCATGCTCACGTTAGTCCAATGTGAAGAGCGAGCTATAGGTTGACAGACTAGTTAAGAAATAAAGAAAGACCAAGAGTGTGTTAAGACTTAAGACTCAATATAAATATCAATTAAAGAAAAGAATAAAAAAAGAAAAGACTCAATATAATTATATAATTAATATGAGGAAGTTGGTATTAATTAAATTAACTCTACGGGACCATTTGATGTTGAAATTCCAGATTGCGAAAGATCAAGTTTACGTTTATCCTGTTTGCAAAATATTAATATAATATGTAGTTAATCATTACTTAAATTTTTATTTTAATAGTGTAAGAAATGGAAACGAGACACAGAATCTTAGACTTTTGTCTGCTGGCTCATGTTTGGTAAAACTTGGATGTAATAAGACTCCTGCATTCGATCGAGCCCACAGGCATAAGACTCCTGCATCTCAATCACGGATACGAGCATCCTAGATGGGCGCGTGCACCACAAGCCAGATAAGGCATGTGCATGCGTCCATATAAAAAAAAAACTATTTATTTATAAGGTGGCGCCTTTTGATGTTTTCTATTGTTTTAAGATTTTTTAAGTTTTTTTTTTCGTTTTTTTTTCTAATTTTTAAGTTTTATTTTTCTTTAATTCTTCCTCATTAGAGTTTATTAATTTTCAATTATGATTTATTAATCTCTTTAGGATTTATTAATTTTCTGAGAGTTTATTAATTTCCAATTAATATTTATAAAAATTAAAAAATTAAAATATTTTTAAAATAGTAGGAAAATATATTTTTTAAAGTCAACTCTGGTGCGTTGATCGGCCACACCAGAATATCCCTCATATTGAAATAATGTAAAATTAATTATTAAGTATTAATTCCATTTAACTTAATACAACATGAGTATTATTTTTTTTTATAGTGTTTGGTTCCCTCTTATATGCGAATAGTAATACTAGAGTTTATCATGTCAAATAGCCATAGATAGTGAAAAATAATAGTTGTCTAAAATTTAATTTATTATAAATTTTATCAGATTTTAGAATGAATGGACCAAAATAACTTTTAAAACAACTAAAAAAAACCTACCATTTATTACTTTATAGCCACCACCCACCCCACTCTTACTTTTCTCCCTCCTCCCACAGTCTCTCTCCCTGTATACTCTCTCTCTCTCACTCACACACTTCTACAGCTACTGCCTTTCAACCATCGTTGTCGCCGCCCTTCTGCCAATTCCACAGTCTCTTTTCTATCATCGCTGCCGCCACCGCTCATTCTACGAATAACTTATCGTCTTCTCCGCCGCGATCCGAACATCCACCGTCACCATATCCGCTGCTTTCTTCTAGATCCACCGGCTTCCACGACATCGGACGTCGACTCCAGATCTAACGAATACAACCATGATGCTTCATAAACAGAGAGTAGTTTAGATGTGTTTTCACGATTTTTTTATCTAGATCTATTTTTTTTTTGTTGCCTCCGATCATCTTTCGATCATGGTTGAATTTCTGATTGGAGTTGGATAACACATTGCTTGATTTCTGTGCTTGGGTGGAGGGCTGTTCGTGGGGTGTTTTATTTTCACTACAAAAAAATGCATGTTTACCAACTATTTTTACCGACGGATATAATTCCGTCGGTAATTACCGACGGAAAAAAGGCGGGTCGGCTATTAAGAACTTAACGACGGATTACCGACGGACTAGCCGTCGGTAATATTACTGACGGACCTATCCGTCGGTAATATTTAATTTATCTAATTAAAAATAAAAAACAAACTTCCGACGGATATATCCATCAGTAATTACCGACGGAATTACCGACGGAAACATCCGTCAGTATTTGTAAACAGGCGAAAAATATTATTTAATAAAAAATAATAATTAACGACGGATTTATCTGTCGTTAATTACCGACGGATTAACTTCCGTCGGTAATTAACGACGGATATATCCGTCGGTAATCGTAATCCGGAAAAAAAATAATAAATTAATTATATATAATTACCGACGGATTGTCCGTCGGTAATTACCAACGGATTCAATCCGTCGGTAAATCTGTGATATACCCAGCAGACCTAATTTTTCCATCATTCACCCGTTCGCCTCTCTCTATCTCCTCCGCCGCCTCGCCGCCGTCCCGCCCCGCCCCGTCCGCCTCTTTCTCACTCTCCGCCCCTGCCCCGCCCGCCGCGCCACTGCTCCGCCCCTGCCGTCCTGCCCCGTCCACCTCTTTCTCACTCTCCGCCCCCCGCCTCGCCGCGCGCCCCCGCTCGCGCTCGCTCGCGCGCCGCGCCGCCCGCCCGCGCGCGCCGCCGCCGCGCCACCGCCTCTCCGCCTCTCTCGCCCCGCCCCGCCTCTCTCACCCCGCCCCTGCCTCGCCGCCGGCACCGGCGCCTTGCTGCCGTCGCCCCGCCGCTGCTTCGCCGCCTTGCTATCGCAGCCATCATCGCCGGCTTCTGCAATAGTCAACCCTCCAAGTTAGTTTTCCTATCCCGTTGTTTTCAAGTTAGTTTTCATAAATAATTAGAATTTTAATCTAGTTAAATTATTGTAGTTAATGAATTGTGTATTTGTTCGATTATTTACCAATGAAATATGATTTCAATAGCATGAGTTTATTTTATGATGTAAAAATTAGCATTAGTTTGTTTGATGTTGAAGTATAAGTATAAATAGCATGAAATTTATTTATGATGAAGTAAAGTATAACTTGCAGTATAATTGATAAGTGTAAATTAATTTATTGTAAATAGCATGAGTTTGTTTTATGATGATGATTTAATTGTATATATAGTGTAATTGTATAAAATGATTTATTTATAATAAAACTTTATAGTAATTGTATAAGTGTAACTTTGATCTATGATGTTAATAGCATGAGATTGTTTTAAGATGTATATATTAAAGTTTGTAGCAATTGTGTAAGTATAAATTTGGAATAGATGTAATTAATTTCTTAAGGATATACTCCCATTGGGATAGAAATTAATTACATCTTAAGGATCGTCTCCCAACAATGTGATATTATTTATTTATGTGAATATATTATGTTGAAGATCACGTTATTTATGATTTATAAGTTGGGGATGAACTTAGAACTTTGTTGGTGAAAGATGTAATTAATTTCTTAAGGATCTACTCCCTTTGGGATAGAAATTAATTACATCTTAATTAAGGACATTCACATTGGGGGTAGATATAGACGTTTAGAACCATTATGGTTACTATAGCTGCTGGTAGAGTCGAGCACTTGGTAGTTAGGATAGTAGGGTTATGCTGCCGAAATTTTGTTTCAGACAAAGTAATTAATACATTTATTATATTTTTGTTAGAATTTACAACAATGAATGAAAATCGTCAGTGGATGTATCATCGTTATCATGATCGTCCTGCATTTGAGAAGGGACTTGACAGTTTTATTGAGTATGCAAGTAATCAGAAAGAGTACATGGATGGAGATAAAATCAGGTGTCCATGTAAGAAGTGTAAGTATTTGGCATTTCGGGGGATTGATGAAGTTAGGGATCACGTTTCTAGGTGTGGGTTCGTCTTGAATTACAAAATATGGGTTTATCACGGGGAAGTAGAGCAGTATAGGCCGACAGAAGTTATTACAATGGATCTTGATGAACAATCATCAAATAACTATCATAGGATGGTGATGGATCATGCGGGTCCTTCTAATAATTTTGAAGAGCAGACGAATATTGAAGAGCCGCCGAATCCTGGAGCTCAACAGATTTATGACATGTTGAATGCAGCCGAAAATCCATTGTATACCGGTTGTGACAGTCATTCACAGTTATCATTTATGACGCAATTTTTGAGCATCAAGGCAGAAAATCATATTTCTGAGAGGTGTTTTAATCAGCTCGCTACATTATTTAAGTCGGCTCTTCCAAAAGAAAACTTGTCTCCTGAAAACTTATATAGTACGAAGAGACAACTACGGGGCATGGGTTTACCAGTACAGAAGATTGATTGTTGCATTAAGAATTGCATGCTTTATTGGGGAGACGACCATGCATTGGAGAACTGTAAGTTTTGCGGCACATCCCGATTCAAGGATAACTATCGTGCATCTGGAAGCCGTAGAAAGAAACGTGTACCTGCAATGCAGATGCACTACTTTCCCCTTACACAGCGATTGCAGAGGCTGTATGCATCTAAAGCAACAGCAGAACATATGCGTTGGCATGCTACTTCTACAGATGATGGAATTATGCGCCATCCTGCGGACTCTCCAGCATGGAAGCACTTGAATGATGTTTATCCTGATTTCGCACAAGAGATCCGAAATGTAAGATTGGGCCTTTCAACAGATGGTTTCGCGCCCTTTGCGCAATCAGGACGACAGTATTCTTCTTGGCCGGTGATTGTCACACCTTATAACTTGCCGCCTTGGCTGTGCATGAAGGAACAATTCATGTTCCTCACTATATTGGTGCCTGGGCCATCCAATCCGAAGATGAAGTTGGATGTTTTTTTGCAGCCGTTAATAGAAGAGTTGAGATTCTTGTGGGAAATAGGTGTGCCAACGTATGACGTGTCATTGAAACACAATTTTCAAATGCGAGCAGCTCTGATGTGGACCATTAGTGATTTTCCGGCCTATGCTATGTTATCTGGGTGGGGTACAGCTGGAAGATTGGCTTGTCCACATTGCATGGAAGATACTGAAGCGTTCACTCTACCGAAGAGTGGAAAACAATCATGGTTTGACTGCCACCGAAAATTCTTACCTCACACTCACGTATTTCGGAGAAACAAAACTGCATTTAGGAGGAATAAGGCATGTCAAATCGATCCACCTTAACAGAAATCAGGAACATACATATTGGATCTTATAGAGTGAATGGCTCTCGTGAAGGTAATCGAAGACTTTAATGATACAAACAAGCAAGTCTCGAGAGATCCTCACATTGGATGGAAGAAAAAAAGTATATTTTGGGATCTTCCTTATTGGAAAGACCTTTTGATTCGACATAATCTCGATGTCATGCACATTGAAAAGAATGTGTTTGATAACGTCTTCAATACTGTACTCAATGTGAAAGGGAAGACAAAAGATACAGAAAAGTCTAGAGAAGAATTGAATATCTTCTGCAATAGACCACAATTGAAATGTTGTGATGTAACACACAAGTATCCAAAAACATGTTACACACTTGACTGAGAGGAGAAAAAAGTCTTACTTCAATGGATAAAAGGTCTTAAATTTCCCGATGGATATGTGTCCAATATTAGCAGATGCGTTGATTTGGTCCAGCTAAAGATGAATAGCATGAAAAGTCATGATTGTCACGTGTTCATGCAGATGTTAATGCCTATTGCCTTTCGTGAACTTCTTCCTCAACACGTTTGGCAACCAATTACAGAGTTAAGTTGCTTCTTCAAAGAGTTGACCTCCCGGAGTCTTAAAATAGAGGATATGGGCATCCTCAATGATAAAATAGCAGTAACTCTATGTAAGCTGGAACGTATCTTCCCACCGAGTTTCTTTGACTCCATGGAGCACCTATCGGTTCATTTGGCAGAGGAAGCACGCCTTGCCGGTCCAGTTCAGTATCGGTGGATGTATCAATTTGAGAGGTATTTGAGGACGTTGAAAAACCATATAAAAAATAAAGCCAAGGTTGAGTGATCCATCAGCAATGCATATGCAATGGAAGAAATATCCACATTTTCCTCTTACTATTTTGAGGATCATGTGACCACGAGATTGAGAAATATGCATCGCAACGATGATGGAATAGTTGAAGAAAATGATGATCCTAATATGCTCTCAATTTTCAAGGTATCTGGACGTCCAATTGGAAAAACTACTAGAAGATATATGGATATGAAAGAATACAATTCATCACATATGTATATTTTATCCAATTGTGCGGAGGTTACCGACAAATATGTGAGGTTAGTACTACTTTTAATATTCAATCTATATGAATATATACATCTTACATATTAACATACACATTTATCCTTTTTTGAAGAGTATTTGAGGATGAAATGCGAGCAATGAATCCCTTAATCTCCGGATCCGAGTTAGTTACTAAGTTCGATAACGAGTTTGCTAACTGGTTCAAATACTATGTAAGATTAAATTTAGGAGAATATTCAATAAATTAAGGATCTTGTTTTGTTGTATGGAAAAATATTTGACAAAATATGACATATCTATTACAGGTTAAACGTCCTTCCTGCCACGGTTTGAACCAATATATTAAGGATCTTGCAGATGGACCTAGTAATGGAGTTGATATATATTCAGGATACGTAGTCAATGGATATAGGTTCCACACGATAGACCATGATTTGGATAAAGCGACTGTGAATAGTGGCGTTTGTATTAAAGGCTCGGTCTATGATAGAGATGTGCAAGATTTTTATGGGAGTCTGCTGGAGGTGTGTGTATTGGAGTATCAGAATTATTCGTTGAAGAGGACAACATTGTTCAGATGTGAGTGGTTTGACTCATCTAATTCGGGAACAGAGGTTCATTCAGACTTCAAGTTGGTTTCAATTAACCACAATCGTAGATATAAGAAGTACGACCCGTTGTTTTAGCTAATCAAGCTATTCAAGTGTTTTATTGTCCTTATCCTAGTATGAATCAAGCAAAAAAGAATTGGTGGGTAGCATGCAAAGTCAAGGCTCAATCTAATGTAGAAGTCTCTACTGAAACATCTACATCAACATTAGATCAACCGTTTCAAGAAGATCACATCATTATAACGGGTACACACACTGTTATAGATGATTATCCGACACAGATTGATCATCCAGGAGGTGGAACCATAGAAATTGATGAGATTGAGGGTGTAGAAGATAGCGATGAAGATATAATGTCGTCGGATGATGAAAGTAGTGATGAAGATGATGGTTATGACAACTAGTGATAGGTTTATTTTGAAACCTCAATTGTCTATGTTATATCATGTGAATGTACTTGGTCTAATATCTTGATTGTGTTGTACTCAATGTTGTTATATTTTGTCAATTTTTTTTTGCAAGAATGAGTGCTAATCAAGGTTTCCTTACGTCGGATGAATTTGAAGTTGGCCTTCAGATGGTTTACAATCAATGTAATATAATATAGCTAAGTAATTTATATGTCGTTATTAAGCAATATAATATATGTACATCTCAATGTTATTTGTGAAACAGATATCATGGATCTATTTAGAGGTTTTCGTGCTCCTTATAGCTCGGGCAGTCAGCCCGAGTCGGAGTCCTCAGCTACACGTTTAGCTGCTACTCTTCCCTCTTCACAGCAGGTACCAGATACCCCTCCGGAGACAGCACCTGCCAGCTCCAGTAGGCCACCTGTTGTTTTCCAGCGAGATAGTACGGGGAGGGTGGTTTTTCAGAGAGACGACAAGGGGTATGTATTTATTTATCGTAATTCATATTAAAAATTTCAATATTTATTATATATATACATATATATCATATATAATAAATATTGAAAATTTTAATATATATAATAAATATTGAAATTTTTATTATAATATATGATCTATTATATATTTATATATGTATATATATATATATATATTTATGTGTTAATTATCTAATTTTTTTTGTTTTTTTTTTACAAATGGAAAGTTATCTACTAAAGGTACCTGGGATCTCTCATACTGCTACAGTGATTTTTAAGAGTATTCAAAATTCAGGAGGGTTTAGTTGGAAATTGACTCCGGATAGCATCAAGGCTATATTCTTTGAAGAATTTAAGGTAATAAAATTTCAGGAGTTTGTTACTACTATTATCAATAAAATGTGATTAACTTATTAATTAATATTTTGTTCAACAGAAATATTTTAGTTGGCCAGCTGAGTGGGAAGCAGATGTGTATAAAATGTGGGAGGCCAAGGTACATGTTAGATACAGTGGGTGGGTGAACGATATGAAGAAACTGTGGATCAAAAACCCTGACACAAAACCCCCTTACTTGACTGATGAGTTTTGGGCGGGTTTGCAAGAGTATTGGGCGAATCCAGATGTGATTGCTAGATCAGAAAAAGCTCGTGCAAATCGGTTGGCTGAGCCCGATGGACCCGGCACAGGGATTAGCAAGCATAGGGGAGGATCAAGATCCACTCGTCTCCTCGTTCAGTCGTTGGTACGTAATTTTTAATTAACTTGTTAACCAATATATATATATATATGTATATATTATATTTTTTAATTTATAATTAAAACTTATATATGATATTTTGTAATAATGCATGAATAGGCAGCAGAGTAGGGAGTCGCACCGGATGCATTGAATTATGCGAGTTTCTGTCGACTGCACGTGAATGTCGATGGAACTTATCTGACACCGAGGGATGAAAAAATTGATGTAAGTATTTAATTAAGTTTTTCTAATTGTTATAATTGATGATAATATATTTTCTAACACATTTATATTTATGAATTAGGCCGAGGTTCATCGCCGGGCTGCTGCGGAGGGACGATCCGATTTGAACGAGATCTATTTGGAGATCACACAACCCACGAAGCAGAGGCGCTACGGCACTGGAAACTTCGGCAGCAGCCAGCTCAGACAGACTGCATCCAGTGGTAGCTCCGGTTCTACGGCTGCTCTGACACAAGAGATGTTTCAGACACGAATCGGCAGCTTAGAGGAGCAGCTACAGGAGGAGCGAGAGGCACGTGCCCGCATCGAGCAGGAGCAGCAGGCGGAACGCGAGGCACGTGCACGTCTGGAGCAGCAGTTTGCCGAGTTCCAGCAGATGCTGGCGTCAGGGCAGTTTTTTCGTCCACCTCCACCCCCTGGTCCTGATGTATGATTAACTTGTTTGTTGGATATTTTTTTAATTATTTAGTATTTTATTATTTTAGAATATTTAAACTACTTTACATTTTACATTTATATCTGTCGAACATGATATTATTTGATATATGACAAATCGCTTTTAATGCAAATTAATTATTTTGCCTGATGTTTGATTTTTTGTTGGAAATTTTAATTCGACAAAAATAAATAAATAAATATATATATATATATATATATAATACAATTTTTAAAAAAATATTGTTAAAACCATTACCGACGGACCTAAATCCGTCGGTAATGTGTGTTTCGATTCTTCGAAACTTACCGGTAATATGTGATTAGATTCTTCTAAACTTACCGACGGATATTTATCCGTCGGTAAATACCGACGGATTATCCGTCGGTATTTCGTCGCTATTTCCAGCCAACGGAATACAAAAAACAGAACGTCACCGACGGAAGTTCCGTCGGTAATCCGTCGTTAAATTTACCGATGGAAATAAATCCGTCGGTAAATCTTTACCGTCGACGTATTTAAGGACGGCATAAATCCATTGGTAAATCCGTCGGTAATCTGTTTACCAACGGTTTCCTTTGTTTTACCGACGGAAAAATCCGTCGGTAAAAGAGAGTTTTTTTGTAGTGTTTTACATCACTTTTTGTTGTTGTTCATTAGTTGGAATAGCACTAGATTCCGGCGAACTTAGTACGACAGGTACGAACAGATCTCATTAGTCTCAAGTGTACCACATCGCAGTGCAATTATTTTTTACGACTGGAACGAATGAATCAATTCGTTCTGTTCGTACGACCTAGTGGCGCACCATAACTTGGTACGAGATGGACGAATGAACTCATTAATTCGTCCATTTCGTACAACCTAGTGGTGCACCATAAATTGGTATGAATAAATCCATTTCATACCAATTTTACCATGATTTCGGCTCTCGATTTTCTAAATCGGCACCGCCGTTACTGGATCTAGATTTTTCCTAAATTCTGTAACAGCACAGTCATTGGATCTATATTTTGGCGTTTGAATCAGGACCGAATCTAAGGTTTTGTGGCTAACATCGGCGTTTTTGTGAGGCGGCACCGTCGCCAGAATGTTTGGATCTAATTGCAGCGCTGGCGCCGACACTGGCACCGTCGTAATATATAGTCGATGGTGGTAGAGAAACGGAGATTAGAGTTTTCAGTGAGAGAGAGAGAGAGAGAGAGAAATTTGACTATAAAGGAAAATAAGGGCAAATTTGTCAAAAAAACCCAAAATCTGACAGAATTTATATTAAATTAAGTTTTTGACAACTTTTATTTTTCACTATTTATAGTGACTATTTGACATTTGTACTCGTAATATTATGTACCTTTTTTTGAAGGTATACTATATTTCCTTAAATGATCAAATTTAGTTACATATGCGGCATCGTTTTTTTTTTTTAATACAAAATTTGTTACTACATCTTTATGTGTAACAATATTTTGTGATATCCATACATGTACTATAAACTTTTCCATATATAAAAGTGTAGCTAAATTTTATTCCTTTTAGATGTGCAATAAATTTATTACACCATTAAATGTTACTAAATTTTATGACATGCTTTTATTTTTGTGACTAGCATAATAGGTACCCATCATACAAGATGTTACAATTTCATTTAGTGACATTTATAAATTTTCAGAATTCTTTAAAATTATGTTACTACTTGAACATTTTGTATTTGGCCCTGATTATATGTAATATTGATCACACATGTACCATGTGATTCCCAATTAATTGTTTGGAGTTAATTCCATGCATGTGTAATATAATTTTACATCTATGACCAATCAATCTTCAACTATTTAAACGCAGTCACTAAATTCATTTTATTTCATATGGTCGTCATTTGTTCTGTTAGATATTATATATATATATATATATATACATATGTTTATGATTTAATATAATTAAGGAGCTTATGACAACTTTAGGAGAGTTACCAACATACGAAGATGATTTAATAATCCATTAGGAATATTCAAAAGTTCATGTGAAACACAGTTAATTAAGCTTGAGAAAAAAAGTTCGAATGAAGTGTTGTTTTAACGTTAAGATAACATCATTACAAATAAATGCGTTTTAATCCTGAATAAATTGAGGTGTTGATTTTGTTACAAATTAAAGAGTGATTGTTTTATCGAAATATTTCGAAATTCCGAGTTGAATTTTCAGATTAGTCAAGTATTCATAATTTATTTGATAATTAATTCAATTAACAAAGAGGTCATTATTACTTTCTATGCATTTAATTTTACAATATATATACTATATTCTATACTTTATTTCATGTTGCAAATAAATATTAACCATATGCATCTTATTTGATATTAGAAAATAGCTAGCTTCGACAACTAAATCTTTAATAAATACAATGCTTATGATTGGAAACAAGTAAGGAATCTTTGAATAATCGAAACCAACAATTTACAATATGTGTTCAAAAAAATTCTACTATACACGCTCCAATGAAGAGAGAGAGAGAGAGGTGATGATTCTTGAAATTTAAGTACATTATACATACGACATCCTCTAATTCACACGTACATGATGTTTTTTGAACAAGACAACACGATATATGTGGGTGAATGATCATATACAAAACATTTTTTCCGTAAAAAATGAGAAGCGATTTGGACCATTGATCTTTGTAGATTTACGGTTATCATTGACCGATGCATTATAATTGAACACAGAATGCATTATCATAATAATGCATTATAATAACTCAAAAATGCATTATTATGACGATGCATTGTAATAATACATAAAATGCATTATTTTAGTACATAAAGTATATTATTCTCATTTTTTACGGAAAAGTATTTTGTATGTGAACCAACCCCTATATATATATAAATATAAGTGGATATATCACATAATGAAGCAATTAGGAGGTCCGGAATCATAAAATTGGGAGTCGTAGAAAGGCGGCGGCGGGTACATACAAGGTGGCGGTGGGCAAGCCAGCAAGCACGGCGGCACCGGCGGCGTTGGCGGCTTCACTTCTGCGACGCTCAAAATATCAGCAAAACAAAATTTCTTCCTTAGAGATTTGGCCAAACACACAGTATCAACTCCTTCTCCGATCACTTCCAGCCGATCATTTTCTTTTCCAATACTCACTGAACTCACTCCTGCATATGCAATCACAAATACATTTACTTTAATTTAATTACCTCGCTCAAAGTAAATTAATAATTAATGTTTGATTTTAGTCATTACGTATGTAATCCATTTCCTATGTATATATATATGTGTGTGTGTGTGTGTGTGTGTGTGTGTGTATACGTACCTTCTTCAGCCACAACAATCCGCAGAGCCTTTGACTTATCCTTCTCTTTATGCATCGGCACTTTGATCACAATCTTTCGCTATTATAAAGATTAATTGGAATAATTAATTAAATATGACGACAATCACTTAATTTACTATATATATATGCATGGCTATGCATCATGAAAAAGATTAATGCAGCAACTAATAGCTAGCATGCAGTCTTAATTACCTTCATTTCTGGCTTCTTGCAATCCCTTTGCAGAAACTTAGATCCTTAATTTGAGAGAGATTAACCTACCCGAATTTATATTTGAGGGAGTTGGAGTTTTCATGTGTATATATATTATTAAGTTATGAGGGTCGAAACCGGCAGAACCTTTTAATTAATATGTGGAATCTATGAATAGAAAATAGAAATGCAAGAGACTGTTAGGCCTACTAGTCTACTACTGTGGTCGTATTAGAAGACAAGGATATATTATAACCTAGCTAGCTACACATATACAGGGAATAACCAAATATATATGCGTATGTACGGATATGATAGTAATTAGTATGCGTTAGTATATTATTATCAGTAGGAGTTAATTACATTTTCCTACTCGAACTATTAGGGTTATATATATATATATATATATATATATATACAGATATATATAGTACGTATGTAACTCCTTTTTTTTTGTCACAGTTGTGAAAAACTTGCATTTTACAGCCTGTGGACGTTCTAATTTTTCCAAATCTTCTCTAGCCCTTGCTCATGTGCGAACAAATTAATCGTGCAATATTTTTTGTGTCTTACTATGCTATACTAAAAAATATAAATTTAGCAACATTTATTATTAAAATATAAAGTAATATAAAATTATCTATCTTAGTTATAATTTATTAACTAAAATATCTGGAACTACAAAATTAAATCATACTATAGTAACGAATTAGTAAACCTAACAGTCGATTTCTTTTGATCCAAACCTAACGGTCGATTATTAACTAAAAAGTGAGAAATAAAACTAACAAATAATTATTAAACGTAATTATTCAATCCCAATATATTAACAAAAAACTGCAATTAGAACTAGAAGTAATTAAATGATGAAAAAAATAAATAAATAAAAGTGAAACAAAAGTGAAATATCAAAACGTGGGATAGATGATCCCATGTAGGTGCTGTAGTAGTTGCATATTTCTATTTTTTTTTTCCAGCAAAATATTCAAAATATTGAGGCTTGCAAGTTGCGAAATGCAAATCTCCAAATTGCAGAGTGTGACAAAAAAGATAGACAAAAAAAACTAATTAATTAATAATTAGGTATTTGAAGCATTAAAATAAAAGCATATATATTTCAGATAGGAAAACAAAAAACCTACCTATTTTATTGCTCCCATAAGTTAAATCCTAACGATTCTCAGTTCACCAAACTTGAGATGTTTATTAATACATATAATAAATATCAGATGGTTCGTCGAAGTTGAAATTGCAGCTAGATGGAAATTAAACTAAGAAATTTTATTATTTGTGCGTTATCAATTTGCTACTTAATTTGGACCAAGTCATTTATAACTTATAAGCAATACAATAAAAAATTTCCAGCAACGTAGCTCCGTAATTTGGTGGTCCAGAGACAATACAAAAACCCGCATTTACTTTGCATGATAGGATAAATTGATAAAACATATGATCGACTATACGAAGGATTAGATGATCAAATAAGCTTCAAAAGTAATCAATCCATCAAAGTAAACGGCGGATTGACCTATACTATTTTTATCTATCTATCATATCACCCGAAGTAAACGGCCCCTAAATATTATTTGCCAAACATACTATATATCTTACTTATCATTAATTTGTTTCAGAAGTTTCTCTAGTTGTGCGTTGTTGATAGAGTTTTACTTTACATTTTTTAATGAACTGAAAGAAGTTTTTGTAGTCACCATTCAAGGTCTACACTAAGTAAACCTAGTGCTCGTGCAATAATCCATATTTACTATATACTCAACCCTTTTGGCAATAATTAATACTTGTTTGTCATGAGTTTAACTGCACAATTTCTGGGAGCTGACTAGAAAAAGAAAATGCCGTTAGGTTTGATTGATAAATAATCCAACATAATTACATGTTTGGTTTGAATGATTTGCCTGTTATGGTTCACTGGGCCCTTGATCATATCCATCAATAGAGTGATAATTTGTTCTTCTAAATTTGGGGTAATTATTAGTCAACCATATAATCCTATCATATTTTATCACATATTATCAATTTCATCCTCCAAACCAAACGTCACCTAAATAAATGAAGTGGATAAATTTTCCAAGCTATATATGACTTCCTCATCAAAATCATTATTAATTTTAAACCTAATTTACGTTTAATTTTGCGGGAGACATCACAGTATGAAAATAGCATTTTTTTATAAATATTAATAATTATTAATGGCCATAATATTACATGTCAATATAAGCTTCTTACAAGGAAATTAAGATAAATAAAAATGAATTAATTAACTACTTCGACTAGATAAGAAAAGGACTTCGCGCCATCACGCTTTTTCTACTTCTGAACTATGAGCTCCAGTCCATGATTATTTTGTTCTCAATGATTCATCGTATGAGTCGAAGAGAATATTTTGCCATTTCATAAATAGGCTTCCTCATCATGTATTATTGAGTATTGAGTAAACAAATTATTGTAGATATTCCGTTAGTCCTATGCTCCTATAAAATATAAAATAATAAAGTATATACGTATATTTATATGAATTAGTCAACGATTTTCAATTGGGTAATTACATTAACAAACTCTCATGTTTAATATTAAGTACCTACTTGCAGCCAATCTTGCATGTTTAAATATTTATGCCAAATTACGTTAGTGGTTCAACTCTTGGTCAAGTTAGAGTAGACTAGTACCCATAGGACACATCAACAGGTCCACTATACCTTCTTTTTTCCCCCTTTGGATCAAGTGGGAAGACATAATTGACCGTTAAACACAATTATGATAGTAATTATATAGAATTAATTATAATAATATTTTAAATATTAAATTAGTAGCTTTACATAAAAATTCAATTCTTATTATACGATTAAGCATAATTTTAGGAACATTCATACTACTTTTTTTTTTTTAAGATGTGTAAACTTAATTATATAATCTTTATATTAATTACAGGAACATTCATACTACTTTTTTTTTTTTAAGATGTGTAAACTTAATTATATAATCTTTATAATAATTATAAAATAAGTGAGAATAGGCAAGAAGATATCAAAAGGATAACTTGACAAGTTATATAGCCCAATTGAGTTTACGGTTCATTTAGGCCAGTAACTTCACCTTATTCAAAAGTAGGACATTAAATTAGCTGGCCCAAAAAGTTGATGACTATTTTACTTAGCAATATAACCGCAACTAAAACGGTACAATTGTAGCAATATAGCAAGTCGAGTATCGTATCCACGGAGGCTATAAACCGATAACACAATAAAAATGAAATTTAGAAACCATGTTAATAGTCAAGCTTTCGGAGGTCATGATTTGGAATTTTGAAGCACTTAATTGAAAACGAATGATTAAAGACGAGAAAAACACACAATAAATAAAAGTATTAACTAAATTTATTACATTATATTATTTTTTTATTTTTATAATAAATATTAATAAAAGAATATATTTAACCGTGAGCCACCGGTAAGAAATACTAATAATTGGGAGAGATTATTCTATCCCATGAATTAGAACGTTAATTTGTGTTAAATTATCCCGTCGTACAAAATAGCCAGGTAAGTATTTCGAAATTCTAGAGGCCAAAAGTTGGGCTGAAATGGTATGGGCCATTTTACCACGAGATAAGGCTAGTTAGCCCCGCAATTGAGTGGGCGATCATCTAATTTATTTTTTTTACTTTTTACCATTTTCAAAAAGATTATAAATGTTTTTCCTCAAAAAATTAATTAAATTTAATTAATGTTTAATAACTACATTTTCGAATTCTTATGTAGAGATACTGTTCCTTTTTTTAGAAAAACTAAATTCATGAATAATTTGAATGAATATACTAAGTTGTGTCTATCCATATGCTTTTAATTACTTGGTTTTTATGTTTTTACTTCTTTTTTACAGTATTGAGTAATTTAAATGAGTGATCAACAATACATTAATACATACATATATATATATATATATATATAATAACATCCTATTAAAAATGTCAATACTATCCATTTATTTTTATTATTTTATGTGTATTGGTAACATATGCAATAGCTTGCAAATTACACATGAGATGTAAATCACATTTGAAAAACTATGTAACTACTTAACCTATACTCCCTCCTATTTTAATTAGAAGTCGTTTAAGACTTTTCTTTTGGTATTTCAGATGTCGTTTTAATTTTTTTTTTACCAACTTGACCTTAATTACTTTCTTGCATTAATCACTCTCATGCACATTCCTCTAATTTAATTGCTCCCTTCCATTGGTTGATTTCCTATTTCCGCACCCTTTACTAGTCATAAATTAAGGCTAATTAGGGGAAAAAATATTTTCTTAATAGATGTGCTTGAGCTTAGGATGACATGTAATTCGAATAGGAGGGAGTATAATTTTCGGTGAGATTTGAACCCGATATCTTGGAAAAAACAATGCCATCCGTTAATTATTTTTGCTTTTTTATTAATTTTTTTTGGTAAGCCTGCCGGCTCAACTAACCCGCATTCTATATATTTCTTATATGAATTTCAAACCATATACATCACGTAATTTAATTTCAATTATTTTCAATTAGGTACAGTGCTTTTAATTATAAATACCAAATCAATTGATCCTCGCAGCACGCGTCGCAATTTCCGGCGAAATTTATGAATTTGGATGCAACGGTGGTGCAAAATTTGTGTCCAGTAGACAAAAATTGCAAAAAATAAAATAAAATTTGCACTTTTCTCCTCCTATTTATTATCTCCCCCTCTGTTTACTCCACCTTTATTATAATTGATATTGATACTAGTTTGTAATGATTTTCACAAAGAAAGATTGTATAAATATAACATATTCGGTACTTACATCCCGACATTAAGATTGTTTTAAAGATCGATTTTTAGGCCCAAATTTTTAAGATTGTATAAATATAACTAGGACACTCGTCAACTAATTTATTACTTGTATAGTTTGTGCTCAATTTTTGAGATGAGTAAAATTCTTCTAAATTCAAGAGTGATTTGTTATGCTATACATGGATCAAATTGATTTAGTGAGAAAGAAAAATGTTTGTGAAATATTTTTATGTTCAACATATTTTTATCAAATGGAAGGTGTTATGTGAAATGAGAATGAATGCATATAATTGTCTTGTATATATGCCTCGAATTCTTGTGGATTATATGTAAATAGATGTCCTATACACAGTGATTTGAATGTTCCTATAATCACCTTGAATATATGTTTCGAGCTCTTGTGGGCTATAGTTGAGAATGTTATGTTTCTATATTTATTGGGAAAATTCTAAATTTTGATTTGATACCAAAACCTAACTGACCAAATCTCAGCTGAGAAGTCTGCAGAGATGAGATGCCAGCTGATTCTGTCTCGTTTAACAATCTTGTCATACGGGATTACGAACTCTTCAAGAAAATTTCAAGGTTCTTTTAGAGGTTTTGCGTTAAATTGCTACTCCCGTCTTATTTCTTAATTCCAAAGACTTCCGCGAATCGAGTCTTAACTTAAAATAACGTCCTTCTCAAAAAGGGTATATAAGACATCAAAACTTTACAATATTTACATTCGTAAAACATATCTCCAACTAAATTCAAACTTTAAACTTTTAGAAAACTTTTAATACATAACTCACTTTGCCAGATGAGATGAGGTGCTGGACTTTTGTCGTTTAAGACTTAACTAGTCTAGGGATTCAAGTCTAGACTAGACTCAAGAGAAAAATTTTAGATTTAGAGCAGACAAGCTACTCTGATACCACTCTGTCGCAGCCCGACTTGAAATGAAGATGACCAAGCCGGTGGTCCCACGACGTACACAATTTATGATTAATCAAAGAACAAGATAACGACCCAGTTATCTAACAAAAACCCATCATACGATAAATTGTACTTTTAAGTTAAACCAAGTCGAATCAAATATCAATCAACGACCTCAATAACAATTATACTTTAAGTTTAAAATCAAAATAGTTGAGAATGGTCAAAAGACAACACCATCTCGTATCATAGTTTAGCAACGGAAACAAGGTTTATCAAGTCATAGCTTCAACATCATAATAAGACAACAATTACTGAATAAATTCAGAGTGTTGCAGCGGAAACCAACATGACATATCTTTGGTTATATGTATGAAGACATATAACACTGCTCAACATCAACAAAGTCTCAAGAGGTCAACAACAAAAGTCCGCCCAGCACACTCCATCTTCATCCGAGCTAGCCTGCACATTTTAGAAATAACATGCAGGGCTGAGTACTTTCGCACTCAGTGGATACATGCCAAAATAATTGAAAACTGCTGCTTAGAGCTATAGATTGAATCTTGCCATAAAGCATAAGTAACTTTTATAAACAAACATGTGCATGCTCAAACCTTTTCCTTTCATTATAAGTGACTGCGCAGTCATAATACTTATCATGTATGTACCACATCTACTATAACTTTTGAGTGTTGAGAAGTAGGCCTCCTTCTCAAACACTTGTAATCGTCCCACCATAAAGGAAGGCTCCCGATTACAATATAGTGTACACAAATCCTACCTTAAGTAGGACCGAATTCCTCTTTCCTTGGTAGATGGTATCATACAAAAACTTCAAAAATTGGCAAGTCAATCACTTTAAAAAAATCTTCACACACATATATATATATAATCATAATATCACATTCTTTATTTCTTTAGTTCAGAAAGCCCACCTGAAATGGCTCTACTTATCTACACTTTAATCCTCTCGGCTTTTCCCTTACTTTAATATCCCGCTCGATCCTTCAATTTAAGAATTAAATTTAAACATAAGAGCGAGAAAATTTAAATATTTGAATGTGGGATGCCGATTCTATACTTAATATTTCTTTACTTCGACTCGGTTTTTTTTTTCTAGGGTTTTTCTCTCGGCAATTAAAACTAAGCTTTTCCAATTACTTCCTCTTTCTTTCTTGACTTCTTAATCGATAAATAATCGATTATAACCTCAAGATATAGTTTAAAACATAAATCCATATACTTCTCATTTAACTTCATAAATAAACATATAATCACATAATTCCTCATTTAACTCCATAAATAAACATATAATCATATAATTCATCATTAAACTTCATGAATATATATATATAAACATGTAATTCAGCATTTAACTTCATAAATGCATATAAGCATATAATTAATAATTAAACTCATATTAATCACTTCATCCATCATTTAAACTTATTCTTAAACATATTATCATTCAAAGAAATTAAACATATCATTTAATCATATAAGTGTTTATTAAACACTTAAACTCTTCATCTAATTTAATAAGCATATTAAAATGCTTAACTTCTTTATTAACATATAATCATAACATTATATTAATAAAATATGTCCTTGACATATTTATTTATTAATGACGTATCATTAATACTTAATTCGTCATTAACACGTTATTAGAAACTAATAACCATTAACATATATAATTAATAGCTAAAATCATCATTAACATTTAATTGATGATAAATATCATCATTATCCTTTATTTAACATATATTAAATCTCTACTATTCGTATCTTTAACTTAAAAATATTTTCGACTCGTCAAACGAGCTTCGAAAAATTTCAAATTAATTCCTTATACTTTTTATACTAAATGTGACATAATTACATAATCACATAATTAAAACAGATCTTCTATACGTATAAACCTCCGACTTCGAAAAATAGCCGGAAAATAGAAAAATCTCAAAACTTCGTATTAGAATTCCGAAAAATTCTACGATACTTAATTTTTATCGTAGAATTCATTTCCATCATTATTTTCTTAATTAAAAATCATATACATGGCCTTTTAATATATATATATATATATATATATATATATTATTTTTCGGCCCTTTCACCCCAATTAGGGTTAATTGCTCAAATTCATTCTAATCACTTCCAAACATATTTATTTAATTTATAAACCTTGAATATAACATAGTTATTTAATTAAATTGGAGAAAATTAAAACCCTAGTTCTTTAAACCTTCGAAAATTTCATCTTCAGGGTTTAGGTGATTTATTTTTCTCCAATTTCACTTATAATATGCTTAGATATAATTATAAGAATTAATTACATTATTACTTAATCAAATTATACTTTAAATTAGAAATCCTAATTTTAAGCAAACTTTAATTTTTCAATTCCATTCAAATGTGCTTCTAAAATTCTCATAAATTCATCATAACCTTATTTCATCATTCTAAACTCAAATCCATCATCAATTTCATCATAGAAATTCAACATTAAAAATTCCCAATTTATAAACCCTAATATTTTGAATTTAATTAAAATTAGGGCAAGGGAAATTTTAACTCATTAAAACCATATATCATTATGCTCAATAACATCAATTAAGCATACATTGATCATCAATTCAAGCTTAAAACATCAAAAGCAAATATTCCTAATTTGATCATAGAAGATCAAATTCTAAAAATCCTAAGTTTGGCCAAATTTTCAGCCATAAAAAAAAATAAAATAATTTGATTTTTCTTGTTCAATTCAATTATTTCTCATGCTTATAATCATCATAGGAACTCACTTAATTCATCAATTTGATCATAGGATCAAAGAATCAAAAATCCTAAATTTTCCCATAAATTTCAAAAAAAAAAATGAAATTAGTCTAGGGCTTGATTCTCAATGATTTAATGATATACTTATAATCTAAATCACTTATTTAGCATCATACTTAAAGATCAAATCCATCCTCTAACATATACTAAATTTTCGACATTTTTAGAGAAGAAGGGGATGGCTTTATCTTGCTTAATCTTAAGCTTCAAGATTAAATAACAATAGATCTCACATTTTTAGATGATTTTAGGACTATCTTCTAGAAGCCCTAATTTAAAAAGGACCGAAAATTAAATAAGAAAAATAAATTATTATTTGAATTTTAATTAAGAAACTAATTGCATTTATGAACTTATCGATAAAAATTAAGCACTGTGTGATTTTTCGGAAATTTATTTCAAAATATTTAAGTTTTTCCATTTTTGGTTGGTTTTCCCGAGTTGGGAGTTTATATGTTTAATCGAGTCGAATGTGTGAAGTAAATGTGTGATTATGTATATAATGTTGTATAATATTCTTTTGAACATGAACAAGTTTGATTTCAAGAAAAATACTTGTGCTATGTTTTCCGGCAAGTCCAATTTATAGCTGTATTCAACAAGTTTTCAAATTTATTTTGGCATGTATCCACTGAGTATTTTGTACTCAGCCTGCATATTATTTCTAAAATGTGCAGGTTAGCTGCGATGATGATGATCGTGTGCTAGGCGGACTTGTTGTTGTTTGAGAGTCATTTTGATGAATTTAGAACCTAGAGTATATGTCTTCATATATATATTCTCTCGTTTTTCTGCTGCAAGATTATGAAGTTTGAGTTGTGTATAAGTTTGATGAAGTTGTTTGAATTCTGAAGTCTCGAACGATGTTCGTTATCTTATTTTGAAGCTTAGCCGATCTAAATATATTTACATATATATATATATATATCAGTTGCTCGTTATTTTGGAAACTCCAGTCTTATTGCAACTGTTTCCTATCGTGTTTTCTTGATCCTGAAAATCAGCTCATTTCCTTCATGTTTGTTGTTACGTTCATTTTTGGTTGTATTTCTGGATGTTTTGCATGCGCGCTTTTGATGACATTTGTTTTGTTTTGCATTATTTTAAAGTTAAAATGCGCTAATGATGTTGTGTCGAGCTATCGGGTTGAAAATGTAGATTTTGCTCGGGAATGATGAAGGCAACCACAGTTCGCTCAACTTCCGCCGCCGTTGTGAGTTTTCTACTGTAGCAATACGTTCCGTTTGGCGAAACGGGACACCTTCAGGAAGTCAGCGGTCTCTCACCTTAGGAGACCGCTGACCGTTTGGCAAACGGAACATCTTCAGAGAACTCAGCGGTCTCTCACTCTAGGAGACCGCTGAGTCCAGCGCCTCACCAATACAGGCCGTAAGTCCGGGGCCGGTCTCTCAACCTGAGGGACCGCTGAGTCCAGCGCTTCATCTATTACAGGGCGAGAAGTCAGCGGTCTCTCAGACTAGGAGATCGCTGAGTTCGGGCGTTTAGCGGGTTTACTAAAGTGCGCTCAGCGGTCGCTGAGGCTAGGAGACCGCTGAGCGCAATTAATTCACCGTATGTATAAATACTGAGCGAGGGTTTTTCAGACGCTCTCTCCTCTACCTTTCAATTCCAGACGCCATTCTTTTTCTTTGTTCTTTTAGAGTTCTTTAGGGTTTTCTTCTAGTTTACTCTCGGATATTTCTACTTAGTGACTTACTATTGTAATTGCATTCCGGATTGGAGACTTCAGTAGTTGCAATTTGTCAGATTCAATTCCAGTTTATCTTCGATTTCGATTACAGTAGTGAGTTTACGATTTCAGCTCTTTATTTATGCTTTATAATTTCTCCTGCAGATTGCCTTTGAGAATTAATGTTATACAAGATTAATGTTTTTGTTAGATTAAATTTCGATTCATGCCTAGGGTTTAATTTATGCATTTTAGTTCTTGCCTAGGGATTAATTTATGTTTAATTATTCTTTTCGTCTAGTTAGAAACCTCAAACCAATTGATTTAATGCTTTCTGTTTATTTTCTTTTCGTAATACAATAATTTCCCTGCTAAGTTTTCCTTGTGAGACGATATTCGGGTTAGCTTATTTAATCTATTACGACCACGTTTAATTGCGTGCAACTGAGATTAATTGGGTTGAACAAATTTGGCGCCGTTACCGGGGAAAACTTTAGGCGATTATTTGTGTTGCTTTGTATTTGAGTTTATTTTATATTTATTTCTTTTATTCTTTTGGTACTCGGTTATTTTTCTTCCTCCGGTGCTTGTAATCGGTTTGTTAAGTGTTGTGTATGCGAGGTCGCAGAAGCTTGAAAAGGAATTGGGCACCTTATTTTGACAACATCAATCAACCACGCAAGATTTTGATAAGTTTGCAGGAAGAAGCCGAGTCCAGTTTTAACGAGATTGACGAACCTTATTTTGAAGACGAAGTTATTGTGCATTCAGAAGAGTCCGGGGGTGATCTGCCAGACGAACCAATTGTATTGGACGAAATGGCCAATAATCCTCGATACATGGGAGATTTTGCCCTGCCAACATTTGGAACCATGGCATCAGCTATTGTGTTGTCCACTGAAGTGAGAAATTATGACTTGAAGCAGAATCATCTGAATCTGCTACCCTCTTATCATGGGATGGCCAATGAAGATGCCTTGCAATTTGTTCGTGAATTTTGCACGGTGGTCCAGTCTTTTCCTTTGCTAGCTCTGACTGAGGACCAATTGAAGCTGAAGTGTTTCCCATACACACTGAAGGATAGGGCAAAAACATGGTACCTATCACTTCCACCCAACTCGCTGACTACATGGACGGCTGTATGTGAGAAGTTCATGCTGAAGTACTACCCAAATCATAAGACACAAGAGGTGCGCACGAAGATCATGAATGATGGTCCCTGAGCTGGGTATTTGGTGTAGAGGGGGGGTGAATACACCAAATAGATTTTTCGAAACTTTTTCAAGTTAAATCACAGAGTTGGTGAGCTCAGTTATCGATCCAGCTGGGGAGGGTCAGCTGGGTAAATAACTCAGCTGGCGGTGCGGAATGTGGTGGTTTGAAAACTTAGCTCGGTTACTTAGAAAAACTCAGTTTGAAAATATTAACTTAACGTTTTCAGCTTAGTCAGGTTGTGCAACTTTTAGAGAGACACAGCTGTCTTTGGAGCAAATTTGTGTGTGCAGTTTTGAACAAATATGCAATGATATGAAGGAGTTAGTACACAGCTGAATATAAAGCGAAAGTAAAGAGAGAGAGTAAGAAACACGCGAGTTTTTACGTGGTTCGGAGTAACACCTCCTACGTCCACGACCAGGTTCACTGGTAATCCACTACCACTTGGTTTCCAAGTACCAAGCAACTTCACAACTCTAACCCGAGCTGTGTTCCAACAACGGTTGCGGGCACTATCAAGCCTACACCTTCAGTTTCCGGGTACTGAAGAACCTATCCACTCGAATTACGCGCTTCGAGCAAGCGTACCTTTACCTAACCTTTCTGGGTTTGGGTTTGGGTATGGGGTTCCAACTGTGAACGAGTTCTTACAATTAAGAACTTTAGAGTATGATGAACTCGTTCGAAATCTAGGCTTAAGATATACAATGAGTTTGGCCTATGGAACAGACGAAAAACTAAGCAGTTTCTTAACTAGAAACACTTTAAGATAAAGTGTTCTTTGATCTATCTAGAACTGCTTGAGAGCTTTGGAAAGAATGAAGATTTCAGATAATGAAAGCTTGTAGAGAGTTTTTCGTATCTGATCCTGAGGTTGAAGACGGGTTTATATAGGTAGAGATTCAAGACTAGCCGTTGGAGGAGCCGTTTGAATCTTACCTACTCTTCTTAAATGCAAGATCTGCCGTTGAACGTATCTGCACCTATCTTCATTTGTGTCACATCCTAGGTTCTGAAGTCTAGGATGCTGATTTGGGAATCCCTCATTGGTCGAGGTAGGTTGACTTCCTCTGATTCCGGGATCTTCTGCCTTTAGAGCTGGCTTTTGAATTCAGAGCTGGACTGTCTTGAAGTGAAGTCTTCAGAGATAGTTCCCTTTGTTACGTCAATTTGGACAGTGTGTGTTTTGAACTCGGCTCGAATTCTCTTCGCCTTGATCGAGCTCGCCGGATCACTCAGTCGAAGGTTGACGCCGCCGTCTTTTGCTAGACTCAGTCCGTGAACACGGGTCGATCGTCGTCTTTTGCTAGTGACTCCGTGAACACACTCGGGTCGACCGCCGTCTTCGTTCTTAACCTGTAAGCCTAGAAACTCTAAAGCTCAAACAGGCGAGCTGGAAAACACTATTTAGGTTGACGCGATCATCTATTCAGTTGGAGAATCAGTTGGGTTTTGGTATCAAATCGAAACCTTATAGTTTTCCCAACAGTGAATTTCACTCAAACAACAGATGAACCTTTCCATGAGGCTTGGGAGAGATTTAGAGAACTACTTCAGCAGTGTCCACATCATCAGATGGTACCAGAGATGTTGTGGCAATTTTATTATGATGGTCTTTTGTAGACAGCTCAGTTTATGGTAGATAGTACCGCTGGCGGAAACATTGCGGTGAAAACGGCTGATGAATTACATGAGATATTCGAAACACTTGCAGCTAGTTCACAGAAGAAATCTACCCGCACACGACGTGCTGAAGTGAGTGCAGTTGCTGAAAGTCCGGACATGAAAAAGCAGCTGGCCAGTATGATGAGAGAGCTGCAGGAATTAAAGATGAGCAAGTCAGGTGTTCCTCCACCGCAACAGAAGCCTCCCAGACAAGAGATATTCGTTGAGCCATGTGGGATTTGTGGGGAGCAAGGGCACAATCCTGAAGAGTGCCAGAGAACGGGAGAGCTGACATATGAAGGAAGAGCAGAAGTCTATGCTGCACAGGGGTATCCTCCCCGTCAGCAGTTTGATCGAGGCCAATGATTCAATCAGAATCAACGACAACAAAACTTGGGATGACAGAATCAGTCTAATTCTGGGTGGGGAAACCAGAATCAAGAACAAGGCTTAGGACATAATTATCAATTTCACCCTTCCCAGCACCAACATCTTATTCAGCAGTATCCTCAGCAGTAGTGGTACCCGCAGCAACTGCAGTTCTCCCAACAATTTCAGCCTCCTCAAAAGACTTCCATGGAGGACAGTTTGAGCGCTTTCATGCAGGAAAGCAAGCGAGCAATGGAAGCTCAAGATGCCACTATCAAGCGTCTTGAAACAGCTGTGGGACAGATATCTGGGACTATGAATCAGATGCAGCAACAACAGCAGACTGGGAAGATACCGAGTCAAGGACAACAGCCCCATCAGGCTCTTGCTGTCTCTATCATTAGAGAAGTTGTCCCAAATTTCAAGGAGGAGGAAATCAAGCCTCACAAGGTCGAGTGCCAATTTAACCGATCCGTTGCTTTACAAAGCAGACAGAGAGAAGGATTGGTACACATTGTTAACAAGAGGGACACCACAGAGAAGTGGAGGAGCAAAACCGTGAGTGAAATCAAGGCTTCCCAGCTGCAAAATGAACCTATACCACCAGATGCAGTTGAACCACATCAGCTACTACCTAAGCAACATGATCCAGGTAGTTTTATCATAAACATGGATTTAGGTATTGGTGAAGAGGTCCCAGGCATGCTAGATTTAGGTGCAGCAATTAACCTAATACCTTCTAGTAAATTTGAGAAATTGGGTAATTGTGAATTGAAGCATACAGACATGCGAATAGAATTAGCTGATGGTTCTATTAGTTACCCTCGTGGGATAGTTGAAGATGTTGTGGTAACTATGAGTGGTATTAGAGTTCCAGCGGATTTTGTTGTGCTGGAGACCGGCAAGGGGATAAGGAGTGAGAATGGTCACCTTGTTTTGCTAGGCATGCCTTTTATGGCCACAACTAATACTCGCATTGACGTCAGGTCGGGAACTTTAAGTATAGCGGGATCAGGGCGATCAGTGACTTTCTCTGTGTTCAGTAAGATGTCAGTAGCTCGTGACCCTTTAGTGCAAAATTGCTCCTACGTCAAGATGTTTGACTCGGTGGATGAGGATGATATTGTGCATGAATTTCTGGCTATTCTGCACAATGAGGATGATATCATTCAGGAATTCTTGGCTAATCTGGAACATGAGGATGACATAGTGCATGATTTTCTGGCTGACCTGCAAAGTGAGGAGGAAGTCGAACCGGACATTCAAGTCCGAGTGAAGGGAAGAGCAACACATGCAATGGGTGTTAAGTACCCGAGATTGAAATCATCAGCTGCAACCATAAATGATGTGATAATACAGATGAAAAGGCAGCTGCACCTTCAGTCAGATTTTGGTTAATGGGTGGTTTCTCTTTCTTTCCCTTTGTTGTATTTGTTTTGCTTTCTTTTGTTTTGTTTTGTTTTATTTTGTTTTGTTTTGTTTTGTTTTGTCTTTGAGTTTTTGTTTCAGGTTGCTGGATAATGCTGCTTGAATGATTTCTCGCTTGGAGCTGTCGTACCCTCAGTGAAGCCTCCTTTTCTCTCTTCTTTTATTATCACAATGAGGGCATTGTTTTCTTCTCTTGTGTGGGGGGGGGGGATAACCCTTTTGGTTTGTTTGTCTTGTCTTGTCCTCATCAGTCTTGATTTGATTCAAACTGTGGAAGTATGTGGATTGAACATGATGTATTATGCTTTGATTTAATTGATGGTTTGAGGATATTTTTCAGCATTTTCTTTAAGCATTGTGTTTACTTCATAGTTGACTGTGGGGCATTTTTCTGTATGTGAATAATTGAGGTGAAATTGTTGAATGAGAGAAGGAGGTGGGAAGTTTTTCTTTATGCGTGGATATCTGTGATTGATGTTTTGTTGTTAAAGTGTAAGTTGAGTCGGGAGGTCTCTGCTCTTCTGGGAACCATGAGCATGGGAAATCACATGAGGATACTTTAGATGAACTCTAAAAGTTTCCACCTCATGAATATTGACCTTATAACTCGACTCTCTTGCCGCTTATATAAAGAAAAATGTTGTTTGGCTTAATATATGATGTGAGGGGCTCTACCCCACTCTCTCCACATCTTTGTTTAAATGCTTAGGAGAGATGGGTATGGAAAACCACTCTAGGAGACCCGGAATACTCCGGAGGATTTACCTAGTGAATTTAGCCCCGGAGATTGTGTAAAAATGGTTGAATAATGAAAAGAAATTTGAACATTAAGTGTGTTAGCATGTTTCATCTCTTGCCTCCTATCTTCGCATTTTGGTTTTGAGCCGATTGAGTTTATTTGCAGAGGGGCAACTCGTTAGTTATGGGGTGAATTGCTTTTAGTTAAAGAATGTTAAGAATGTTCTTGCGCTGGATATGACGTTGAAGCATGATTTGTCATTTTCGATCTACGTCTTTCTTGTTGTGTTTTTAATTAAGATTTGCTTGAGGACAAGCAAGGTTTTGTGTGTGGAGGGTTTGTTACGTTCATTTTTGGTTGTATTTCTGGATGTTTTGCATGCGCGCTTTTGATGACATTTGTCTTGTTTCGCATTATTTTAAAGTTAAAATGCGCTAATGATGTTGTGTCGAGCTATCGGGTTGAAAATGTAGATTTTGCTCGGGAATGATGAAGACAACCATAGTTCGCTCAACTTCCGCCGCCGTTGTGAGTTTTCTGCTGTAGCAATACGTTCCGTTTAGCGAAACGGGACACTTTCAGGAAGTCAGCGGTCTCTCACCTTAGGAGACCGCTGACCGTTTGGCAAACGGAACATCTTCAGAGAACTCAGCGGTCTCTCACTCTAGGAGACCGCTGAGTCCAGCACCTCACCAATACAAGGCCAGAAGTCAGCGGTCTCTCAACCTGAGCGACCGCTGAGTCCAGCGCTTCATCCATTACAGGGCGAGAAGTCAGCGGTCTCTCACACTAGGAGATCGCTGAGTTCGGGTGTTTAGCGGGTATACTAAAGTGCGCTCAGCGGTCGCTGAGGCTAGGAGACCGCTGAGCGCAATTAATTCACTGTATGTATAAATACCGAGTGAGGGTTTTTCAGACGCACTCTCCTCTACCTTTCAATTCCAGACGCCATTCTTTTTCTTTGTTCTTTTAGAGTTCTTTAGGGTTTTCTTCTAGTTTACTCTCGGATATTTCTACTTAGTGACTTACTATTGTAATTGCATTCCGGATTGGAGACTTCAGTAGTTGCAATTTGTCAGATTCAATTCCAGTTTATCTTCGATTTCGATTACAGTAGTGAGTTTACGATATCAGCTATTTATTTATGCTTTATAATTTCTCCTGCAGATTGCCTTCGAGAATTAATGTTATACAAGATTAATGTTTTTGTTAGATTAAATTTCGATTCATGCCTAGGGTTTAATTTATGCATTTTAGTTCTTGCCTAGGGATTAATTTATGTTTAATTATTCTTTTCGTCTAGTTAGAAACCTCAAACCAATTGATTTAATGCTTTCTGTTTATTTTCTTTTCACAATACAATAATTTCCCTGCTAAGTTTTCCTTGTGAGATGATATTCGGGTTAGCTTATTTAATCTATTACGACCACGTTTAATTGCGTGCAACTGAGATTAATTGGGTTGAACATTTGTTACCATTGATTTGGTTGACGAGATTATTGATTTTCAAGCTGATTTGAATTCATGTTTGTTTATATGCATGTTTTTGAAAAGAGATTAATTAAGTGTATGTTTTGTTAATCTCGAGTTATTCATGCCCTAAATACCCTAAGTTCGATGATTTGTTGAGTATGAGTTATCTTTATTGTTCTTAATCAATAGCCGGGTCACTATTTAATCTTTTGTTAATCATAAATTATGTACGTCGTGGGACCTACCGGCTTTGTTTTATAATTTCTAAGTCGGGCTGCGACAATAAAATATAAATAATATAACTTCTTATTAGTTCTCTATTGTTTATAACTGCATCAGAATTCCACTCCACTATCTCCTACAGTTTCCTTCAAAAGAACTTTTCATATTTCACTTCGTATCAGACTTTTAATAGATTTGTTCTCAAGGAGTTTCATAAACATATTTATCGAAAAATCCTCCTTCTAAGATTCACTATTTCCCTCTATTTATACCATAAAATCATATCATTCAAAAGCATACACACAAAGTTCATTCCCTAAGTTTATAAAGAATTCAGTAGACGTGTTTTTCATTTTTTTCGATTTAATCAATGAGTTTTCGACTTAAGTTTTAATTTTTTAATTGTTGTTGTGAATCTGTACCATCCCAAAAAATCAGGGCTAGAAAAATCCGAATAAATTAAAACTTTTTGAATTAAGTTAGATAGGTCCTTATTCCCGGACGATTTAAAAGAATAAAATTATTTCTTGTGAAGAAAAGATGAAAACCTTATTTATAAAGGTTCAAGAGAGATTCTATTCCCAGAATAAAATCAATGAATGTTAAAATATAAATTTCTTTTTTTTATATTTTAAAACGAGCACGAGCATAACATTATTATCTGCTGCATGACATCTTATATGTTACATTATTCTTTTTAAGTAATGATAAATCGATGTTATTAATTAATTTATATTAATTAGCTATGTGATTATAGAGCCAGATAAACGGGCTCGACTATGTGAAATTAATTACGTGATGTTGTGCTATATGGAATTAACAATCGTAGATGCGATATAGTTATGATAGATAATTATATTAAATAATTATGTGATCGTTAAGATCGAGTAATTGAAAATTAACCGATAAAGTTGTACCAGACTAAAATAATACTGCGATATATTATATCTGATAAAAATAAATAAGAAAGAAGGGAAGAGAGATGGGACGCGTGAGAGCGAGAGAAGGGGAGAGCAATTATATCTTCCTTTCTCTCCCCCAATAATAATACAACAGATAAAGAGAAACCCTTCCCCAATGAAAACACGGCAGAGATAATTATTATATCTGCAAACTACCGTTCTTCACTCAACCTCCTCATCTCCCACTTATAACTCACGCTACACACCCCACTCCACCATTCATCCTTCTTTTTTGTCAAAAAAATAAACTAGGGTTTCTCTCTCCAAACCCTAGCCGACCATTGCTCCGCCGCCATCTGCCGCCGGCCGCCGCCGCCTGACACACCAAGGGAGCGCGACTGATCCACATAAGAGAGAGCACGGTGGCTGGACGAGAAAGAGGTCGTGAGAGAGGAAGAGAAAAACAAGGGTTTTTCACACCCTTACCCTAACCACCACCTGCCGTCACTTCCACCACAATCTGCCGCCACCTCCGGAGGCACCAAAGCAACGGGAGCAACACGAGAGAGAGAGAGAGAGAACAGCAGCAATAGCAGTCGAACGAGAAGAACGAGAGTTCCCCCACTCGTTCTCCACCCAAACCACCATTCTCCACCGCCGTCTACAGCCATGATCGCCGTTGCTGGAGGCACCAGAGGAGCGCGATCGATGCAAGAGAGAGAGAGATGGCAGCTACTGGTCGAAGGAGAGAGGGAGAAACCGCCGCTGCTGCTCCTCCACCACCACCCTCCATCGTCTGCCGCCTCGGAGACATCGGAGGAGCGATGAACGAACGAGTGAGAACGAGAGCAGTAATGGCAGCAACAACGGACAGAGGATTAGAGAGAGGGCAGACGTACGGGAGAGAGAAAGGAAGAAGAAGGAAAGGGCTAGGTATATGGTTTCACCTTTCTATCTATGTTTCTCCTTCATTAATACGATTCTAGGAGCTCGATAAGAGCAAGATATTAATCTGAATATATGATGAAAAATGAGGCGTGATGATAAGAACCGAGCATGATAATATTTGATGATCTTTATGTGTGTATTCTCAATTTTACGGGCTATGTATTGGTTGTTGTGTGCGCACTCGTTTTTGTGATATATCTTGAGTAAAAGTCAAACTAGGGCTTTCCCTTTCGTGTCATTGAAATATGAGAATCGATATATAAAGTTATCTAGGACTTTAAGATGTTATATATGATGGTTTGATTGAGTTTCATAATGCTTTGCTGTGAAAAATATTCAAAACCTTAATCTGCTCGAATCTGATCTGCTGAGTTCGACAGGTTAGGAGCTGATTTTTGTTCCCATCTTTTACTATATTGTGTATTCACATGTTATGAAGAATATATCCGAAAATCAGCCCCATTCATTGAGTAGAACTTGAGTTATGATTTAAAGAGCAGACCTGATATTTTTTTAGCGCGAATTCTGTGCAGATTCTTGTTTTGGGGTTGTAGCCCCTTGTGTCTTATGATTTGCAAGCTTTGCCTTTTAGAATCAAAATCTAGACATCTATGTGTAGACCTATAGTTTATGTATTTCATTCATGTTGGGAAAATTAATAGAGTTTTGATTTGATACCAAAACCCAGCTGACCCCAATCGAGTAGATGATTGCACAAGCCTAAGCGTTTTTCAGCTCACCTGTTTGAGCTTATAGAGTTTCTTAGTTTACAGGTAGAGTCGCAGAAGTCAGCAGAAGACACAGCTGAGCGGACACAGCTGAAGTATTCAGCATAAGCAGACTCAGCAGAGCAAGATCAAGCAGAGTCAAAGACCCAGCAGTATCATGACCCAGCTCAGTGACGGAAACCCAGCTCAGTGTCGAAGACCCAGCTCAGTGTAAAAGACCCAACTTAGTGTCGATGATACAACTCAGGTCTGAGATACAGCTCAGGTTAATGACACAGCTCAGGTAGAAGACACAGCTTAGGTTGATGATACAACTCAGGTCTAAGACACATCTCAGAGTCGAGATGCAGCAGAGTCGAAGACGCTGAAGACACAGAAGAGACGCTTAGCAGCTCGAAGACGAAGACCAACTCCAAGACAAGATCCCGGTGTCAGAAGATCTCATCTAATATGGTCCAATCAGAGATGAGGAATAGCTTCTGCAGATGCAGACATACTTGTAGGTTAAAGGCCAGAAGTCAATGAGAGTAGGTAAGATTCAAATGGCTCTCTTCCAACGGCTAGTTTGAATCCCCACCTATATATATCTCCTCACCATTGAAGAGAAGGAGTGGACTGGTGAGGCTGGCGAAACGACTGAAGAAATAAAAGAGTAAACAGAAAAATGAACAACGATATTCAAAGCCAAATCTTTCAAGAACACCTGGCCAGTCAGCTGTGTTCTTAGTTGTTCACATATTCAGTCATAGGCAGAATAGATCAGAACAAAAATATCTTAAGCCTAGTTTGAACGAGTTCATCTTACTCCTTGTTCTTCATTGTAAGAACTCGTTCATAGTTGGAAAACTCATACCCAAACCCAAACCCAGAAAGGTTAGGTTAAGGTACGCCTGCTCGAAGCGTGTAATTCGAGTGGTCAGGTTTTCTCAGTACCCGTAAACTGAGAGGTGTAGGCTTGACAGTGCCCGTAAACTGTTGGAACACAACTCAGGTAGAGTTGTGAAGTTGCTTGGTACTTGGAAACCAAGTGGTAGTGAATTACCAGTGAACCTGGTCGTGGACGTAGGAGGTGTTACTCCGAACCACGTTAAAATTGCTATGTTCTTTACTGCTTTATTTATGCATTCAGCTAACTCATCATAATCTCATTTCAAGTTGCATAAACTGTCTAACTGAAAAGAGAAACAGAGCTTTACAATATATTTGAAGTAACAGACGGACTTTCCAAATCCACCACATTCCGCACACAGCTAGTTGTGTCGATCAAGCTGCCTTCCAGCTGGATCGGACACAGCCAGCTCACTCAAAAGAGTTTTTAACTGGAAAAGTTTTTAAACCTTGGTGTATTCACCCCCCTCTCTACACCAAGGTATCCGTCTTGGGACCAACAATTGGTATCAGAGCAGTGGTTCAAAAGATCACTGTATCTGTGTCAAGTCAGCATTTCTTTGCTGATAGTGGTCACCTGAACAAATCCTTCATAGCTTTAAATTTCTTTTAAAATCATTATATTGCATACTGTCATGGAATCTTCCTTGTGCAGGAATCTTCCGACATTCTCTGTCGATGATTTACAGATCTGGAAGTTCCGACTCAAAAGCTTTCTGTGCGTACAATACTACATGATGTGGGATGTTATCACTAACGGATTCATCATCATCATGAAGACAGAAAGAGAAGCAGAAACCACACTTGGAGTTGAACCAGTACTCCGGCAAGTTGTGAAGCCCAAAAGGGAGTACTCTCCAGAAGAAAGAAGACAAGCTGGTTTGGACAGCTACGCTCGCAACGCCATCTCCTCAACGGTGACGGACGCTTATCTCAACAAGATCATCAACTGCGAGACAACAAAGGGGATGTGGGACACTCTAGCCGAGCTGTGTGAATGCTCAGAGGAAATTCAAGAGAACAAGTTCTCAGTTGCATGCCAGAAATTCGACAACTTCAAGCAACTCCCCTACGAGTCCATAGAGCAAATGGAGCTCAGATTCTCCAACTTCGTCATCGAGATCGAGACGATCCGAACTGGAAAATATGCAGTTTGAGATAAGAACTTGAAAGTTCTTGCAGCTCTCTCCTCAGAATGGTGTACACACAAAGTGGTTCATCAAAGCAGAACTGATCTTGGCAGCATGGAGACGGAAAAATTGTTCTCCATCCTGAAAGCCAACGACTTTGATCTGGGGATCACAAACGGAGAATCATCCAGCCAGATGTCTCAAACAGAGCTAACATCTAAAGCAAAGGATACAACTCTCAGTGCAAATCAAGAAAGATCAGCTCAATCAGCTCAGCTTGGAAGGACCAACAAGGAGCACAGAAATATGAGCAGAGAAGAATTGCACGAAGAAGTTGCTATGCCTATACGGAACATCAATAGGCTGGAACACAGTAAGGAAATGTACAAGAAGATGGTGAAGGTTCATCACGACAAGCAACTCTACCCAAAGAGAAACCCAACTGAGTCATCCTCCCGGAGAAAGGATAAAAGGTTCAAATCTCCTTCTCCGACTCAGATGAGGATGATTGCTCTGATTAAGATGTCAAACATCTTATTGAATCAACCGATGAAGAAAATGAAGAAACCCAGCTAGCTGACTGGGATCAGTTGTGAAATAAAGACAGCTGGATACAAAACTAAAAACTCAACAGATCTCCGAGTACATTGGTCTCGAAGAAATCGAAGCGACGAGATGAATCAATTTGGATTTGAGACAGCTGACCTTATCAAAGGAATGAGCCAATGATGAGAATATCCGCTCAAAGGAAGTAGGATGCAGCTGAAGAAAAAGCCACCTGTTATCAATTCAAGGGGAAACTCTACATAGCTGGAAAGAGTTAGCAAAATCAAGAAGAATACCTAGATGGATGCATTCACAAAGACAGACTCAGCTGGAATCACCACCTGAAGAAAAACCCAATCCAGCGGAGCAATCAAGCTGATTCTCTAACCCAGCTGACGACATGAAAAGCACCCAAGAGATTACTTAACATCTGAAGAACTCCATTGATTGGGAAAATTCACACAGAAGCACAACATGCTGAAATCTAAATCAAGATGATGTGTGAATTACTTGGACTGCTCAAATCCGAATGAAGAAACCTCATCCAGCTGAGGGGGAACAAGACTCAGCTGGATAATGGGACTTCAGGGTAGAAGAATTTAAACCCAGCTGGATCTTTCAACTCAGTTTAACAAGGGAAACTAGCTGAGGGGGAATCAAGCTCATCTGGATAATAAAACTGAAGAAAAGGTCAATTAACATAAAGAACACAGCCGTGGTATCAGCTGACTACAATGATCAGCTGACGGGTTTGCAAATTTTTTTATTTTATTTTTCCCTAAGGAATATGCTATGTAAGGATAAAAATATTTGAATTTAATTCAAATACCCAAACATTCCTTAAATGGATTAGTCTGCAAGCTATCCATCCCATCGCATTTAATGAAAAGCATGCAGAATACTGTAGCTCGAGAGAACTGAGACAGAAGTCAGAACGGTTCGACTACCTCACGCGCGCATGACCTACACTCTATCTACACACGACTTGTGACGTGTTACGCAAATTACTCTCAGCCGCAGATCTTCCATTCTATTGCCAAGATCTCAACCGACCATCAAAATGGAAAATTGATATATACATCTAAATTATGCAAATCTTCACCTTATTTTCTATCGCTCATACTTATCTCTAAAATTTATATCTCAGATTATTGAAAATCTCTTTGCAAACTCGCTCCCCTAGTATCTTTGCATTTCTAACCTCTTGCTACAGAAGAAGATCATGGCCCCTAAGAAGAAAATACCAGGAGCAAGCCAGACTGAGAATTTGATGTCAAAGCTTCATTTTGAGAGTTGCTTGACTCTCAAGAACTACCAGAACTCAGAGTTCCAGGAGGTGCTGGATCTCATCGAAAATGCCGGACTTTGGCAGTAGGCGACTGCAAGACCGAAGAACATCTTCCGCCAGGAAGTGGCAGAGTTCTTCCTAGAGTTGACTAACCAAGATGATCGACTCCGCTCCAACATCTCTCTGCAAGGAGAAGACTGGACATACAACTCCGTGGGATGTTGACATCAACATCAACCGGATGTTGAACAAGCTGTTCGGCCTCAAGACTCTTGGGGACCGCTCCCCAGATAACTACACCAGAGAAGAAATCCAGGTCGAACTGGATAAGATGCTGTTCAAGCCAGAACCATACAGGGCGAGCATGTCCAAGCTCCTGCTCAAGCCCAAGTACAGACTACTTTTGGATGTCACCCAGAAGTGCATCCTTGGTATCGCTAGATCTCAAGGAGAGATCAACATACCTAAGCTGAAACCGATGATAGCCATCCTCAGGAATGACCCTGTGGATTGGTTCTCCTACTTCATAGGAAAATTGGAAAAAGAATCTAAAAATATTCATTTTGAGGATGACAGCTTCACCTGGTACAGCTGTAGGGAGACAATCTACCTATGCACCAAAGTAGCGTGCATAATAGAAAGCTACACTACCGGAAGACAAATCAAGTGGCATGACACAGAAGAATTTTCTGTGTCCAGAATACTTTTCGAAATGCCAAGTCAGCTCACTGACTTGTTGAAAAAGGCAGCCCCTGAAGGGAAGAAGAAGGTGCAGGAGGCAAAGCAGCAGACTGCCTCTCCCTCTCAAGCGGGAAAAAGGAAGCAACCGGAGGAGACACAGCCAGCAGGATCTCCACCTGCCAAGAAGAAGCTGAAATTCAAGGCAGCCAGCAAGCCAGCTGAGGAGGAAGCAGAGAAACCAGTTGATGAGCCAACTGGATCGGAATCCACTCCCACAGCCTCCCCAGTCCAAAAGAAAAAAACTGAGTGGAGACCAGTCACTGAGGAGACAGCTCAGGGATCCTCCTCCAGCTCAGACAATGGAAGGGAGTTCGTGATTACATCACAAGAAGATGAAGAATCACAGGTAGTGGTCCCTCACCCTGACCCAGAGGATGCTATTCCCCTTCGCCAGATTCTTTCATTCGTCATTCGTTTAGTTAGTTATACGACTATTGTAAGTTTAGTTCTTAGTTATTTAGTTATGATTTTTTTTCCATTAACTATATTTTGTTATGATTTAGAAAAAGTGTTTGGGATGAAGTAAATCATCTCCAAAGAATGTATGAGCTAATTTTGTTATGATGACGGTTATATATATCAAGATGATATTATTCATCTCTTGATTTATTAAGAATGTATGAGCTAATTAAATTTAGCAAAATGCTAATAATAATTATTACTTAAAAAAAATTATTTGATGATAAGAATGAATCGTTGATTCATTAATAATGATGAGTGTGAATCATTTGATTCATTAAATTTATGATGAAGTTAATGTGACAAGATGATGTTATTCATTTCATAAATTGTTAGGAATACATGAGTTAAATTATATTTAGCAAAGATGAGTATTCTTTAATCAAATTAAAGAATAAAATTTCGTTATAAAGAAAGAATAATTCGAGTGAAAATCCTGGTTAATCAGAATGCCGCCAAGAGGTAGACCAAGAGGAAGAGGTCGAGGAAGGATTGAAGACGAGCCCGAAAGAGAACCTACCCCACCTCCTCCTTAACCAGAAAGAAAAATAGAAGAATTATTTTTGTGACAAAATCCCCCAACTCTCGATGGAAAGGGAAGTTCTTCAGAAGCCAAGGAATGGATTCGGGCGTTAAAAAGAATTTTCTATTTTCTTCATTGTACGGATCAAGAACGTCTTACGTGCATGTCTTACCAACTCAAAGGATCTGCGGATTACTGGTGGGAAGCTCGTCAAAGGGCGTATACATCGGAACAACTAGAGAACCTGATGTGGGAACAATTTAAGGATGCTTTGTTCGAAAAATTTGTTCCGCGAAGTTATCGAAAGCAGAAGGAGAATGAGTTTGCTAATCTCAAGCAAGGAAAGAAGTCGGTAGCCGAGTATGATTGGGAATTTTGTGATCTAGCTCGTTTTGCTCAAGACAAGGTCGACACTGATGAGAAGATGGCGTAGCTCTTTCGAGCAGGACTTCGTCAAGAGATAAGAGTCGTGTTAGCCAGTCAGAGTGCATTTTCATAATTATTCTTTGGAATTGAAAGAAGTCGTAGAAGATCGCCGATTATCTCGGCAGTTCAAGCAAAGAGATTATTGAGAAGAAAAGATGTGAAAGCATATTCATCTATCTTAACAAAGATGAAGATAAGGATAAGAGCATTGAAGATGTAGCCGTAGTCAGAGAATTTCAAGACGTATTTCCTGAAGTTTTGCCAGGATTGCCACCAGATAGGCAAGTGGAATTTACAATAGATCTTGAACCAGGATCAGCTCCTGTTTCTAAGGCACCATACAGAATGGCTCCAAAGGAGTTGCAAGAATTGAAAATTCAACTGCAAGAGTTACTTGATCTAGGTTTTATTCGACCTAGTGTATCTCCGTGGGGAGCGCCAATTCTGTTTGTCAAAAAGAAGGATGGTAGTTTGAGAATGTACATCGACTACCGAAAGTTAAACAAGTTAACCCTGAAGAACAAGTATCCTTTGCCAAGAATAGATGATCTCTTTGATCAGCTCAGAGGAGCAAGTATATTCTCGAAGATTGATCTAAAATCTGGTTATCACCAATTGAAGGTTAAGCAAGAAGATATTTCCAAGACGGCTTTCAGAACAAGATATGGCCATTACGAGTTTGTAGTAATGCCATTTGGTGTGACAAATGCTCCAGCAGTATTTATGGATCTTACGAATCGAGTATTCCATGAATTCTTGGACAAGTTTGTCATAGTTTTTATTGATGATATTCTCGTGTATTCAAAGAATGAAATAGAACACGAGGAACATCTCCGAATTGTTCTGGAAAGGTTGAGAACCGAGAGATTATATGCCAAGTTCAGCAAATGCGAATTTTGGTTAAGAGAAGTACATTTCCTTGGACATGTTGTTTCTTCTGAAGGAATTAAAGTCGATCCTTCGAAAGTACAAGCAGTTCAGGAATGGAAGGTTCTAACCACGCCACATGAGATTAGGAGTTTCTTAGGTCTAGCAGGCTACTATCGAAGATTTATAGAAGGATTATCCAAGATAGCGAAGCCGATGACCCATCTCCTAAAGAAAGAATCAAAGTTCAAGTGGTCAGAAGAATGTGAAGAAAGTTTTCAAGAACTTAAGATGAGGTTGACCACTGCTCCAGTGCTATCAGTTCCAGATTCGGACAAAGATTATGCTGTTTATACGGATGCATCGAAGAATGGACTAGGATGTGTCCTGATGCAAGAAGGAAAAGTCATTAGATATGCTTCTAGACAGCTTAGACCTCACAAGGTAAGCTATCCAACTTATGACTTGGAACTAGCAGCAGTAGTGCATGCTCTAAAGATCTGGAGACAACATCTTTATGGAGCAAGATGTGAAATCTTCACAGATCATAAGAGTTTCAAATACTTCTTTGAGCAAAAGGAGTTAAATATAAGACAAAGAAGATGGCTCGAGTTAGTTAAAGACTACGATTGTAAAATTTCCTATCATCTAGAAAAAACAAACATAGTAGCTGATGCGTTGAGCAGAAAGAGTAAATATAAATTAGGATTTCTTCTAACTCAAGAGAAAGAACTCATTAAGAGTTTCGGAGAACTGAGATTAGAAGTAATTCTACCTCCGCAATCTGTTGAGCAAATGATTGCAGCTATGGAAATAATTCCAGACTTAAGGTTGAGAATTTCCAATGCTCAAAGAAAAGATGAGAAATTGGAAAAGTTACGAATGAAAATTCGTCAAGAAAAAGTTGATGATTTTACAGAGACATGAGATAATATTCTCCTATATAGAGAAAGGCTTTGTGTGCCTAATGATGAAGAGTTAAGGAAAGAGATTATGAGTGAAGCTCATGAAACTCCTTATTCAGCTCACCCTGGAAGCACCAAAATGTATCAAGATTTGAAACAGACATTTTGGTGGGAAGGAATGAAGCGTGACATAGCTTCTTTTGTGGAAAGATGTCTAGCCTGTTAGCAAGTGAAGGCATTGCATCAGAGACCATATGGGAAGCTACGGCCGCTAGATATTCCAGAGTGGAAATGGGATAAGATTACAATGGATTTTGTAACAAGATTACCCAGATCCAAAAGATGAAATACAGCAATATGGATACTAGTGAACAGACTGACAAATCTACACACTTTATACCTATTCCAATAACTTATGGCGCAGATAAGTTAGCTCAGCTGTACGTGCGAGAAATTGTACGATTGCACGGAGTACCTAAGTCGATCACTTCAGATCGAGATTCAAAATTTACTTCTCATTTTTGGAGAAGCATGCAAGAAGAATTAGGTACCAAATTGAATTTCAGTACGGCTTTTCATCCTCAGACAGATGGTCTGTCAGAAAGAACCATTCAAATTCTTGAGGATATGCTGAGAACTATTATTCTAGATCGAAGAAGTCAATGGGAGCAAATTTTACCTCTCATTGAATTTGCTTACAACAATAGCTATCAAATGACGATAGGCATGGCGCCCTACGAAGTTTTTTATGAAAGGAAATGCCGATCTCCACTCCATTGGGATGATGTAGGTGAGAGAAAAATGTTAGGACTCGATGCAGTCGAGAAAAAGTCTTATGTCGATTCAAGAAGATCAGAGTTAGAGTTCAATGTTGGTGATAAAGTTTTCTTGAAAGTTTCACCTTCAAGAGGAATTCATCGTTTTTGTGTTAAAGGAAAGCTTAAACCTGGCTATATAGGACCATACGAAATTCTGGAAAGGATAGGTCAAGTAGCGTATAAGTTAGCCTTACCGCCAAGTTTTAGAAGTTCGCATAACGTGTTCCATGTATCTCAGTTGCGAAGATATATGTTTGATCCTAAACATGTTATTCATCAAGAAGAAATAGTCCTTGAGCCAGATCTTAGTTATGAAGAGAAGCTGGAAGCGATTTTGGATCGAAAGGTCCAGCAACTTAGAAATAAGTCGATCGCGTCGGTAAAGATCAAGTGGAGACATCATGGACTAGAAGAAGCAACGTGGGGTTAGAAAGCAAGATGAGAGAAAAGTATCCCGAACTCATTCATGAGGTAAGTAAATTTCGGGACGAAATTTAATTTTACGGGGAGAGAATGTAGTATCCCGTATTTCTTGAGTACTAAAATTTATTAATTTAATGAGAAAGATAAGAATTTCAGTGAAAGAAAAATTTTCATTTTCAGAAAATTTTACACGGCAGATATATTTCGCCGTAAAAATGAGTTTTAATTAAGAATGATCGTCTCGGTTAATCCGAAACGAAGAAGTTTCTACATTTATCAATAGATGATAACTGTTTAGTCATTAATTGACTAAAAGAATAATTTAATTTAATTACGTAAATTTTTAAGTAAATTATCTTTTAAAATTTTAGTTTCGGTCGATTTGAAATTATTTCGAATCTCCGATTCTTTCTGTGAGATTTTTATCTAGGGTTCGTCAAACCCTAAATTAAATTCCTATGCTGAGAAATTAGAAATTTAATTAAGGAGTTGTTTGTTATTAATTAATTGAATTAATTAACTTAAGATTACTATTCACCTAAATATCTAAGATTATTATTTTAGAAGTTTCCTATATCTATCTATATATATGTCTATCATCTTCATCTTCTTCACTCTCCTCTCTCTCAAACCATCGACACACACACACATACTTATATATTTCTTCCATTGATGATCAAAGTTTGAGGTCAAGAAGCAAGATCAATTCATCCTTATGTTATTAATCAAGGTTGGATTTATGTTCATTGTAGTTATTATCTCAAGATTCATGGTTGAAATCATCCTCTTTATATATTTATATATTTCGAATTTTTTGAAGAAAAATAGAAAAATGGTTGGATGATTTTGATGTTTTAGTATGATGTTTATTTCATGAATATATGATGATTTGTGTGATTAAAGAATGAGAACCAAAACCCTAGCCTACTTTTGAGAATTTTCGAAAATATGAGAAAAAGGTCAAGTTTTGATTTATGAATTGTATGATTGTTTTGATGTTAAATATGAGCTTAGACAATTATTCTAAGTATGTTTCATGTTGGAAGTAAGCATGAATTCCCAACCTATCTCATTTTATTAATTAATGTCGAAAATTAGGGTTTTGAAGAATTGATGAAGAAAGATTTAATTGATGGATAATTTGATGTTATATGATGTTAATGGAATATATTTAATCAAGAGATAATCAAATGTGGACTTGAAAAACCCTAGAAACCCTAGAAAATGAAATTAGGGTTCTTAAAATTAGGGTTTGAAGTTTAATGCTTAATTGATTGAAATGAATTGAATAATTATGCTTAAGATGTTTAATTAAGTATATTAGAAATTAAAAAGAAAAGAAAAGAAAAGAATTCTAGAAATCTTAGATATAAAATAACCGAAATTTTATTAAATAAAATAAAATATTAATTGATTTTTAATTAAGAAATTAATTGCATATATGAACTTCTTATTAAAAATTAAGTATTGTGTGATTTTCTGGAATTTTAATTCAAAGTATTAAAGTTTTTCTATTTTTGGTTGATTTTCCCGAATCGGGAGTCTATGTGTTAATTGAGTCGAATGTATGAAATAAATGTGTAATTATGTTTGTTGTGTTGAAACAAGTGTATGAAATTAATTTGAGAATTTTCTGAAACCGTTAGACAAATTAAAATCGACAAAGTCGATTTTTATGAATAGTAAATGATGTATGTTGATATTAAGTGTTAATTGTGATTGTTTGATGATTATGATGAATTAAGATAGGTTAAGAATGTTTAAGAAGTTAAGTTAGAGTTTATTGAGTTTCGACGTAGAATTCGAAGCAAATTAAAAATTAAGAATATCGAAGTCGTTTATTCGATGGGCGTTATTCTCGTTTTGAAGTCGTATTTCCATTTCGATTTAAGGAGCAAGAGGAAGTGAAAGTCTGAAGCAAAAGAATTTCGATCATTAAAGTTTAAGAGTTAAAGCTTAAGAAAATCCGGTGGGCTTTCTTAACTGAAAAACGTGAAAAACATGATATTATATGATTTTTCAAAGTTTTGATACTTGCCAAATTATTTTAAAATGTTAAGTATGTTGCCATCTACTAAAGAGAGACGAATTCGGTCCCGCACAAGGTGGGATTTGTGTACACATATGTAATCGTGATCATTTCTTTAATGGGCCGGTTATACGTAATCGTGAGCCTTTCCATAATATGCCGGTTACAAGTGATTGAGAAAGAGACATCTTTCTCATCACTACTATTTATTGTAGATATGGTTCATACTGTTTAATATGTCTTCAGACAAATATTATAAAGAAAGAAAATTGTTTTTAACAGCACACAAGTTGTTTTCAAAAAATCCTTGTGCTATGTTTTCCGGCAAGTTATTCAAAATATAGCTGTATTCAGCAAATTTCAAATGTTTTCGGCATGTGTTCACTGAGTACAAAGTACTCAGCCCTGCATGTTATTTCTAAAACGTGCAGGTTAGCAAGGATGGCGATGAAGTGTGCTGGATGAACTATGTTGTTGTTAAATTGTTTAAAGAGTCGTTATGATGAACTCAGACCTAGAATATATGTCGTCATACATATATTCTCTCGTATTCCGCTGCAATGATAAGATGTTTGTTTTTGTAAGTTTATGAAGTTGATGTTGATGTTTAAATTTTAAAGTCGAACTCTAATGGTCAAGTTCTTTTGAAACTCAGTTACTTGATTATATATATATACGTTGCTCGTTGTTTGAGAAAGCTTCGTCGAAATTGAAACAATTTTCTTTATCGTGTGTTCTTGATCCTAATATCAATTGTCATTTTCTTGTTCCTTATCAATAATTTGGTTGATCAGGTCTATTAATTTCCGAGCTGATTGAGTTGTACTTGTTGATATGCATGTGGTTATTGAATTCAGTTTATCGTCTTGTTGATCTTGAGTCATGCATATCCTAATTTTCCTAAGTTTGTTGAATTATTGAGTTGAGTTGTTCTGTTGATAATTTGATGATAGCCGGGTCGCTATCTTATTCTTTGGTTAATCATAAATTGTGTAAGTCGTGGGACCCACCGGCTTTGACATCTATTTTCGGGGTCGGGCTGCGAAACCATAGTACACATTCATTTGCCCAAATCCTACACTGTTCTGCCTCTGTTCTGTCCATAGTGTTCCTCATAGGTCTGGATCCCGTACGGTACTCAGTCGGGCTAGAACGCCTTCGCTTGAGAGCTTCAACGTATGCCTCATTTTACCTCATATTCGTACTCGTGCCTCTTTTGCGAAATGCAGTCTTGTTTTGTCCAAAAGTCCTCCTGTTTTGCCCGGAGCAACCTATCTCCAAATTGTGTCCTCCCAGACACGACTACGACCAAAAAGACACGAAAAAGACTCGATCTAAACCTATAAACAAGACACAAAATGAGCACAAAATATGGGCTCATTAGTCAGCCATTCTATTTTACAATTTAAACAAAACTAATGAGTACATTCTAAATTCTACCTACATTTCGTGGACATTTACAACGTATGAATCAATTGGCACAGATAACACGGACAAAGAACGACTCCTATAAGGTTTCAAAGCGAAGGAGAGGATTCCGAGAATATATTGAAATGTGACAACATATTCGAGGAGAGCTAATTAAAAGATTTGATAGGTGCTACTCATACCATCAAGATGCATCTTCTTTTCTGGTGCCCATAGTGGAAGAATATCGGAATCCCTCTCGTTCGGGTCAAATTAAGTTCATTCATGTTTCCCTCCGCTTTGAAATCATATAGGTGTTGCTCTTTGTCCGTGCCTTTACACCGGCTATCACTCCTTACTTCTGTTTCGGACGTCACAAAATGAATCTAACCCGTTTGTGATGAGCAGAAAACGAATTTGAAGTTGGGAATGATCTACGCACTTACTACACATGTGATCAAATCTTTTCACTCGACCCATGAATCTTCTTAGATATTCCTATACCCTAGAAAAATCACCTTCTCTCTATAATTTTCGAAAATTATGAGAATCAGTATAAGGAGGAGGCACCACTTCTAGTATTTATAAGGCATTAGTAATTTAATTTAAAGACTGTGTTTGAACCAAAAACTTAAATTAAATTAATATTAATTCATTATATTAAAGAATTAATATTGCATTGGCCGCTCAAAACCTAATTTACGAATCGGGCTCCTTTCTAATTAATTATTTCTCATTTTTAAGATATCGCATGTCCATTAATTAATTAAGCTATTGACAACTGCTAATTAATTAATATCATTTTCGAAAATAGTGCAACTCAAGTTTTATTATTATATTAGAAATTAATGAACCTCTTTTTGAGCTCCTCAGGGGTCGTCATCAACTCGATGCACTAAGACACGATGGAGATGGCCGCTCCGACGGTTATGGCGGCGGCGACGCCCCCTCCAGCTAGCCTGCCGTCATTCTATCACCCTCATCATTCTTTTCTGCCACCCCAAACCATGTTGTACCCATTCAGCCGATTATCTCCAAAAATTCCTCCAAATCCTACAAAAAACCAGCATCTTCTACTCCTACCAAATTCATTAAAAAAACGTAAAAAAAGCCCATCAAATCCACAAACTTCAAGACGACGCGGTGTGGAGGACGGACACGAAGGCAACAGTGGAGACCGGCGATTAACTCGCCAGATTGGAGAAGAAAAGAGGGATAATCTGAAGGGTTGTATACTGAAAGCAAGTCTTTATGCTTGTATACATTGATTCCTTATATTCACTATGATTTTCCTATCTGAATTATTATTGTTGCATAATTAAATTAATGTCCATTTATCTCAATATTATAGATTATATGGTGTGTTGTAGATCACAGAAGATCATATAATCTGTTTCTTATGAGATATAAATTAATTTCACAGTCGAGACAACTTAGGACAAGTTGTTGGTTTAGACTGTAGCATAAATGATAAATAGTTTATCTTGGCTATTTATTTATGCTAGTAAGTTTACGTATCATAATAAGTTTACGTATTGAAAGGATCACAGTGAGATGAGTTCTTTAATCTGACTTAAGAACCAAGATCTCGGTGACTTAAATTAATCTTAGCTTTAATTGAGTTTATTGATATAAATAAGTAATTGATTATTACTTTGATTTATTAAGGGTGAGAGCTTGGTCTATAAGCTCAATATGCTCGATATTTTCGGTGATGACGATTCTTATTTGATATGCAATAAAACTGCAATTAAGGATTCCGTGTCCTGCTAATAACAGGCTGATAATATTCCTTGTGGAATTAATTCCAGTATGATAATAAGTTTAAGTGGTAGCACTCAAGATGTTAATTATTATTAATTAACTTATTAATTAATTATAGAGCTGTCAGAAGCTGTTAATTAATTAATGGATATTTGTAATCTTAAACACGGAGATTAATTAAGTCTGATACTAGCCCCGACTCATCAAATAAATAAGATGGTAATTCAGTATTAATTTATTATATTAATTTTATAGTGGAATAAATTAATACTTGTGTTCTAATTTATTATTAAAATTTGAATAAAAGAAATTAGACACTGGGAGGCCTAAATCTTATTTAAGCTAGTAGATCCCTGAATTGGCCCGACTGGCCCAGCTCCAAGAAAGTGGCGCCTATTTCTCTAAGGTCAAGCCCATCTGGGCTTTGACATGGGTTTGACTTATGGGCTCTAATATTTATTAGGTATTGTATACCAGTTATAGATATTAGGATAAGTCATTAGTTGTTTACGTAAAAAAAATAGAGAGAACTAAAAAATCCCAGAGAGAAAAAAAAGAGGCGACGGTTTTCTTGAGAAGAGGATCTCGAAGTTCGATCCCATCCATCGACGAGTCCTGCTACGGGAACAATTCAGAAGATCCACTCTGGAGTCTCTGACCGTCAAGTTTGTAGGTATATCGTTAAAACATCATATGATTGCATTTATTTCATAGGAGCATGCATAGGTTGGATTTATGAGTTTTCGTTAGATAACCGAAATAGATCCGTGGGCAAATCGAATCGGTTGCTTAAATAGCCGTTTCCTACAGTTGGTATCAGAGCCCGGATCAGTTATTTTGGCTCTGTCGGATTAATGAACAGTAAATCCTTATTTTGGATTTCTGTTTGTTTGCAGATTTTTTTCGTCGTCTTATCGTGGGAAAATTTAATTTTTGTCGTTTTGTCGTTTTGCCGGTTTGGCTTGAATCTGCTGTAATCCATGAGAAAATCCATGGATAGATTAGTTTTTTTTCTCTTCTCTGTATTTTTTTTCTTCTCGTTTGTTTTCTTGTAATTGTTGTTCGAGAGCAAAAGCGAAAGAGGAAGAAGAAGAAGAGTGGTATCCGGCTATGGAGTGAGGCAGCAGCGGCAGCGCGTGGGTTAACGCGTCAGAGCCGCCGGTGCTCTGGCGTGCGGGCGCGCTTGAGATTGCACCAGATCTACTGGTTCGACGGGCGGATCTGCTGCTGTGGACGGCGGTGCTCGGAGATCAGATCTGCTGCAACTCGATGGTGGCGAATCTGAACAGCAGAGAAGTTGAAGCTGCTGTGGTTTCCTCGTGGTGGTTGAAGACAGCAGTACGACGGCGGCGACGTGCTGGGTTTCATCCCGGTGTCTTCGCTGCGGCTTGTCGGCGCTACTTCATGGCTGCGGCGGTCATGGAGCTGTACCAGTGCTGCGGTGGTGGTAGCACGGTACAGCTGCTGTTCTTCGTTGCTGCAGAATAGAGGTGGCAGCGGCGACGTTTTTCCGGCAAGAAGGAAGCAGCGGCAAAAGGATGGAGGCGATGATTGGGGTTGGCCGGTGCTGCGGTGGAGGTGGCACGGTCGACGCCGGTACTCATCGTAGGATTCCAAAGCTGTTGCGGTGTTGTCGCGTTTTTCCGGCGGCTGGTTTGCCGGTGGAAACGGCGCCGGAAAGGTGGCGGCTGCAATTAGGGCTGAAACCCTAGGGTTTGCAGCGGGTCACGGGTCGCGGGTCGTGGGCTGGAGTGGTTACGGGCCGCGGGTTCGGGCTTCGGGCCAGAGGCTGGGTTAGAAGCTTGGGCTCAAGTTTTGGGCTTGTTGACTTGGATTTAATTAGTTGACCGGCCCAAATTTATTATTTTATGGTGAAGCCCAAGTTAATTCCTTTTGGGCTAGATTTAAAGCTTGAAGACCCAAGACAAAGACTGTTTTGTAATAGTTAGGTTATTCATTTATTCTGTTTATTTTATTCGTTGTAATAAAATAGGCAGGGACGGATAGGTTCCAAAGTACCCACGATAAGACGGCAAATTTAATTTGTCGTAAAATAAGCATGTTTGCATGTCGTGGATTTAATCACCGTTGAGGTGTTCTAAAGCATGAAATATTTGATTAATTTGCAAATATTTGCGTTTAGAAAAATGCATGCTAGGTTTTATCGCTTTTCTAAGTATGTTTTAGAATTCAAGCGAGCATGATTTATTATGTGAGTTCTAGAACAACATGTTTAGAAAATTCCGTGTTTTCGTGATAAGCATGCAATAAAACCTTTTGAACCAAAGAGACTAAGCAAGTATAAAATCAATTTATTTAATTAAATTTGATAAGACCTCCACAATTGGTTTAAGACAAGTTAAATTGTGGGTTTGTGTAAACGTCCACACAATCGTGGCTTGCGCACTCTCTCAATTTATAGGATTGTCGGTTAAACTTCTAAAGAATATTTTTATCTCGTGAATAGTGGGAGTTTTGCGTGTAAACGTCCACACTATCGTGGCTTACCCGTATTAATTCCTGCAGCATATTCTAGGAGAGATTAAAATAAGATAACCAAGAAAATGATTTCTCAGGCGATATAACTCTAGTAATTATATCAACTCGCGGAGTATTTTTGGATTGGTTAAATTGTGGTCATTGCTTAGATATTAATGTGAATACAACTCCCCATCGGAGTCCCTTTTCAAGTTAATATGGTCTAGATAAAGTCCGTTTATTAATCTTGTTTGTCATAAGGAAACTTGGCATGGAGTAAGATTAAAGACTGGATGTCTGGTCAAGTGGTGCGCACGTAAACGTCCACACGATCGTGGCTTGCGTGTAAATCACATGGGCTAATGGAGAATTCTGTTAATATTGTTTTCTCAAAAGGTTACAATATTAAAGATTTCGAATTTTATGCAATTATAAGTGACTTATATGCGTTTCCATGTTTAATTTTTCAAATATGACTGTTACTCCGATATTGAATGTTCTTACTGCTAAGCCGCTTACCGGACCAAATTTTGTGGAATGGAAGCGCAACCCGGGATATGTCCTAACTGCTGAAGAGTACAATTTTGTACTCAATGCTCCTGCCCCTGCGGCCCTAACTGCTCGGTCTACCGAGGAGCAGAGGGAAGCTCATAGGAGGTGGCATAAGGCCAATAATATGGCGAAAGCCTATATTATGACCACTATGACCTCCAGTTTACAGCAGCAACATCAGTCTCTTGAGACTGCAGCTGCAATTATGAGAAACCTTCAAGAGCTCTTTGGAGAATCTGATCGATCAGCCCGATTCGAGCTCATGAGGAAACTCATGGCCTCGAAAATGACGGAAGGCGCGTCTGTGCGCGAGCATGTGCTCGGAATGATTAATCATTTCAATGAGCTAGATCAGCTCGGTGGAGGTATCATGGATGAAGCCAAGGTTGACATGATACTCCATACTCTCCCCAAGTCTTATGAAAACTTCCATCTCAACGCAGTGATGAGCAAGAAAAAGTTCACTATGAACGAGTTGCTTAATGAACTGGTTACAGCCAATGGAGTTATGGGGAAGAGTCTACAGGCACTTGCTACTGCGAATAGCTCTCGCTTTGCACCGAAAGGTGGGAAAAAGTGGAAGGGGCCAAATCGCAAGAAAGGCCAAGAAAAAAGTGGGAGTAAGAAGATTGTTCCTACCGGAGGTGTTAAAAAGCCGAAGATGAAAGAAACTGAAAAATGCTTCAAGTGCAGTAGCCCTGGACATTGGAAGACTGATTGTCCCTTGTTGAAGAAGGAAGATACGTCCTTTGCTCTAGTAACGGAAACATGTTTAGTTTCGAGTTCTACTCATTCTTGGGTAGTAGATACCGGAGCAACTGATCATGTTTGTTACACCTTGCAGGGTTTTCTGCTGAAAAGGGAGGTGAGTAAAGGCGAGTTGACCATCTCCATGGGAAATGCGGCAAGAGTGGATGTTGCTGCTATTGGAGATGTTCATTTATCTTTTCCGAATTCAGTTCTAGTATTGAAAGAGGTTTTATATGTGCCAGATTTTCGCAAAAACTTGATTTCTATTTCGATGTTATCGAAGGATGGATATTCAGTAGTTTTTGATAGTCGTGCTACTTTTATGAGAGACGACAAGATTATTTGTTATGGCGTATTGGTTAATTCTCTTTATACTGTTACTGTTTCGTATGATTCTTCTTCATCAGTTTATTCCTTAACTTCAAACCAAAAGAAGAGAAAGGCTTCTTCTCTAGAGAACCAAACTCTTCTTTGGCACTTAAGATTGGGTCACATCAATCTAAATAGGATCCAAAGACTGGTTTCCGATAGTATCTTGGAGTCATTCCAACTAGAACCAATCCCAGTCTGCGAATCCTGTATAGAAGGAAAGATGACGACTCGGCCTTTCAAGGCCAAGGGGTATAGAGCCAAAGAAGTGTTAGAATTGGTTCATTCTGACTTGTGTGGACCCATGTCTACTCAAACTCGTGGAGGGTATGAGTATTTTGTCACTTTCATTGACGATTACTCAAGATACGGATACGTTTACTTGTTACGCTACAAGTCTGAATGTTTTGACAAGTTCAAGACATTGAAGGCGGAAGTAGAGAAACGACATGGTAAAAGTATCAAGTCATTGCGGTCTGATCGCGGTGGCGAATACCTCAGTAACGAGTTTAAAGAATTCGTGTCAGAATCTGGGATTACATCTCAGTTGACTGCACCGGAAACACCCCAACAGAATGGTGTGTCAGAGAGAAGAAATCGAACACTTCTAGAAATGGTTCGTTCTATGATGAGTTTTGCATCTTTACCAATTTCGTTCTGGGGGTATGCCTTGGAAACAGCTGCTTATTTACTCAATTTAGTTCCCTAAAAAACAGTTGCAAAGACCCCGTTCGAGCTGTGGTCCGGGCGCAAGCCTAGTCTTAACCACATCCGAATTTGGGGCAGTCCAACACATGTGTTAAACAAAGATGCTGATAAGTTGGGACCTAAAACTGAAGTAAAGCTGTTTGTAGAATATCCTAGGGAAACGAAAGGTGGTTATTTTTATTGTCCTAAGGATCAGAAAGTGGTTATTAGTACTAACGCACGATTCTTGGAAGAGGACTATGTAACTAATCATAGACCAAGAAGTGAAATAGTTCTGGAAGAACTTAGAGGAGAGGGGATGATGACAAGTCAACCTATTCAGCCAAGTGCGCAAGATGAGATACCATCAGAAGTTGTGCAGGCTATCGATACTACATCTGCTATAGAGCCTCGTCGTAGTGGGAGGGTTATAAACAAACCCAGTCGTTATTCATTGTATGGTGAATCTTCGGATTTAGAGGACAATAAGGAGGTGGAAGCCGACCCCTGGACTTATTCTGAGGCATTAGTAGATCCAGATGCTCTCAACTGGCAGATTTGTATGGAATTTGAATTCGATTCCATTACAACCATGGATGTATACGAGAAATGCTTGTTACCTGCGGGCAAGACAGCCATAGGTTACAAGTGGGTATACAAGAGAAAGAGAGGAGCTGACGGGAAGGTTACGGCCTTCAAAGTGAGACTAATGGCGAAAGGTTACACTCAGAAAGAGGGAATCGATTATGATGAAACTTTTTTCGCCAGTAGCCATACTTAAGTCAATTCGAGCTCTCATGGCCATGGCTGCTCATATGGACTTGGAGGTGTGGCAAATGGATGTCAAGACCGCATTCTTGAATGGGTATCTTGAGGAAGATAGAGACATCTATATGCTACAACCGGAAGGGTTCATAAAGGAAGGAGAAGAGCATCTTGTTTGGAAGCTCAAGAAGTCCATTTATGGACTTAAGCAAGCTTCACGGTCATGGAACAAACGGTTTGATGACGTTGTGAAATCTTATGGTTTTGAACAATGTGAAACCGAGAGTTGTGTGTACCGAGTGTGTATCGATGGAAGCTTGGTATTTCTTGTACTTTATGTAGATGATATACTTCTCATTAGTGATAATGTGAATGTATTGTCAGGCATTAAAGAGTGGTTATCCCAACAGTTTCAAATGAAGGATCTCGGAGAGGCAGCGTATATTCTCGGAATTAAGGTTGGTCGTGACCGATCTAGGAAAATGTTGAGCTTGTCTCAAACAGCCTATATTGATACTGTATTAGCAAGGTTCAGCATGCAGAATGCCAAGAAAGGTTTTCTACCTTTCAGACATGGTGTTCAGCTATCTAAGGCTTTGTGTCCTTCGACACCAAAGGAGATAGCAGAAATGAGATCGGTTCCCTATGCTTCAGCTGTGGGCAGTCTCATGTATGCCATGCAGTGTACCCGGCCCGATATTTGCTATGCTGTAGGCGGAGTGTCCAGATATCAGGCTAATCCAGGACAAGCTCATTGGATGGCGGTAAAGCATATACTCAAGTACCTTAAACGGACTAGAGAGTATAAGCTAGTTTACCAATCTGATGAACTGATTCCGGTGGGCTATGTGGATGCGGATTTCCAGACGGATAAGAACAAACGAAAATCTACTACATGCTATGTGTTTACGTTCGGAGGTGGAGCCATAGTTTGGAGAAGTGTAAAGCAGAAATGCATTGCACTATCTACTATGGAAGCCGAGTATGTGGCGGCTAGTGAAGCTGCCAAAGAGGTTGTATGGCTCAGAAACTTCTTAACCGAGCTTAATGTGATTCCTAGTTTGCCAAAGGGTATCACAATTTATTGTGATAACCAGGGAGCAGTGGCAAACAGCAAGGAACCGAGGAGTCATCAAGCTAGTAAACATATAGACAGTAGATATCACATCATCAGACAGCTGGTCAAGCATGGAGATGTGAATGTGCAGAAAATTGCAGGAGTAGATAATCTGGCTGATCCATTTACAAAGAGTCTACCGGCCAAGGTCTTTGACAAGCATGTTGAAGGAATAGGGCTTCGTTACCTCCCACACTAAAAGAACTTTCAGTATAAGTGGGAGAATTGTAATGGTTAGATGGATATTATCAGTATTATCAGTTTTATCAGTCTCATTGTATACTGAAAGTAAGCCTTTACGCTTGTATACATTGTTTCCTTATATTCACTATGATTTTCCTATTTGAATTATTATTGTTGCATAATTAAATTAATGTCCATTTATCTCAATATTATAGATTATATGGTGTGTTGTAGATCACAGAAGATCATATAATCGGTTTCTTATGAGATATAAATTAATTTCACAGTGGAGACAACTTAGGACAAGTTGTTGGTTTAGACTGTAGCATAAATGATAAATAGTTTATCTTGGCTATTTATTTATACTAGTAAGTTTACGTATCATAATAAGTTTACGTATTGAAAGGATCACAGTTAGATGAGTTCTTTAATCTGACTTAAGAACCAAGATCTCGGTGACTTAAATTAATCTTAGCTTTAATTGAGTTTATTGGTATAAATAAGTAATTGATTATTACTTTGATTTATCAAGGGTGAGAGCTTGGTCTATAAGCTCAATATGCTCGATATTTTGGGTGATGACGATTCTTATTTGATATGCAATAAAACTGCAATTAAGGATTCCGTGTCCTGCTAATAACAGGCTGATAATATTCCTTGAGCAACTTAATAAGTTTATCATACTAAATCCTGCAGGTGGAATTAATTCCAGTATGATAATAAGTTTAAGTGATAGCACTCAAGATGTTAATTATTATTAATTAACTTATTAATTAATTATAGAGCTGTCAGAAGCTGTTAATTAATTAATGGATATTTGTAATCTTAAACACGGAGATTAATTAAGTCTAATACTAGCCCCGACTCATCAAATAAATAAGATGGTAATTCAGTATTAATTTTATAGTGGAATAAATTAATACTTGTGTTCTAATTTATTATTCTGGGCTGAATAAAAGAAATTAGACACTGGGAGGCCTAAATCTTATTTAAGCCAGTAGATCTCTGAATTGGCCCGATTGGCCTAGGTCCTAGAAAGTGGTGTCTATTTCTCTAAGGTCAAGCCCATCTGGGCTTTGATATGGGTTTGACTTATGGGCTCTAATATTTATTAGGTATTGTATACCAGTTATAAATATTAGGAATAAGTCATTAGTTGTTTACGTAAAAAAAATAGAGAGAACTAAAAATTCAAAGAAAAAAAAGAGGCGGCGGTTTTCTTGAGGAGAGGATCTCGAAGTTCGATCCCATCCATTGAGGATCTCGAAGTTCGATCCCATCCATCTACGAGTCCTGCTACGGGAACAATTCAGAAGATCCACTCTGGAGTCTCTGACCGTCAAGTTTGCAGGTATATCGTTAAAACATGCTATGATTGCATTTATTTCATAGTGCATGCATAGGTTGGATTTACGAGTGTTCGTTAGATAACCGAAATAGATCCGTGGGCAAATCGAATTGGTTACTCAAATAGCCGTTTCCTACATAATCGAATTAGAAATTATGCACGGTTTTAAATTGAAGGTTTTTGTACAATTAGAGAAGAGAGGAAGCGAGAGGCAGCGTCGGCGTCGACCGGCGGTCATCTCCGTCCAGAGATGCAAAAAAAGAGAAAAAAAGGGCAAACTGTTACTGCGTTTGAAGTAGAGAGAAAGTCGGAGCGTTTGTTTGTGAGAACGAGCGGAGGGCGTTGACGTCATAGCTGCGACGGCGAGGAAGTAACCAGCAGTCAACATCGCTGGAAGGGAGAATAGAGAGAGAAGTGAGCGAGATAGAGAATACAGATCCAACTTCCCAAGTAGTCGTTCATGGGGTTCTCGGTAGATTTCTCGCCGTGTATGTGTCGGCTACAATTAGAGGAAGAGATGGTGATGGTGAGGAAGAGGGAGTAGAAAGAGAGAAGATAAGGTAAGGGAGGTGGTCGGCTGAGAGAAATTGATTGTTCATCATTTTATTTTATTTTTTTCATTCATTCATTATTTATTTAGTTAAGTAAATTGGCAAATGACATGGCTCATAGTTGGCAGCCAAATCAACATCAGACGAAAAAAATCAACATCACGTGCCCAACACATGCGATTTAGTACGATCGGGCTATTTTTAGCCTACGGATGCCCGATTTTTGAAATTTAATTCTAAAATTGCAAGCCCACAAAACGTTGTACTGTTTTCGCAAAAACTGTTTTCGCAAAACGCCTATATGTTGCCTAAAAAAACTCACTACTAAGAAGAGTTTGATGTGTTGGCATATCTTTTTTGTTTTCAAGAATGTGAAACTACAGACCATCTCAAAGAGATACTCCCTCCGTCCACAATAAATTTGCTACATTGTGGATGACACATGTTTTAATAATTTGTTGGTTTGATTGTATTGTGAGTGGAATAAGGGTCCCACTTTTATATAGTTTTAAATTGTGTTGTGAGTGGAAAAGTAAGTGAGATGTGTGGGGTGGGTCTATTACTATAAATGGATGTGGCAAAATTTTTGTGCACGGACCAAAAAGAAAATTGGGGCAAATTTATCGTGGACGGAGGGAGTATAATGTTAGCCGTTGGTGCAAACTGTCATTAGGGATGGGTCAACGGTACAATGTACTGAATTTTTTTTGTCATATCGTATATTGTACCGAAATCTTTTGTATAAATTTTTTCATACCGGACCGTTTGGCATACCGAAAATTTATACCAAAATTTCGATATAAAATAAATTATATACCGATCCTTAATATTCTTTTAGTATACCCCGAAATTTGGTGTATCGTAATCTCATGGTATACAAAATGATTTTGTATTGAATACCAACGCGGGAATCCTAACGAAGCGGAAAGCTGCCCCATAAGCCAAGAGAATCGCCAGAAAGGCAGTTCGGTTCCAAAGGAGAGGCACGCCAGGGACCCAATAAAAGGAAATCCCTCCGAAGGGATGCCCGCGCTAGAGTACATTCCTCAGAGAAACCCGACGTAAAATCGGCATCGGAGGACACATAACGGACAGTCCTTCAGAACGGGTGATACCCCAGAAGGGTACGTCGAAGAAATCAACGACGAGTCGGAGTCGAAAGAATCCGAGTTGAAGGAGGATGGTCTCTCCAGAGACTTTGACCTTGCCACCACCTACGCCGCAGCCGAATTCGCTAAAGCGAACAAGGAGCGTTTCAAACGCTTTCTCGCGACGACCCGGATGTCTCCCATACCCGAGGCTAGGGAGAGTTCCACGCAAAAATCTCTACCTAAAGCTCCTCGCTACACCGAGAGGAAGGAACCGGAGCTAAAGGAGAGGCGCGATCCCCGGCGGGGTTCAGTTCGACGTCAGAGTCCATGCTCGCCGCGGAGCCCCAGGCGACATCATATCCAAAGGCGACCTCGGAGCCCCAGAAGATACCGGAGTCCGAGCTATAGCGAGAGTCACAGTCCCCCGAGGAATCAATACCGACGTGAAAAGGAACCAGCTCGACTTGTCAGCCCGTTCACCGACGAGCTGCTTGACACCAAACTCCCAACGGTGTACAAGTTGACAAACATTCCGGCCTACAATGGGCTAGATGATCCCCTTAACTTCTTAACGCATTTCAGGTACAGCATGCACAACCAGGGCCTTAGAGAGGAACACATGTGCAAGCTATTCCCCGAGATGCTGATCCATTATGCCCGAGCTTGGTTTGACAGCCTCCCAACTGGCAGCGTGGGGTCCTGAACCTATTTGGAAAAAATCTTCAAGCAAAGATTCCATACAATGGTTCAGGCTGGCCGAGACACAGCCTACCTCCTATCGGTGAAGCAAAAGGACAAAGAATCTATAAGGGAGTACGCTTCCAGATTCATGCAGGAAAGCTTGAAGGTCGATAAAATCGACGATGTCTTCCTCATCTCGGCCTTCCGAAATAGGGTTGCTCCCGGGTTTCTGAATCAAGAGCTCGCTAAACAGAAACCTGAGACAGCCCAGGAGATGTGGAGGATTGTATACCAGTTCGCTGATGGCCAAGATGCGGACCGATTGAAGCGAGAAGAGACCCAGAAAAGGAGAACTGAAGGGGATCGAGGACGGAATGATCGTGATCAGAAAAGTGCTCATGAGCGCCTCCAAAGAGGGCCAATCCAGTCCCGGCTCGGATCAGGACCTATCCAGTCCCGGCTTGGACCTCGGGTGGGACCAGAACTGTCCCAACGACCTCCTTTTGTGAAAACGAATGCCGAGATTTTCGCACTCCACGAGGACTGGTTCACGAAACCACGTCCTATGTCGGGGTCTAAACCTCGGGACAGGAACAAGCACTGCTCCTTCCATGACGACCATGGGCACCGCACGGAGGATTGCCGCGACCTCGCGGAACAGATAGAGAGGTTGGCCCAGGAGGGAACTCTGAAGAGATACGAAGCCGGGGGGAAGAAAAACAGGAAAGGAAAACGGAAAGGAGGACAGGGTCGTTGTGCCCCAAACAGTAAGCGAGCTAAAGTCGATCTAGACGAGGATGATGACGACCCTCAGTACGACGCACCACAGTACGACAGAGTGGTCTCCACCATCACCGGACTACCCCCAGGTATGAGAAAGACTAAGTTAAAGACAGAAGCTCGCAGACCACCAGTCCCATCGGGGGAGGAGCAAATGAAGAAGAGGTTCAAGAAGGGAGAAACCGTCACATTCTCTGAGGACGATCCTGTACCTACAGCTACACCACACAATGATGCCCTGGTGATACAGGTCGGAGTGGCCAACAAGATGGTCCATCGCGTATTCATCGATGGTGGGGCCAGCGTGAGTATCATTTTCCAACACTGCTTGGATAGGATGGGCCTCGACCCAGCTCGGGTGAACTCCACACCCCTGCCCCTCAAGAGCTTTACGCAGCAAGAGACGCGACCTGAAGGGACCATCGCGCTCGATGTTGCCATTGGCAGCCCGCCGACCAGCGTCAATAAACTGATTCAGTTCTACGTGGTTAAAGCGAACTCCCCCTACAACATCATACTAGGTCGGGATTGGCTGAATGCAGTCAGGGCCATCATTTCGCCCTACCACCTGCTGTTAAAGATTCCGACCTCGGCTGGAATCCTTACTGTCCGAGGTGACCAGATAAAGGCCAAGGAGTGCATGTAGGTTGCTCTCCGAGGTCAACCCCAGGCGTAGCAATCAAAGTATCCCAAGGAGCTGGAAGAAACGACGTCGATCCCAGACACCTCGGCGGAACAGGTTCCCTTATCTGAAACAGATCCAGCGAAAGTCGTCAAGGTCGGCTTTGCAGGGGGACCTCAAACACGCGTACAAGTAATCCAGCTCCTAAGGGAATATCAAGACGTCTTCGCCTGGTCTCCAACAGACATGACGGGGGTGTCGTCGGAAATTATTACGCATAAGCTTAACATTAACCCGAATTCGACCCCGGTCAAGCAGAAACATCGATCATTTACTGCCGAACGAAATCAAGTTATCTACAACGAGGTGCAGCAATGGTTGAAAGCAGGGCTTCTGTTTGAAGTAAAGTACCCGATTTGGCTATCTAATCCGGTAGTGGTGAAGAAAGAAGAAGGAGAGTAGAGGATGTGTGTAGATTACACCGACCTCAATAAAGCTTGCCCGAAGGAATGCTATCCCCTCCCCAACATCGATGAAAAGGTAGAATCCTTAGTGGGACACGAAGTATTCTGCTTTCTCGATCTCTACAAAGGGTACTATCAGGTTCTAATGGATGAGGGAGATGCGATCAAGACAGATTTCGCAACAAGCTTCGGGATCTTTGCATTCAAATATATGCCCTTCGGGTTAAAGAATGCCGGGGCGACATACCAGCGAATGGTCTATTTCCTCTTCCGAGATCATATCGGCAAGATTATCGAAGTATACGTAGACGACATTGTCGTCAAGAGTAAAGAAGAGGCTTCGGCGGTGAGCGACCTACGAACTACGCTCAACATACTAAGGCAGGCGAACCTCAAGCTGAACCCAAAGAAGTGCACTTTCAACGTGCGATCTGGAAAATTCTTAGGGTGCTGGATCTCGCCAGAAGGTCTCAAAGCCAACCCGCTGAAGATTAAAGCCGTGCAGGAGATGAAGGTACCCCGGACTATCCGCGACGTGCATAGGTTGACAGGGTGCATAACCGCGCTAAGTCGTTTCCTCTCCAAGGCTGCCGAGAAACAGCTCCCATTCTTCAAAATTCTCAAGAAGGCACCGGAATTTGGATGGGGACGAGAGCACGAGCTAGCCTTTGAGGAGCTCAAGCGCCACCTCGGGAACTTACCGACCTTGTCAGTCCCCCAAAAGGAAGAACCCCTCTCCCTGTACCTCGCAGCATCAGGGGAAGCGATAAGTGCAGTGTTGGTCCGAGACGAAGGAGATCGGCAGCTACCGGTGTACTTCGTCAGTCGAGTTCTCAAAGACCCTGAGACGAGGTATCAGCCTCTTGAGAAGTTCGCCCTAGCCTTGATAAACGCAGCTCGGCGTCTAAAACCCTACTTCCAAGCTCATCCAATACAAGTTTTGACCGATCTACCTCTTCGGCAAGTTCTTACTAAATCGGAAGCTTCAGGAAGGATCGTGAAATGGACAATTGAGCTAGGAGAGCATTCCGTATCGTTCGGTCCCCGTCGAGCTATAAAAGGGCAGGCTTTAGCAGACTTCCTTGTAGAAGCTCACTATAGGGACCTCGAGGAACCAAAAGAGATCAAAGCCAAAACCGAACTCCAGGAAGTCTCAGAGAAGACACCCTCGGACTGCTGGGAGATGTACGTGGATGGAGCTTCAGGAAAAAAAGGAAGTGGAGCTGGCATACTCCTCATCAGCCCGGAAAAAAAGGAATTAACATATTCGCTGCGGTTCGAGTTCCCCACTACGAATAACGAGGCGGAATATGAAGCTCTCATTGCCGGGCTGCGTCTTGCCCAAACCCTCCAGGCACGAGCTGTCCAAGCCCATTGTGATTCCCAAGTCGTGGTCAACCATGTGTTAGGAAAATACGAGGTGAAAAGTGAGAAGCTGAAGAAGTACCTGGAGAAGGTCAAGCTCCTTGAACAGTCTTTCCAGTTCTTCAAAGTAGTCCGCATTCCCAGAAGCCAAAATACCCGAGCTGACGAGCTAAGCAAGCTGGCGAACTCCCCAACTAGCTCGACGCTAGTAGAAGAAGTCCGAAACAGGAGTATAGAAGAGGCAGAAGTCAATGCGATCATAGAGGACGATCCAAATTGGATGACACCCCTAATAAGATGTTTGGAGAACGGGGAAGTGCCCGAGGACAAGACGGAGGCTAGAAAAATTCTAGCTAGATCCACGCAGTACGTCCTCGAGGGAGGGATCCTCTATCGAAAGTCATATTTACAGCCCCTCCTAAGATGTGTTGGACCAAGGGAGACAGACTACATATTAAATGAGGTACACACAGGGTCGTGCGGAAGCCACATTGGAGCTCGGGTGCTAGCTTAGAAGATCATGCGATGGGGGTACTATTGGCCAACAATGGCAAAAAATGCGGAAGAATTCGTGATAAGGTGCCTAAAATGCCAGCTGCATGCCAGAGTGACGAGACTACCCCAGACCGACCTCTCTACTATGCAAAGTCCGTGGCCATATATGGAGTGGGGCATTGACATCGTAGGGCCTTTCTACCCGGCACCTAAGCAAAAGCGGTTTCTAATAGTCGCCGTCGACTACTTCACCAAGTGGGTAGAAGCTGAACCTTCCACAAAAGTCACAAGTGAGAAAGCCGTTGACTTCGTCTGGAAAAACATCGTGTGCCGGTTCGGAGTACCAAGAGTCCTCATCTCGGATAATGGAACGCAATTTACGAGTAGAGAATTCCGAGAATTTTGTGAAGGACTCAATATCCAGCAAAAGTTCACCTCGGTCAACCGACCTCAAACTAATGGCCAGACCGAGGTCACCAACAGGACAATAGTGAACGGACTCAAGGCCCGACTAGAGAAGGAGAAAATGGAGTGGATCTACAATCTCCAAAACGTCATGTGGTCGTACCGAACTACACCCCGAACTCCAACGGGAGAAACCCCGTACCGTTTAGTATACGGGTCAGAAGCAGTCATATCTGTCGAGATCGGAGCACCCAGCCCCCGCACTATCAATTTCTCCGCCGAAGCTAACGAAGAACAGCGCCGAACCGACCTGGACTTATTGGAGGAAAAAAGGGAACAAGCCAGCATAAAAGAAGCTCGGTACAAACAGCAGATGGCTCGGTATTACAACCAAAGGGTTAAACCCCAACAGTTCCAGGTCGGTGATCTTGTGCTTCGGAACAATGAGATAAGCCTTTCAGAGAAGCTCGGCAAGCTCGAAGCTACGTGGGAAGGACCCTACAGAGTACACGAAGTCCTCGGCAAAGGAGCTTACAAAATTGCCTATCTTTCGGGCGAACTAATACCCAGAACGTGGCACATCGCCCATCTAAAGAGATTCTTCGTATAAGCAGCAAAGTCTTGCATATAGAGTCTTAGGTTTTCTTTTTTGTCTTTTTTGTCTTTAATGTTTTGTTTTTAACGAGCTCGTCAAAACTCTTTTTACTTTGTTTTTGGTCATTTTTAATAAAATTTCTTTTTTATCTTGCATCTTGAGTCTTTTGATTTGCTTATACGAAGTGTCCATAACATCAAAAATCCCCTCATAATGTCGAACTACGGTTCCCTTGCGTGGTCAGTAATGACCCGACATGGGGTAATAATATCCTATAATGCGCAAAGGAAACCCTTTCCGAGGTCCGAGCTCGTCTCCCTCCAGAGAGGAAGATCCCACGAGGTCCGAGTCAAACTCCCTCCTAAGGATAATTAGTCCTCAACTGGGGTCGGAACCAGGTTCCCCCGGGAGGATAAAATACGAGGTCCAAACCATGGTTCCCTCGACAACACAAAGAAGCCCGAGTTCAACTCCCTAAAAGGTGCAACACGCAAATAAACCAAGGAAGCAATCTTCACGAAGAACAGGAAAGTTCAAAACCCAATATATACACTTTTATTTCTAACTATTTGGAAAAGTTTGTGTGTACATAAATTACAGGCAGAATCGAGCTAATCTATGAGGGAGGGTGTTTCTTGCTAAAACTAAGCCAATCTTCCTCAAATGAAGAAGGCCCCAGGAGATCATCAATCGAGATTCGACCTCGTCCCCGACCTCGACTTCTTCCAGCAGGAAAACTTCGACCTCGCGGAGTAGCCGAACCGCGACCAACAGCTCGCCTACCTTGGCTCGGACCGACCTGATGTCCCCACGAAGAAGTTTTCACCTCGCGAGTAGGCATTGTCCGAACAGAAGAAGGAAGGTCCGCACCCGCACCACATGCCAGAAGCGCACGTAACTTAGGTCGGCGGTCCAAAATACACTTATACCTGCTCGCACTCTCCTTCAGTATCTCAAAAGCACCCTGAACCCCAAAAGACTCGGACCCAAGTGCTTCCTTCAGCGCGAGATATTGTTCCAAGTCCTCTTTTGCCTTTAATTCCGCCTCGGATATGGTGATACCACCACCGTGACGGATAATATCTTCATACTCGGCATGCTCCTCGGCGATCTTCTCGTAATCTTTGGGAACGCGGCCAGCTCGACCTCGGGCAACTTTCAACTCCTCCTCAGCCTGAAGAAGCTTAGCCTGAAGCAAGTCGGTACTCTCTTCAAAAGCGAGCCGCTTGACTTCGACCTCCTCACAAAGTACCTCAAACTTCATCTGCCATCCCGCCAGCTCGGCTTCTTGGGATTTCAGCAGAGTACACTTTTTGCCGAAAAGCTCCTCAGCTCGGCGGCATTTTTCCTTCCATTGCTGAGCAATGGACCGTTGGTCAACCAGGTCTTGAGACAGGAGAGCTATTTGTATGCGCAAAGTAGAAACACCGACAGAATCCAAGCTCTACACTCAAGAAGAAGAAAACATATACATTGATTCAAAGATGTTCAGTACAAGTATACAATGTAAAAAAAAAAAAAAGAGAAACAACTAAACTAAACATCGCCGACCTCCTTGTCCTGAGAAGGTGGCTGCTCGGAGGGGGAACCATCCAAGTCCTTGTCAGCGGCCGGATCTTCACCAGCCCCAGCTTCCTGCTCCTCCTCCACTTCCTCTTCAGGGCCCTCGCCTTCTTCTTCCTCGTCGCGGAGGGAATCGAAAGCAGTGTCCAGGTCGAGGTCCCGGTCTACCGAGCAGTCAGCAATCTGCTCGACAGATAGAAGCGTGGACGAGCCGGGCAGATTTTCCAGGATGGAAAACTGGCCGAGGTGATCTCGGACCACCCTGGCGTACCGGGAAGGGAGGGCTTCATCCCCTAGCCGCTCGAAGCCGTACTTGGATACGTCCAGGTCAGGGAAGGCCTTGGCAGCCTGCTCCAAAGCAGCCACGGCGAAGTTCCCGTTGATAAGCATGGCCAGGTCATTGGCAAGCTCAGAGAAACTCTCCGACAACAGGAACCTCTTTGTGAAGGCCCGGAGGAGCTTACCTTGGCTAGCCGCAAGGTTGACCTCCCGGTCCTTTGCCGCGATCAGCTCGGACTCCAGCCTCCGAGCTTTCTCCGCCTCTGCCTCGGCCCTCGCGAGCTGAGCAACCAACTCAGACTTGACAGCTTTTCTGCCCTCTTCAGCCATCATCAGCTCGGCCTCAGCTTTCTTCGCCCGGGCAATAGCCGACATCAGCTTTTCGGAGTATCGGCTTTTCTCATCCTCTCCCCGACGCTGTTCTTCAGCCAACTTACGAACATATCGAGGCCCTGAAAGAAGGAATGCAGTTAGATACACAGGCACGACTTAAGGAAACTTATGCCATGAAATCACTAAGTCCTTACCTCAGGGAAAGGCAGACCAGCCAGCTTGATCGAAGGAGCTACGGGGCTCGCGTCACTTCCCGTAACGTCGATGATGTCCACCTCGACTTGGTCCCTGACCCGCGCTCGTTTCTGCGGTGGTGTGGGGGAAGGAAAGCAAACATCTGTCGCTCTAGGATCTTTCACCTCAGCTCGCTGAACCTGATCAGACGAGGAAGCAGATCGGCCAGACGACCTCAGCCTCTTACCCCCACGAGTTGCGGCCTTGCCATCAGCTCCCTTGATCTTCCCGAACTTCACTGCAAATACAAATCAAGAGAAGAGTTAGGACGATAAATATACACAGAACAACAATCCTAATAGCACTAGCGGGGCCTCACCCGTCGCCGGATCCACCATACTTTGAGGCTCATACGGGCTCAACCCCGCTTCAGCTAGGAAGTCTTCATTATATCTCGCCTCAAAAGGACCGTGATCCCTCATCGCTTTCACATCGGACTCCAAATCCTTATCGACCTCTTCTATTACCCACTCGCAAGGCTTTTCTAGCCTCCAAATCAGGTCGATGAAACTATTGTGGCGGCAAAAGAAAAATTTCTGGTGCCACTTGTCCACTTTATTTTGAGTTCGCCCCTTGAACTCAGTCCGGGCTGCAGCGTAATACCAGCCCCCCACCTTTTTGAAGACAAAGAGCTCGTGAATGAGCTCGGCAGATATTCGGTAACCCTTATCTACCGCTGCCACTCCCAAATCGGTGAATTGCCTAAACGAATTTGGCATTATCTGCCCTAACGCTAAGCCAAGCTTTTTCTGGAGCTCGGAGTAAGATTCAGGGAGGGGTAGTCGCAGACCAGCGTGCAGGCTGTCCTCATAAATAGTAACGAATCCTATCGGGGGAGAACAAGCCCTATCCTCTGGGCGAGGCTCTATTAATTCAGCATCGCTAGGGAAATTATACGTCTGGGCAAGAAACCTAATCCTAGGTTCGTTTAAGAATGAAGGGTAATCAGCCACTTTCCCCTTCACACACGGGGGCACTGTTAATGTTTCCACAGAAGGAGTAGCAGACCCTAATGAAAAAACCGTAAAATCCACGCTTCTACTCAAGCCTACTGCCGGCGGCGATTCGCTACCACTACTACTAGACTGAGAATAAGAAGCCATACTTACTTGTTAAAAACGAAGGTAAATGCTCCGGCGGATGATTTGCAACTGGGCGCAGAGGAACAACGGAGAGAACACCGGCGGTACAGAAACAGTAAATTGGGGATTTTTGGGGAAGAAGAACACTTTTCTGTGCGGGTGCTTTTTCTGCTAACGACGGCGGACGTGAAATAATGTGATAGGGGAAGAAACGTTTCAACTTCTGTGAATATACATTTGAATCCCGCTGTTGCATCTAACACGTGTGAACGAGGGCCCGCCTTTCTCGGAATATGTACCGTCCCTCAACAAAATTCAAATAGCCCATTACTTTTCCCGCCTTCTACATCGGGTATGGGCCCTGTGAATTGACCTACCGACCCAACTTAACAAGGTCGCTCATACTCAGATCGCTCCTCCTGTTCCCCCTGCTACTTCAGCTCGGCACTTAAGCTCGGTAATTCAGCTCGTACAGGTGATCTGCGCGATCAATCACCTCGAAAATAAGCCCTCATAGTCTGCGTCTACAAGCCTTCTTTCCTCTTTTTTTGGGGGGGGATGTGATAGTACCGGCCTCACCCTGGGCCCGACCTAAGGCTAATTGGGCCTATATATTAAAGCTCGGCCCACAGAGTTCGGCCCAAACAAAGTCAACGTCTGCCTTGAAGACCAAGTAACGAAACCCTACTTTGGGAGAAGATAGTATTCTACCACGAACGGGAATCGGATATCCATGTATTAAGGAACTAGATATGTATAAGGAGTTCGATCCCTAGAAGGATTAGGGCTTAATTCAAGGCTTATAAATAGATGCAAGATTAGAGATGGAGGACATTCAATACTCATTGTACTCTCAAGCATAATAAAGGCTCTCTATATTCTCTCCCGTGGACGTAGATCACATCGATCGAACCACGTAAATCCTTGTGTCATCGTGTTATTGTCTCTTTTAGCTACTTTCGCAAACCCTAGATTTATCATTGATAAGTCTAGGGTTTGCGAAAGTAGCTAAAAGAGACAATAACACGATGACACAAGGATTTACGTGGTTCGATCGATGTGATCTACGTCCACGGGAGAGAATATAGAGAGCATTTATTATGCTTGAGAGTACAATGAGTATTCAATGTCCTACACCTCTAATCTTGCATCAATCGATCCGTCCTCGATCCCCTTCAGTTCTCCTTTTCTCGGTCTCTTCTCGCTTCAATCGGTCTGCATCTTGGCCATCAGCGAACTGGTATACAATCCTCCACATCTCTTGGGTTGTCTCGGGTTTCTGTTTAGCGAGCTCTTGATTCAGGGACCCGGGAGCAACCCCATTTCGGAAGGCCGAGATGAGGAAGACATCGTCGATTTTATCGACCTTCAAGCTTTCCTGCATGAATCGGGAAGCGTACTCCCTTATAGATTCTTTGTCCTTTTGCTTCACTGATAGGAGGTAGGCTGTGTCTCGGCGAGCCTGAACCTTTGTATGGAATCTTTGCTTGAAGATTTTTTCCAAATAGGTCCAGGACCCCACGCTGCCAGTTGGGAGGCTGTCAAACCAAGCTCGGGCATAATCGATCAGCATCTCGGGGAATAGCTTGCACATGTGTTCCTCTCTAAGGCCCTGGTTGTGCATGCTATACCTGAAACGCGTTAAAAAGTTGAGGGGGTCATCCAGCCCATTGTAGGCCGGAATGTTTGGCAACTTGTACACCGTGGGGAGTTTGGTGTCAAGCAGCTCGTCGATGAACGGGCTGACAAGTCGAGCTGGTTCCTTTTCATGTCGGTGTTGATTCCTTGTGGGACTGCGACTCTCGCTATAGCTCGGACTTCGGTACCTTCTGGGGCTCCGAGGTCGCCTTTGGATATGATATCGCCTGGGGCTCCGCGGCGAGCTTGGACTCTGACGTCGAACTGAACCCCGCTGGGGATCGTGCCTCTCCTTTAGCTCCGGTTCCTGCCTCTCGGTGTAGCGAGGAGCTTTAGGTAGAGATTTTTGCGTGGAACTATCCCTAGCCTCGGATATGGAAGGCATCCGGGTCATCGCGAGAAAGCGTTTGAAACGCTCCTTGTTCGCTTTAGCGAACTCGGAGGCAGCGTAGGTGGTGGCAAGGTCAAAGTCTCTGGAGATGTCATCCTCCTTCGACTCGGATTCCTTCGGCTCTGACTCGTCGTGGATTTCTTCGACGTATCCTTCGGGAGTATCACCGGTTCTGAAGGATCGTCCGTTATGTGTCCTCCGACGCCGGTTTTGCGGTGGGTTTCCCTGAGGGATGTATTCTAGCGCGGGCATCCCTTCGTAGGGATTTTCTTCTATTGGGTCACTGGTGTGCCTTTCCTTTGGAACCGATCTGCCTTTCTGGCGATTCTCCTTGCTTATAGGGCGGCTTTCTGCTTCGTTAGGATTCCCGCGTTGGCTTTGGGCCTCTCGCACGCTTTGTGATCGCGTTACCATCATAAATCAGCTACGAACGAACCGTTGATCTCCTTCCCACAGACGGCGCCAATGATAAGTCTAGGGTTTGCGAAAGTAGCTAAAAGAGACAATAACACGATGACACAAGGATTTACGTGGTTCGATCGATGTGATCTACGTCCATGGGAGAGAATATAGAGAGCTTTTATTATGCTTGAGAGTACAATGAGTATTCAATGTCCTACACCTCTAGGGATCGAACTCCTTATTCATATCTAGTTCCATAATACATGCATATCCGATTCCCGTTCGTGGTAGAATTCTATCTTCTCCCAAAGTAGGGTTTCGTTACTTGGTCTTCAAGGCAGTCGTTGACTTTGTTTGGGCCGAACTCTGTGGGCCGAACTTTAATATATAGGCCCAATTAGCCTTAGGTCGGGCCCAGGGTGAGGCCGGTACTATCAGATATTGTAGTATATACAAATATTGGAGTATATATCAAATTTTCAGTAACAAAGGTATACCCCAATATCTTAAAATCAATATAGTTTCCGTTTCAAAAATTACATATAACGATAATTTCGGTATTTTTGAAATTTTTTGGTTTGATAAATACGTTATACCAAACTTTAGGTATTTTTTTCCATCCCTAACTGTCACGTCTTGCAAATGATGAATTTAGTAAAAATGATATTTCATCAAACCAGGTCCTTGTACATCCATAAGCAAGCAGATTTTTTCCAATGATTACAAATGGATTGATTTTATTGATGGTAAAACTGAATGGAACAATTATAAGTTGATTTAAAAGGGTTAACCGACAAGTATAATAGTTTGGCCACACAAACTTTGGAGGGTAATGGTAAACAAAAGCTAATTGAAAATTATCATAGATCTTCAATTCTATTCTGAAAAGCATAAATGTATTATCTATTGCAGATTGAAGTCACACAAAGAAAATGTTTTGCTAAATATGAACAACCCTAACAAGAAATGTTGCAGACCAAAATATCAAGAAATTTTTTCCACACGTGTATAATAATTCTTGAACATCTCATCGAAAAATATCAATTACTTTAGTTTCTCCTAGTCATTCAACGTAATTGTTGAATATACAAAATGATCATCACATGATGGAGCAAGGAGTTGGTGGATTCGGATCATAAAGCGGGGCGGCCACGTAGTAGTAACCGGGTTGATCGTACGGTGGGGCCGGATATTCGCCACGAATTCGGGGCTGCCAACCCTCGTCTTCTCCCAAACGCCTTTCCTCCTCGAACTGTGACACAGTTGTTTGATCGTGGATACTGAGAATATTAGCAAAGCAGAATTTCTTCCTTAGTGAGTTGACCAGCTTAACTGAGTCAATTCCTTCTCCCACCACCACCAAATGGTTCATATCCTTTACCACCTCAACTTTGCTCACTCCTATTAATGTAATATATATATATTTACACACAATTTATTTCAACCTTTTAGTGCATGTATACATGATGCATGTATAAGAAGTCTTCTATATTTTTTTCTCTTCTACAAGAATTTAATCACAACGATATCTTATATATACCTTTCATCTCAGAGGAAATCTTCATGACTTTTTTCCTACTCTCCTCCTCATTCATCGGGACGTTAATCACAATCCGTTGCTGCATATATATATTGAGAAACTTAAATAGAACTTAAGTAAGAGCAATGAGTACGAGTGTTCACTTACAAGAAATTTATTCAAATCACAACCCTAATAATCGTCCGAAGAATTTAATTTTGTCGTAGCAAATTAATGATTCTAACTAGGCCTACTTCAAAATTTAAACGTAGTGTACCTTCATGCTAGTTGTGGCTTATCTGATCATATATAAGATCATAATGGAGAGAGTTGTTGTATTTTCTTTTAAGTTGGAAAATAGAGAAAGGGAGTTTAGGATATTTATTAACAAATGCTAGAATAAGGATCGGTGACTTACGCTACGCGCCTTCCTTGTATGCTCTCTCTCTCTCTCTCTCTCTCTGAGTTCTTCCTTGAACGTTCTTAATTTGTATTAGTGTGAAAAACATTCGTTCTCTTTGGTTAAAATGACAAAAGTAACCTTAATGATCCGTCTATTTCACGATATAGCCTACGGCTTCTTCATGCTTAGTGATGTTAAGCTGAAAAGATAATGTTAGATCGTAGGGGTACAAGTAATTATTTATTTAAAATTGTAGAAAAAGTAGTATTGAATCGCCTTACGCGTCGTTGATGGACTTTTATATATCCTATCCTAATATTATTATAAAGATAATAACCTTGAAGAATATTGTCATACTTTCCTGCATTACTCGGATTCTTGCATCTTAATTAACCATCAATTATTCCGTATGTATACCCTCAAAAAAATATAAAAAATTCTCCATATATAAGTATGAACGAGAAAGCTTTACTTCTTTTTATCCAGTTTAATTTTGGCCAAATGTATCTCTTTTAGTTAATTACTTTCTTCAAGTAATCAATTGCTTTTCCACTAAGTTATACGTAAGTTTCTGCTGAATTGGAGCATTTATATTAGATAAAGGCACTCTCTAACGCTCAGAGTTGATTTTTATGTAAATTAATTTTTTTTCAAATTTTTAATTTTTAATTAATTATTATAAATTCTAATTAGGATTAATAAACCTTAACTAATGATAAATAAATTTTAACTGAAATTAATAAATTCTAATTGACAAAAATTAATGAAAAATGAAAAATAAAAAGAATAAAAAATAACAATAAATAACAAAAAATAATAAAAAAAAAGCAGGCGTACGTGTGCATCTTAAAAAAAATCAAAAAAGGCGGGCGTGCATCTCACGTGCCCATCAAGATCGTTTATTGTCAAGCGTGAGATGCACACGCTTCGAGTGCATGGGCTCGATCGCACAGTGTGATCGGCCGTACGAAGAATTTGTCTTCATATTATTCTACTAAGGTACGTAGTTTAATTACGATGTGTTGTAATAATAAATAAAATGCATTATTCTTTTTTTTTTGCCTAAAAAATATTTTGTATGTGAACCAACCCATATATATCACTACAAAAAACCTAATATTTACCAACCGAATTACTGACGGACTCAAAATCCCTCAGTAAATACTGACGGATTAGTGACGGAAAAAAAGCAGGTCGGCTAAAAAAAATTTACCGACGGATATTTGGCGGGGTAATTCGCGCCGAAAATACTGACGGATTTACCAACGGATATTCCCTTGTTAAAATTACCAACGGAAATACCCGTTGGTAAAGTTCATTATTTATTTAAAAATAATAAAAAATTAAATTTACCAACGGATACCTGTCTGTCAGTAATTTTAGTAACGGATTTACCAACTGATTAGTTAGGAAAATTTAGTGACGGGTTATGATCTGTCAGTAAGTTTGGCAAAAAAAATTTAAATAAAAAATAATTACTTTTACCAATGGATTTCTCATCCGTTGGTAATATTTTTTAATTAATTTTGATTTAATTTTTTATTTATAGATTTAGTGACCGATTTATCAACGGATTAGTGAGGGATATTTAGTGACGGAATCTAATCCGTCAGTAATTTTAATAAAATTATTTTTATAAATAAAAAATAATTACTGTTACCTAGGGTTTACCAACGGATTTCGTATCCGTCACTATTTACCGACGGTTTCTAACAGAATATCCGTCGGTAAATAGTGACGGATAGTAAATCCGTCGATAAATAGGGTAAATTGTGACGGATTTCAAATCCGTTGGTAAACCATAAATCAAAAATCGAAATTCTATAACAAACGACTTTAACAATGTTCCGTATTGATCAAGAAAATCGACAAGATTACCAAGTAACTTACTAATTTGTACTCGATTTACGCTCGTTTCTCGAATAATGGCGGTGACTAGTTAACAAACGTCCGAGAATCAGGAAAAATGAAAGGCTTGAGTTATATATCTGCTTCATTAAATTTTTGAAATAATGTCGGTGATTAGTTAATTAATGAACGAAGAGATTACCAAGTAGTTGATTAATTTGTACTCGATGTACGCTCGTTTCTCGAAGAATGGTGGTGAGCCGTTGACTAGTGAACAAACATCCGAGAATCAAGGGAAATGAAAAGATTAAGTTATATATACGCTTCATTAAATTTTTGAAATAATGGAGGTGATTAGTTAATGACGTCCGTGAGAATTTCGTCAACGAAGAGAGTTAGATGTTGACTAATCTCGACTAGGGACTCGTTCTCGATGAATTTTATTACATATTTATTTTTTTTAATTTACTGACGGAAATTTCCATCAGTATTTTGTATTTACGAATTTAAATTTGGATTTACTGACGGATAAATCCCTCGGTAAAATACTGATGGATGGAAATCCGTCGTTAAATTTTTGCGGGTCAGATTTTACTGATGGATGGTATCCGTCGGTAAATTTGAATGGTTAATTCACAATCGGGCTCCTTTCTCCCTCACTTCTTCCCCAATTTCCTCTACCCTAATTTCTCTCTTGTTCCTCCGCCGCTCCGTCTCGCCACTTCTTCTCGCCACCCCGTGCCCTCCGCCGGTGTATCCTCTCTCTATCTCATCTTTTCTCTCTCCCCCTTTCTCTCATTCGTTATCTCTCTCTCTTACTCTCTTTCTCGTCGCCGCAGCCGCGCCCCATCCCGCCACTCCTCCTCGCCGCCCCGTGCCCTCCGCCGGTAAGTATCCTCTCTCTGTCTCGTCTTTTCTCTCTCACCCTTTCTCTCATTCGTTTTTTGTCTCTCTTACTCTCTTTCTCGCCGCCGCAGCCGCGCCGCTGCCGAACCATCCCCGTATGTGCGCATCGCCCCCGTACGGCCGCAGTCAGTCGGTCCCAATGCAGGTAACCTCTCTCTCTCTGTCTTTCTCTCTCCCTCCCTCTATATCTCATTCTCTCTATTTCTCGGATCTTGCCGGTCACCGGTTCTCCCTTCTCGCGCCGCCGCCGCCGCCACCGTGCCGCCGCTCCACCGTTCCGATTCCTTGTGACGGGTATGTCGTTTCTCTCTCTCTTCCTCTCTTTCTCTTTCAATTGCAGACCGATGAGTAGTTGAATTTGTTGTATTTCTGCCAATAGCTATTGATTTTTTAATTTTCTGTCCTATTGTTTTTTTAATTTCTGTCCTTTTTTTTGTATTGCATTCGGGTTCGGAAAGATTTGGTTTCAATTAACCACACCCGTAGATACAAAAAGTACGATCCATTTGTTCTACCACACCAAGCCACTCAAGTATGCTATTATCCTTATCCTAGCATGAATCAAGCTAAGAGGTCTTGATGAGAAGTGTGTAAAATCAAAGCAAGATCTAATGTAGAATTACCTGAACAAGTCACGAAATCAGTTTCAACATTAGATGAACATTTCCAAGAAGATGACGTGGTTTTGACACAGATGGGTAGTAACACTACTAATGAGGATGATGACACTACAACAGTTCATCATCCAAGAGGTGGGATGGTAGAAATCGATGAGAACGAGGGTGAATCTAATGACGAAGAAATATTTTCGTCTGATGATGAAAGTAGAGTGATGATGATGATGAGTAGTAGCATACACTAATTTGTAATTTTTTGTTTTTTTGAAACATTTTTTTTAGTAGTAGTGATGATGATGATGAGTAGAAATATTTGTTAACTTATTTTTCTTACATGATATATATATATATATATATATATATATATATATTAATTGCAGATGGATTTTTTGTATTGTATGTTACTTAATAATGCAGATATGTCTTCGAGCCGCCGCCGTAGTTCGTCCTTCTCACAGACGGTACCTGAGACACCAGAGATGCCAGTGGCCGAGACTGGGTCTAGTGCACGTCATGAGGCATTCCAGCGAGGGCTGCTTTTTGGATTGGATCTAATGGGTTAGTATTAATTATTTATAATTACTTTGTTGATTTATTATAATTTGTTAAATGTTAATTTCTTCTCTCCACAGAGAATTACTGGATGATGGCAACATTGCCCAGACGTGCACTGTAATTTTTAAGAGGGTCGAGAATTCCACAGGCTTCAATTGGAAGTTGACACCAAAAGAGGTGAAAGATAAGTACTTTGATGAATTTAAGGTAAATAACAATTAATATTTCATATTTATTGATTAATTAACATTTTTTTTTATCTAACTATTGAATTTTGTAAATGTTGTTAAACAGAAATATTACTCGTGGGAACCTGAGTGGGAAACTCAGGTGTATAAGTGATGTGACCGGGCCTAGCGTTGAAGACCTAAACTCGGAATTGCAGCTTAGAGGTCCAGTGACGAGATTAAGAGCCAAGAAGCTGCAAGGATATTTTCAGTGCTATATTCAGAAGAAGTTGGAAGACGATGGAGTTGAAACCCGACATTACAAGTTGGTGATTTTCATGAGCATCGAGGAGGACACCTAGCCACGGCCATGTGTGCTATTGAGTTAATTATCCATTAGTATAGTTTGTTTTTATTTCAATTTAATTAGTAGCCCAGTTATCACAACATGTTTAGGTGATTAATTAGCCCAGTTATATTTAATTAAGGGATTCGAAATTATCAAGCCCAAGCCTTGTAACTTTCGAACCCCAGCTTAAAATTAGCCTAGTATTTAATTAATTTTCGTAGGTACTGTTCGGGAGACGAGTTTTGAATCAAAAGTTATTTTTTTCGACTTTGTCTCACGTGTTCTTCAAGTACACAAACCCTAGTTCTTGGTAGGATTCGATTTTGGCACCTTTGAATCTGAAATCTCTAGTTCATTCGTGATCTCGTGTGGGTCTCGGGTTAGCTACGCCGCCGGAGAATTGCTTCCGTAATACGTGTTTCAATCATTCGTCGATTCGGGGTCCGTATTGAGATAAATCTCCAATCTGTTCGTTTCTTTGTTCTGTATTTTCGCCCAGCCATCCACGCCTTCTTGTTACCCTCATAAATCGTTCATATTCGTCCCATCCTTCGCCCAAGTCCAGTTTTCATCAAATTCGAACCCGTTGCATTGCTAAAATCCTAAATCTGACCGAAATTGAGCCCCGAGCGTTTTTGAGTTCTACTCGTGCGTTTTTTCTGAATTTTGGTTATGTTGTTCCTGTGTTCATTGTATAGTTCGTGTTAAAATTTCAGCGTAATCGGAGTTGAATTGCTATAGTTTATGATCGAGTCGTCTTTTAGGGTTTTTAATCGATAGTTTGGGTAATTGCTTCGTATTTTGTTCGTTCTGTTTTCAATTGTCGTTTGAGTTCAGTTTTTGGTGATATAATCTGTATTGGTTCAGTTTGTAATTTGGGTTGAATCATCCTTTCCGTTGACGTGAGTTCGAGTCCTCGTTTCCGCGTTTTGATTGGCCGTATCATAAATTTGGTATCAGAGCCACGTCAGCTTGCTGGTCGATCAGATCATACATAAAAAAAAGGATCGATCAGATCATATATAAAAAAAAAAGAGAAAAAAAAACGAAGAAAAAAAAAAAGATCGAGCCCTAGTTTTGGATCACCGATTATTTTTGAAAGTAATCTTGGTTTATTCTTGTTGATTTATTTTGATTGTTTCTTGGTCGAAAATTGTGTGAGCAATTGTGTTGGGTAGACTAGTGTCGTCGTTTGCTTACCGTGTGTGTGTAGCATTTGTCGTCCTTCGTCGATTAGCGATTGGGGTTGTCGAATTGCAGCTTGTTTTCTCATTCTTGGAGTCATTACTTTCGGTTATAGTGTCTAGTTGGGGGTATTAGCATTGGTGTGTTTAAGTCCTAGTTTGATTTGGATTTGGAAGTCAAAAACTGTTTCCTAGTCGAACTCAAAACTGTTTCCTTGCTTGATTTGGTTTTGATTTTAGATTTTGGTTCTGTTATTTTTCTCTACCTATTCCCTTACCAACCGAAATATCCCTCCAGCCCTGTTACCAACTGAAATCCACCCTTTTCTGCTTTAAATCTCTCGTTTACGGCAGAATTTCGATTTGACGTAGAATTTGCTCTAGAACTCTGAATTTTCTCCATAATACCATTCCGGAAGCGGAACGACGCTCTGAGCAAGACTCTCTGCTTGGCCGTGACATATAGGCATTTTTGGCCAAATTCAGTCGTCTTCTAGGTGAAATCGCCCCCCGAACTTTTTCGATTTTTCAGTTTTTCGAATTTTTTTCAATTTTTTTTTGTTTGAGCAGCCCGTTTTTTTTTTTTTGTGTTTCTTGAGTCGATTTATTGTGAAATATTGTTCTTGGAAGTAATTTGAGATATTGGTTGTTTTGACCCGTGATTCACCGAGAATCGAGTTCGCGCTACTGACTACGATCGAAGGGGTTCAATTTTGGATCCTTTCAAGCTCGAAAAATTTGGTGAGATTGTTCTAAGTTGCATTTTTTCAATACCTGAGTGATATACACGAGTGGAAAAATACTGAGGGAACAAACGAGAGAATTGTGAGGATTGTGAGGTTACTTTTACTTCTTTACGTTTGTTCATTGTGCAGGTTTAATGGATCCGGGAAAGACACCACAGACTTCAGGCACCCCGCCAGATTGGGATGCCAAATACCACTTTGATGCTTTGAGTGGTCGTGTACAGGGTCAGTTCAGAGAAGTACAGAACACAATGGCACAATTGTTGGCCAAATTTGAGGAGTTCAGTACAGTTACAGTTCAGACACCACCACAGGCTAATAATCCACAGACAGCACCTACTAATCAAGAAGATGAGTTCGAACTGCATGAAGAAGTATCTGAGTCAGAACATTTTGAGGATGAACGAGTTGAGGATAATACAGCTCAGTTCTTTCCGCTTCATAGAGACAGAAACGGCTTTGCAGCTCGAGGTAGAGGCCGGGGTCGTGGTGATCAATTCCAACCACGTTTCCAGGCAGCTCGCAGGAACGTCTATACGGAATGAATCGTATATGGTAATGCAGATGGACTACTCAGCAACATCAAGACCACCATTCCAGAGTTTGAAGGCAAGCATGATCCAAATGCCTATTTAGACTGGGAGCGCAAAGTAGACAAGATATTTGAGTGCTATGACTTCCCAGAGGTGAAGAACGTCCAGTTAGCTTCTTTGGAGTTTACTGGTTACGCAGCTACATGGTGGGAGTTTCAGCAGAACCGGCGACGCAATCAGAGACATCCTCCTATTGACACTTGGCAGGAGATGAAGGATGTTATGAGAGGGCGTTTCATTCCTGTGCACTATGAACGGGAATTAGAACGCAAGCTCAATCAGGTTCGTCAGGGTTCAAGATCGATAGAAGAGTACCACAAGGATCTGGAAACAGCGTTGAACCGAGTTGGCAAAGAAGAAACATTGTATGCCACCATCAACAGGTACATCGAGGGCATGAACCCGGATATTTCTTGTGAGGTCGAGCTGAGAGACATTAACAGTATTGAGGCGATGGTTCATTACGCATCCATTGTAGAGCGGCAGCTTAGAGATGGACGCCGACGTCCCGCTCAATCCACTCCTGTGAAGTCTCCGTGGGTTAGGGGCGAGACATCTATGCCTAAGATACCTCCCACACGCCCTCCAACACAGTCCACGCCGTCAGCACGCCGTTTTGAGCAGCCCAGCCGCAGGAATGATTTCAGTGCATCTGCACCGAATAGAAGCTCACAGAATAGGCCAGCGCAGTCTAGTCAGCCTCAGAATGCTACATCAGGTAGAGCGCGTGACGTTCAGTGTCACAAGTGCCATGGTTGGGGACATTTTCAGGCCCAGTGCCCTAATCGTCGTGTTATGTTCATCACCGCGGATAATGAAGTGGAATCAGCCAGTGAAGAAGAGAAAGAAGATACTGCCGACACAGAGACCGAAGATCAGCTGAGGGTTAGCATACCAATGGCTGACCTTGAGGAGGAGATAGCCCCTCCTGCACATGGATGTCTAGTGTCCATCCGGACTTTGAGCATGCTGAGAGAAGAAGATCTGACAGATCAACGGGAAAACATCTTTTACACCCGTTGCGTTATTCAAGACAAGACCTGCTCCGTGATAATTGACAGTGGCAGTGTGGTGAATGCCATCAGCCAGTATGCAGTCGACAATCTCGCACTCGTGCCGCAAAAGCATCCAAAGCCATACAAACTACAGTGGCTTACAGATAGAGGCGAGATCAGAGTCGTGTGTCAGGTAAACATTCAATTTACTATTGGAAGATTTACTGACACCATTCTTTGTGATGTTATTCCTATGGAGGCAGTGCACATCTTGTTAGGTCGTCCATGGCAGTTTGATAGAAAGACAATTCATGATGGGTACGCGAACACGTATGCGATCCCAAGAGAAGGAAAGACGACCATTTTGAAGCCGTTGTCGCCTAAGGAAGTGTTAGAAGATCAGTTGAGAATGCAGGAGAAGTTTAAGGAGGAACGGGAGAGAAAGGCCAAAGTTGAGGCCGTCAACCCTAAGCATGACACGGCCGAACACTCCAAGGCCAAGTCCACACCTCCAGTGCCCAAGAATTCAAAGAGAGCAGCTCCTGCATTGAGTCCACCGAGTTCCAGTGCCAACAGTAGGGATCCAGTGCACCGAAATCTATTCATTAGTGCAAAGGGAGTACGAAAAGCCATCAAAGCTGGTAAGCCTATCGTTCTAGTTACTTTTAAGGCTTATGATACTTCTGACCCTATTATTCCTACTGTTTTGCAGTCTTTGATGGAGGAGTTCAAGGATGTGTTCCCGAACGAGATTCCTAGTGGTCTGCCGCCAATTCGAAGAATTGAGCACCAGATCGACTTCATCCCGGGTGCAGTCCTTCCTAACCGGCCAGCTTACCGGACCAGTCCTGATGAGATAAAGGAGATAGACCGTCAAGTCATGGAGTTGCTGGAAAAGAAGCAAATTCGAGAGAGTCTGTCGCCGTGCGCCGTTCCAGTCATCCTAGTTCCAAAGAAGTCGAACGAGTGGCGCATGTGCATGGACTGCCGAGCCATCAATAAAATCACGGTAAAGTATCACTTTCCCATTCCTAGGCTTGATGATATGTTGGATGAGTTGTCTGGAGCGTCTGTCTTTTCTAAAATTGATTTGCGTTCTGGATATTTTCAAGTTCGAATGAGTGAAGGTGATGAGTGGAAAACCGCATTTAAGACTAAGCATGGATTATATGAGTGGCTTGTGATGCCCTTTGGTTTAACTAATGCGCCTAGTACTTTTATGCGTTTGATGAATCATGTTTTACGTGATGTGATTGGCAAATTAGTCGTGGTTTACTTTGATGATACCCTCATTTATAGTACTTCCGTTGATGAGCATGTTAGATATCTTAGGCATGTTTTTGAATTGCTGCGTGATGCTAAACTGTATGCTAATTTGTCTAAGTGCACCTTTTGTATGGATGAGGTTGTTTTTCTTGGCTTTGTTGTGAGCAGTCGTGGTGTTGAGGTAGATAAGACTAAGGTGAAAGCCATTGAGGAATGGCTTACGCCTAAGTCATGTTCTGATGTGAGGTCCTTTCATGGTTTAGCTGGATTTTATCGTCGTTTTGTGCGTGATTTTTCTAGTATAGCTGCACCATTGACTGAATTGAGTAAAAAGGACCGCAAGTTTGAATGGGGTAAAGCTCAAGAGCATGCGTTCAATTTGTTGAAATCAAAATTATGTAATGCTCCTGTCTTGGTTTTACCAGACTTTGCTAAGACATTCGAGATCGAGTGTGATGCCTCTGGTATAGGCATTGGTGCTGTTTTGAAGCAGGACAGGAAGCCGGTCGCCTACTTCAGTGAGAAACTGAATGGCGCAGCTCTTGGCAGCACTACCTGCGTCCAAAGGAGTTTGTGATACACACTGATCACGAGTCCTTGAAGCACTTGAAAGGGCAGCAGAATCTGAATTCCCGTCATACCAGGTGGGTAGAGTTTATTGAGTCTTTTCCTTATGTGATTAAGTACAAGAAAGGAGAAGAGAATGTGGTCGCCGATGCCTTATCCCGCAGGTACACTCTACTATCGGTTATGCATGCCCGATGTTTAGGTTTCGAGAACATTAAGTCATTCTATGCTGCTGATCTGTTTTTTGGTCCTATTTTTACGTCTTGCATGACTAGGCCTAGGGCTGTTGATTCATATTACATAGCTGATGGTTTTTTGTTCAAGGAGTCGAAGTTGTGTGTCCCTGATTGTTCTATGCGTGAGTTGTTGGTTGTTGAGTCGCATGCAGGAGGTTTGATGGGTCATTTTGGTGTTGCTAAAACGTTGAGTCTGTTGCATGAGCATTTTTTCTGGCCACGCATGAAAAAGGATGTTGAGAGGATTTGTTCCCGTTGTATTACTTGTAGGAAAGCCAAGTCTTCTTCGAGTCCTTTTGGATTATATACGCCTTTGCCGGCGCCGTCGTCCCCTTAGGTCGATATATCCATGGACTTCATTCTTGGCTTGCCTAGATCTAAAACCGGGAAGGATTCCATTTTTGTGGTAGTTGATAGATTTTCCAAAATGTCTCATTTCATTGCATGTAGGAAGACTGATGGTGCTGTGCATATTGCTAACTTGTTCTTTCGTGAAGTCGTCCGTTTGCATGGTATTCCTAGGACGATTGTTTCTGATAGGGATTCTAAATGTTTGGGACATTTCTGGCGAGTCTTATGGGGTAAGTTAGGTACCAAGCTTTTATTTTCTACTGCATGTCATCCTCAGACTGATGGGCAGACTGAAGTAGTGAATAGGACGTTAGGTACTTTGCTTCGTGCGTTAGTTCGGAATAATCTTAAGTCGTGGAAAGATTGTTTACCTTTTGCTGAATTTTCATATAATCGTGTTGTGCATTCTTCCACGCATATGTCGCCTTTTGAGGTAGTGTATGGTTTTAATCCGTTGACTCCAACGGATCTTATTCCTTTGCCTACTGACAATCTCTCGAGTTTGCAAGGTTCTCGTAGGGCTGCACAGGTTCGAGAGATGCACGCCAAGGTGAAGGCAAGGATAGAGCTACAAGGGGTGCGTAATGCCGCTAAGGTGAATACGCATCGCAAGCAAGTGTTGTTCAAACCTGGAGATAAGGTTTGGATCCACTTCAGCCCGGGACGCTTCCCGAACTTGAGGCAATCTAAGTTGATGCCTCGTGGAGATGGGCCGTTCACCGTGATCACCCGTGTTAACGACAATGCATACCACATTGATCTTCCAGGTGAGTATAAGTGTTCTCCGACTTTTAACGTTTCTGACTTATCTCCTTTTCCTGTAGATGATTTCGATGCCGAGGAGGAACCAAATTCGAGGACGAATTCCTTTCAGCAGGGAGGGAATGATGAGACCGGGCCTAGCGTTGAAGACCTAAACCCGGAATTGCAACTTAGAGGTCCAGTGACGAGATTAAGAGCCAAGAAGCTGCAAGGATATTTTCAGTGCTATATTCAGAAGAAGTTGGAAGACGATGGAGTTGAAACCCGACATTACAAGTTGGTGACTTTCATGAGCATCGAGGAGGACACCTAGCCACGGCCATGTGTGCTATTGAGTTAATTATCCATTAGTATAGTTTGTTTTTACTTCAATTTAATTAGTAGCCCAATTATCACAACATGTTTAGGTGATTAATTGGCCCAGTTATATTTAATTAAGGGATTCAAAATTACCAAGCCTAAGCCTTGTAACTTTCAAACCCCAGCTTAGAATTAGCCTAGTATTTAATTAATTTTCGCTGGTACTGTTCGGGAGACGAGTTTTGAATCAAAAGTTATTTTTTTCGACTTTGTCTCACGTGTTCTTCAAGTACACAAACCCTAGTTCTTGGTAGGATTCGATTTTGGCACCTTTGAATCTGAAATCACTAGTTCGTTCGTGATCTTGTGTGGGTCTCGGGTTAACTACGCCGCCGGAGAATTGCTTCCGTAATACGTGTTTCAATCGTTCGTCGATTCGGGATCCGTATTGAGATAAATCTCCAATCTGTTCGTTTCTTTGTTCTGTATTTTCGCCCAGCCATCCACGCCTTCTTGTTACCCTCATAAATCGTTCATATTCGTCCCATCCTTCGCCCAAGTCCAGTTTTCATCAAATTCGAACCCGTTGCATTGCTAAAATCCTAAATCTGACCGAAATTGAGCCCCGAGCATTTTTGAGTTCTACTCGTGCATTTTTTCTGAATTTTGGATATGTTGTTCCTGTGTTCATTGTATAGTTCGTGTTAAAATTTCAGCGTAATCAGAGTTGAATTGCTATAGTTTATGATCGAGTCATCTTTTAGGGTTTTTAATCGATAGTTTGGGTAATTGCTTCGTATTTTGTTCGTTCTGTTTTCAATTGTCGTTTGAGTTCAGTTTTTGGTGATATAATCTGTATTGGTTCAGTTTGTAATTTGGGTTGAATCATCCTTTCCGTTGACTTGAGTTCGAGTCCTCGTTTCCGCGTTTTGATTGGCCGTATCAATAAGCGATGTGAGTCCAAGGAACGTCAAAGATACAGCAGGTGTATTAATTATTTGAAAGGAATGCGCCCAGATAAGCCGACATATATCAATAAAGAGATGTGGGATGGTTTGTGTGAGTATTGGGATCGTCCTGATGTCGTTGAGAAGAGTAAAAAAGCTAGTCGAAATCGGTTTTCGGAGCCAGATGGGCCAGGATTGGTATTAACAAACACAGTGGAGGTTTCAGGCCCGTTCGTCGATTTCTTGACCAGATGGTTAGTAAATTATTATTTAATTATTAATTTATTACTTATATATATTTTCTAACTAAACATCTATTTTGTTTATCTTACATGAATAGTCCCAGACTCGAGGAGTCCCACCAACCCAGTTATTGCATGAAGTTTTCCTACATCAGCACATGAAAGCTGATGGAACTCCATTGTCTAAAAATGATGAAAAGATTGATGTAAGTATTCTTAAATATTTTCTAATTATTACATCTTATTAACTAAGTTATATATTCATAATACTTATAATTTTTCAAATTTATCTTGCAGAGACGGATTAAACAGCTTGCTGCTGAACAAATAGAGGGGGCAGATCTGAACGAGATCTACAAGATTGTGGTGCGGGAGTACGAACTAGCTCACAGAGGGTGTACTCCTTTGGAACACCAAGTCGAGCCTTTTCAGCGACGGCTCGAGTGGTAGTGGGGGTAGTTCTAAGCAGCTCCTCACACAGGAGATTGTTCAGACCCGCATTGGGTCTTTAGAGCAGCAGCTGGAGGAGGAGCGCCAGAGGAGGGCTGCACACGAGGAGGAGGAGCGCCAGAGGAGGTTGGCAGTTGAGGAGGAGCTGCACCGGGAAATAGAGGGCAGAGAGCCTTCAAGCCCAGTTTGAGGGTACTCAGAAGATGATGCAGGACTTCATGGATCGTTGCAATCGCCCTCCTAGTCCGTGACTTTTAGATAGTGTAGAAGAAACACTCTTTTACTTTAATGTTTCTTTCATATTTGTATGTACTTTGTTACCAAAAATATCAGATTCTTATTACTATATTACCTAGCGACATTTATATTATGTTTTATATTATAAATTGCTTGTTTGGTATGTTAAAAATTGGGGATAAATTATTAATAAATTAATGAGTAAAAATCGGGGTAAAATATTAAATAATTAAATATTCCAAAAATATTAAAAAATTACCGACGGATAAAATTAAAACAAAAAATTATTACCGAAATACTGAGGAAAATTGCGTCACAAAACCGTCACAATATTTCCAACGTGACGAAATTGATAACATCAAAATTTACAAACGGATTTTAAATCCGTCTAAAATCGAAAATTGACGAAAACCAATTTGTCAAACATTATCGACGGATTTAATTCCGTTGGTAATTACCAACGGATCTTCCGTCACAAATCCGTCAGAAATCCATTTGGGGAACTAGTTCGTCAAACGAGAATTTACTAACAGAAATTCCGTCACAAATATATCGGTAAATGTACTAACGGATAGGATTTCCGTCGGTAAATCCTTTACCTATGAATCGAATCACAAGGGAGCATTTTCGTCGGTAATTCCATCGGTAAGTCCTTTACCAACAGATTTTGATGACTTTACCGACGGAATTTTCCGTCGATAAATTGCGAGATTTTTGTAGTATATATATATATATATATATATTGTTGGTCCAAAGACGGATACCTTGGTGTAGAGGGGGGTGAATACACCAAGGTTTAAAAAACTTTTCCAAGTTAAAACTCTTTTGAGAGAGCCTGCTGTGTCCGATCCAGCTGGATGACAGCTTGATTGACACAGCTGGCTGTGTGAGTGTGTGTGCGGAAGATGGTGGGTTTGGAAAGTCCGTCTGTTGCTTCAAATCATATTGCAAAGCTCAGTTTCACTTTTCAGTTAGTCAGTTTATGCAGCTTGAAATAATGCTCATGAGGGTTAGCAGAAAGCATAAAACAAAGCAATAAAGAACAAAAGAATTTTAACGTGGTTCGGAGTAACACCTCCTACGTCCACGACCAGATTCACTGGTAATTCACTACCACTTGGTTTCCAAGTACCAAGCAACTTCACAACTCTAACCTGAGCTGTGTTCCAACAAGCCATGGGCACTCTGTCAAGCCTACACCTTCGCTTTCCGGCACCGAAGAACCTAACCACTCGAATTACACGCTTCGAGCAGGTGTACCTTTACCTAACCTTTCTGGGTTTGGGTTTGGGTATGGGTTTTCCAACTATGAACGAGTTCTTACAATGAAGAACAAGGAGTATGATGAACTCGTTCAAACTAGGCTTATTATATTTCTATTCTGATCTATACTGCCTATGACTGAATATGTGAACAACTAAGAACACAACTGACTGGCTGGGTGCTCTTGAAAGATTTGGCTTTGAAGATCGTTGTTCATTTTTCTATTTTCTCTTTTATTTCTTCCGTCGTCTGGCTAGCCTCTCTCACCAGCTTCGCTCTTCTCTTCAATGGTGAGCAGATATATATAGGTGGAAATTCAAACTAGCCGTTGAAAGAGAGCCGTTTGAATCTTACCTACTCTCATTGACTTCTGGCCTTTTAACCTACGAAGTAGGTCTGCATCTGCAAAAGCTATTTCTTCTCTGATTTGACCGCGTCAGATAAGATCTTCTGACATCGGGATCTTGTCTTGGAGAAGGTCTTCATCTTCGAGCTGCTATGTGTTTCTGCTGAGTCTTCAGCGTCTTGGACTCTGCTGCGTCTCGACTCTGAGTTGTGTCTTAGACCTGTGCTGTATCATTAACCTGAGTTGTGTCTTCAACCTGAGCTGTGTCATTGACCTGAGCTGTCTTAGACCTGAGCTGTGTCATTGACACTAAGCTGGGTCTTTTACACTGAGCTGGGTCTTTGATACTGAGCTGGGTCTTGATACTGCTGGGTCTTTGACTCTGCTTGGTCTTGCTCTGCTGAGTCTGCTATGCTGAATACTTCAGCTGTGTCCACTTAGCTGTGTCTTCTGCTGTCTTCTGTGACTCTACTTGAAAACAAAGAAACTCTATAAAGCTCAAACAGGTGAGCTGAAAAACGTTTAGGCTTGTACAATCATCTACTCGGTTGGGGTCAGCTGGGTTTTGGTATCAAATCAAAACTCTATTAATTTTCCTAACAATTTCTCCCTTTTTGATGATGCCAAAACCTAACTGAGAAAAACAATTTACTTCCCCCTTAACAGGAAACGGGGTTTCAAAATATTAAACATTCACAGCTGATAAATTTATTCAGAGCCTGGACAAAGAGTTATTGTCATCAGGGTGAGCTTGAGTGAAAAAACATTTCAATTTTATTAATTAAAAAAAATGATTACAAGAATTACAAGATTAACAAACTGAAATTAGACAAAAACTATTTAAATCCCAGTTGGCTGGGTCTTCATTTCTGCTGCTGCTGCTGCTTCTTCAGTCTATCTTCTTCTAGTTGCTCATCCGTTCTCAACCTGTACCGGTTGAAGATCATCCGTTCCAGCTTCCTGTATTCTTCTTCATTGTTTACCTTGGAAATTTTTCTCCTGATCGCCCATCTATTTACTTCTGCGATGATTTGCGATTTGTCAGGAAGATGAGTTCCAGGTATCAGCGGAGGTTGGAGATGATACAGCGGGGGAGCAGAGAACTGGATCTTCGCGGTCTTTGCAGCATTGAAGAATGCTTTAGCAGTCATCTTATCTTGATGAAAAAGCTCATTTAGATGCATCTAGAAAGCAACATCTGGTGGCGTATTTGGGTAAGCTCCCAAATAGTAGTAATCTTCAATGAACTCGAATTTTGTATGTTCCCAGTCATCGTTTAACTCTTCTGGGATCCATTCATCTATTCTTCTCCAGTTCATTGGCACCTGAGACTTTTTCTTCGATGCTCTAATGTTTGTTCTTTTCTTCTTCTGCTTTTTTTCTTCAGCATTGAGCAAGCTTTCCTTCTTCTTCTGTTGCTCTTGAAAGATTTTCATCTCTTGCTTTTGTTTATTCACAAAGTTGCAGAGCCATTGAGTATCATTGATTTGTTTTGGCGTGGCTCCGCTTGCTTTGGCAAGAGGAATAATCATTTTGCTCCATTTTCCTCTCCGTTCAGCTGGTTCTTCTGCTTCCAGCTCAGCAACAACTTCATCAATCTCAGATTGTAGCACTTGGATTTCATTTTCAGCTACAGCTTTCCCTTTGCCTGCCCTTGATGTTTTTCTCTTATCATTACCTTCCCCCTTTTTGGCATTATCAATAATGGCGGAGGATAGGTTGACGACTGTCTCATTCAGCTGGGCCAGGGCTTTGTCAACATCAGCAATCTTGGCTGTGTTGTCTGCTGTGACGAGGTTGAGCTGTGCTGTGCTGTTACTTCCAGCTTTGAACTGAGTGTCCAGCTCTTTGTAGAGGTTGAACAACGTTTGAATGTCAGTTCTGTTGGAGAGGGCTTGCTTTTGGAGGGCTGCCATCTGGCTAGATAGGTTGCTAATGCTGCTTTTCAGTAGAGCTTGAAGTTTTGAAATGATCTCAGAGACTCTCTTCTCTAGATGAGTTGACTGATCAATGCGTTGAGACACGAGAGATTGCTTGAGATCTTGACTGGTGCTTTCCTGTAGATTCTGGGCAAATCTGTGAACTTCATCAATGGACTGTCCATTACACTGGACTTGCCATTCTACAGCTGTGATGTGCAGAAGGGTGTCAACATTTGATTTGAGTCTATCCTAGAATAGGATTTCCTCCACTTGTTTGGCGATTTCGTCCTTCATTGCATCAGAAAGCACGGCATCAGGATCCGTCTGGATCCCGGATTTGACTTGTCTGGGTTTGTCTGCCTCAATCTCGACCAGTGAGTGAGTGTCATCGGCAATTGGACTTTGTGGGGCAGCTTCTGCGGGCTCAACTATTGCAGTAGTTGGCTCGTCTTCAATCACCATTGCCTCAGCTGTGCCGGCAGGGACAGCTTCCTTAGCCGTCTCAACTGGAACAATTCAGCTGAGAGTGTGGAGGTAGGAGTTGGCTCTTGCGATTACCTCCTCAGACGGCGGTACCTCATCTTGCTTGGCCTTCTGGATGAGAGTTTGGATCAGCTCGTCTTGATGCATGACGGCATCCCGAAGACTTCCAAATCCAAAGGTCTCCTGCAGAACAGCTTCTTTGGCTTTGAGCTTATTGAAGGAGTAGAGCTCTACAAGTTCCTCATTTACATACCAAGTAGTCATCTTGATAGCAAGGTAAAATTTGAAGTCGCTGACGGCGACTAGTGCGGCAGGGAGTGAAGGAAAAGAAGGGTACTGTTGCAGTGCTCTCTTTACCCCTTGAAGCCTGAGGTCATCGAACCTCATGATAGTGGCAGCACGTGCAACGGCTCTGGGACTGAGGATTTCAAATTCCTCAGAAGGGTTTGTAGGTTCAGCTTGGTTTTCATCATCTAGCTGCAAAGGAACGTCAGCTGGATGGGGTTCTTTGGGTGAGCTGGGATAAGAAGAGGGTTCAGCTTGGGTGTCAGCTGGCTGTGGAGAGCTGGGTGCTGAAATTTGGAGTTGAGTGATTTTAGGTACTGAGCAAGTGGGTGGGAAATCTGAGATAGGTACCTGAGGATGAAGAGGAATGAGAGGATAGTCTTGATGAGTGGTTCCAGGTGATGTAGGATCAGCTGGAGCGAATTGTGATGCTTGAAGAAATTGTCGAAGGGGAATAGCATCCTCTGGGTCAGAGTGGGAGACCACTAAATGTGGTTCTTCAGTTTCTCGTGATGTAATCACGAACTCCCTTCCATTGTCTGAGCTGGAGGAGGATCCCTGAGCTGTCTCCTCAGTGACTGGTCTCCACTCAGTTTTCTTCTTTTGGATTGGGGATGCTGTGGGAGTGGACTCAGATTCAGCTGGCTCATCAACTGGTTTCTCTGCTGCCTCCTTAGCTGGCTTGCTGGCTGCCTTGAATTTCAGCTTCTTTTTGGCAGGTGGAGATCCAGTTGGCTGTGTCTCCTCTGGTTGCTTCATTTTTCTTACTTGAGAGGGAGAGGCAGTCTGCTGCTTTGCCTCTTGCACCTTCTTCTTCCCTTCAGGGGCTGCTTTCTTCAACAAGTCAGTGAGCTGACTTGGCTTCTCAAAAAGTATTCTGGACACAGAAAATTCTTCTGTATCATGCCACTTGATTTGTTTTTCGGTAGTGTAGCTTTCTATTATGCATGCCACCTTGGTGCATAGATAGATTGTCTCCCTACAGCAGTACCGGGTGAAGCTGTCATCTTCAAAATGAATCTTTTTAGATTCTTTTTCCAATTTTCCCATGAAGTAGGAGAACCAATCCACAGGGTCATTCCTGAGGATGGCTATCATCGGTTTCAGCTTGGGTATGCTGATCTCTCATTGAGATCCAGCGATACCGAGGATGCACTTCTGGGTGACATCTAGAAGTAGTCTGTACTTGGGCTTGAGCAGGAGCTTGGACATGCTCGCCCTGTACGCTTCCGGTTTGAACAGCATCTTATCCAGTTCGGCCTGGATTTCTTCTCTGGTGTAGTTATCTGGGGAGCGGTCCCCAAGAGTCTTTAAGTTGAACAGCTTGTTCAACATCCGGTTGATGTATCGACATCCCACGGAGTTGTATGTCCAGTCTTCTCCTTGATTTGCAGAGAGACGTTTGAGCGGAGTCGATTATCTCGGTTAGTCATCTCTAGGAGGAACTCTGCGACTTCTCTGCGGAAGATGTTCTTCGGTCTTGCAGCCGCCCATTGCAAAAGTTTGAGATCCAGCACCTCCTGGAACTTTGAGTTCTGGAAGTTCTTGAGAGTCAAGCAATTCTCAAAATGAAGCTTTGACATCAATTCTCAGTCTGGCTTCCTCCTGGTGTTGTCTTCTTTGGGGTCATGATCTTCTTCTGTATCAAGTGGTTAGAAAGACGAAGATACTAGGGGAGCGAGTTTGCAAAAAGATATTCAATAATCTGAGATATAAATTTCAGAGATAAGTATGAGCGATAGAAAATAAGGCGAAGATTTGCATATTTTAGATGTATATATCAACTGTCCCTTTTGATGGAAGGATAAGATCTTGGCAAAAGAATTGAAGATCTGCGGCTGAGAGAGATTTGCGCAACACGTCACATGACGTGTGCAAATAGAGTGTAGGTCACGCGCGCGTGAGGTAGTCGAACCATTCTGACTTCTGCCTCAGTTCTCTCGAGCTACAGTATTCTGCATGCTTTTCATTAAATGCGATGGTATGTGGTATGGATAGCTTGCAGACTAATCCATTTAAGGAATGTCTGGGTATTTGAATTAAATTCAAATATTTTTATCCTTACATAGCATATTCCTCAGGGAAAAAGATAGAGTCTGCAAACTTGTCAGCTGATCATTGTAGTCAGCTGATACCACGGCTTTTCTTCAGTTTTATTATCCAGCTGAGCTTGATTTCCCCTCAGTTGGTTTTCCTTGTTAAACTGAGTTGAAAGATCCAAATTGGGGTTGAATTCTTCTACCCCGAAGTCTAATTAGCTTTTCATTATCCACTCGAGTCTTGTCCCCTCACTCGGTTGATTTTTCTTCATCCGGATTGAGCAATCCAAGTAATTCACACATCATCTTGATTTGAATTTTCAGCATTCAGAGCTTCTGTGTGAATTTTCCCAATAATGGAGCCCTTCAGATGTTGAGAAATCTCTTGGATACTTTCATGTCGCCAGCTGGGTTAGAGAATCAGCTTGATTCCTCCGCTGGATCGGTTTTTCTTCAGCTGGTGATTCCAGCTGAGTATTTCCTGCTGGATACTCTTCTTGATAATTCTGCTGGACAGGGATGAGATCAATTATATTCTCATCATTGGCTCATTCCTCTGATAAGGTCAGCTGTCCCAAATCCAGCTGATTCATCTGCTGCTTCTGAATTCTTCTCGAGACCAATGTACTCAGCAGTGTGTCCAGCTGTGTTTGCTTTTCACAGCTGGGTTTGGGAGTCCCATGAAGCAGGCATCTTTAATGAAATGCTTCATCTTCTGAGTCGGAAGAAAATACTTGATCTTCTTATCTTGCTCGACTTGAGCTCTTTATCTTTTCTTTGGGAGGTCGACTCAGCTGGGGTTCTCTTTGGGTAGACTTGCTTGTCGAGATGAACCTTCACGATCTTCTTGTACCTTTCCTTGCTGTGTTCCAGCCTATTGATGTTTCGTACAAGCATATCAACTTCTTCGTGCAATTCTTCTCTGCTCATATTTCTGTGCTCCTTGTTGGTCCTTCCAAGTTGAGCTGATTGAGCTGATCTTTTTTATTCTGCACTCTGAAGGCTGTCTCTATTGCCTTGGGAGTCAGTTTTGTTTCATTCATCTGGCTAGATGATTCTTCTTCTTGTGACCCCTAGATCCATTTTGTTGGTTGCATCTCTTGGACATTCTTCAGAAAATCCATCAGATATTGTGATGACTCTGATAGTTGTCTCTCATGGTGTCATATACTCTAAGTATGAGACATTCCAAGTCGTCAATCAGTCTTTCTGTTCTTCTCATCTCCTGGTGGCTTGAGACCGATTGCATCACAGTCCATCCGGTTTGCTGCTGAGTGAAATTCCTCTCTCCAGTGCTACAAAATACTTTGGTATCTTGTTCTTCGTACCCCCAAGTCATGGAGATAATTCGTGTAACATTCGCATCTCGGACACATGCCCGGATTCATGATTTCTCAAGACAGTATGCAATAATGATTTTAAAAAGATTTTGAAACTTTGAAGGATCTCGTTCGGTGTGATCACTTTCAAAGAAAGAAGTCGTCTTGACACGTATACGTGATCTTTGAACCACCGCTTCCGATACCAATTGTTGGTCCCAAGACGGATACCTTGGTGTAGAGGGGTGAATACACCAAGGTTTAAAAACTTTTCCAAGTTAAAACTCTTTTGAGAGAGCTCGTCGTGTCCGATCCAAATTTGGATGACAGCTTGATTGACACAGCTGGCTGTGTGAGTGTGTGTGCGGAAGATGGTGGGTTTGGAAAGTCCGTCTGTTGCTTCAAATCATATTGCAAAGCTCAGTTTCACTTTTCAGTTAGTCAGTTTATGCAGCTTGAAATAATGCTCATGAGGGGTTACAGAAAGCATAAAACAAAGCAATAAAGAACAAAGCAATTTTAACGTGGTTCGAAGTAACACCTCCTACGTCCTCGACCAGCATTCACTCGGTAATTCACTACCACTTGGTTTCCAAGTACCAAGCAACTTCACAACTCTAACCTGAGCTGTGTTCCAACAGTTTGCGGGCACTGTCAAGCCTACCCCTTCAGTTTTCGGATACTGAAAAACCTAACCACTCGAATTACACGCTTCGAGCAGGCGTACCTTTACCTAACCTTTCTGGGTTTGGGTTTGGGTATGGGTTTTCCAACTATGAACTAGTTCTTACAATGAAGAACAAGGAGTATGATGAACTCGTTCAAACTAGGCTTAAGATATTTCTATTCTGATCTATACTGCCTATGACTGAATATGTGAACAACTAAGAACACAGCTGACTGGCTGGGTGTTCTTGAAAGATTTGGCTTTGAAGATCGTTGTTCATTTTTCTGTTTTCTCTTTTATTTCTTCAGTCGTCTGGCTAGCCTCTCTCTCCAGCTTCGCTCTTCTCTTCAATGGTGAGGAGATATATATAGGTGGAAATTCAAACTAGCCGTTGGAAGAGAGCCGTTTGAATCTTACCTACTCTCATTAACTTCTGGCCTTTTAACCTACGAAGTAGGTCTGCATCTGCAGAAGCTATTTCTTCTCTGATTTGACCGCGTCAGATTTGATCTTCTGACATTGGGATCTTGTCTTGGAGAAGGTCTTCGTCTTCGAGCTACTAAGTGTTTTTACTGAGTCTTCAGCGTCTTGGACTCTGCTGCGTCTTGACTCTGAGCTGTGTCTTAGACCTGTGCTGTATCATTAACCTGAGTTGTGTCTTCAACCTGAGCTGTGTCATTGACCTGAGCTGTCTTAGACCTGAGCTGTGTCATTGACACTAAGCTGGGTCTTTTACACTGAGCTGAGTCTTTGATACTGAGTTGGGTTTCCGTCACTGAGCTGGTTCTTGATACTGCTGGGTCTTTGACTCTGCTTGGTCTTGCTCTGCTGAGTCTGCTATGCTGAATACTTCAGCTGTTTCTGCTGTCTTCTGCGACTCTACTTGAAAACAAAGAAACTCTATAAAGCTCAAACAGGTGAGCTGAAAAACGCTTAGGCTTGTGCAATCATCTACTCGGTTGGGGTCAGCTGGGTTTTGGTATCAAATCAAAACTCTATTAATTTTTCCAACATATATATATATATATCATAAAAATAGTTATTGATCAAGTATACCTCAATCACAAATGGAAATTCATTCACAGCATTCTCCTATGAACTAAGAGAATGGTTCCATATTTATAAGAAGTCAACACACAGAAACTACATACACATAAATAATGGCAGTATAGTATCAACAAATTAGCCAAATGAAAAATCTAGCAAAGTGTTTTTCTTCCAAAAATTGAGACTAACCTTTCTGGAAATTAAAAACCAATAGTCACACATATTGTTGATAAGAACTTGCCAATAAATATTCTTTATTTGATATATAAAATTAATCCTGCAGCTGGGGAATTCGTGAGTTGATCCCATTAGAGAGAATAAAGAGAGTTAATTAAAGCCATAAAGGTATAGTCCAGAATGAATTCAAGATTTTTGCGCTAGATCGACCAATTACTTTTCGGTTTAGGCATGACGTACAACTTTCAATGATTTAGTCATAACTTCATTTAGAACATCTAAAACATTTACAAATAAAAAATGACTTGTTCATATTCCGCGGTTGGATGGGATATGATTAGCCGTTAATCAATATGAGTAGCGTTATTTTGCTGTAGTACTAGTGCAGTGGCGTGTACCAAATCTAACACATATATACAATCGAAATTCAAATTTTGACTGTCCCATCACTACTACAAAAATGTTCATAGACAACGGTTTAGAATCGTTGTTGTAGGCATAAATTAACCGTGGTCGTAGGTGGTGTTGTGGTAGGTCGTTCAAAAAATGCTCATAGACAACGGTTATTAACCGTTGTGGTAAATAATTACCACAACGGTTAATAACCGTTCTCGTAGACTTTTTTTGGGTGTTGTCATAGGCAGTGCTGTCATAGGTTCTTGAAAAATAACAACAGTTTTTAACCGTTGTTGTAGATAAATACAAACCTCTTCACAATGCATTTTTTCTATTGTTGTATGTATATAAATTGTTGTCTATTTATATTTATTAATTTAAAATATTATACACAATTAAAGCTGAATATTCGTTAATATAAATCATTCATGTTATAAAGTACAATCATTCATCACAATATTCTTTACAAGTACTAAAGTTCGATCCCGAAAATACAAAAAAGAATACACATAGGCCAGCCTTATTTAAAGAAAATGAGAAGGCTGAAACACATTCTTGCTTCACCTCGACTTTCTACCATCATTTCTCTTACATCTTCATGGTTCAGAATCCATCGCACTATTATGATCAAACTTCTAACAACTGAAACCGCCAACTGAAAACAATAAAAGATAAGAACTCCATCAATTCCCTGGCTCTTCTAATTTTTGTAGCATATGATAATATTGCTAACTGCAAAAGCTCCAGTAATCTATCCTCAAGGGACAAACCTCATCTGCTACCATAAGCATTTGAATATGGACTTTAGGGGTATGATAGTATTATAAAAACAATCAAGCTTAGGATCAACTATAAACACAAGTAGTTGATGAGCAGAAGCCAAAATCTCATATAATAATCTAGGATTTATCATCAAGAGTAGCGAAACGCGCACCATAAGCCTTCGGCTTAAGTTTATCTCCATAGAGGGACAATCCATTGTAGTAAAGAATTAAAATCTTTTCAAGGATGAAAAATCAGAGAAAAAATCGTGTTACCCATTGCAATGCAGAAAATGCAGAAAAGAGAATCTTGACGATACATGTGCTAATTGGATGTTACCTTTTTTTAATTAACAGATGATCCATATATATTTGGGCCTTTTCGGCATCTTTCCTAGTCTTGAACTCAACATATGCAAATCCATTGGAAGGTTAACCTGCAAACTGGAAAAAATAAAGATTAAAAGCAAGGTAAAGGTGGCCTGATTATTGATGTATAAGAAGCTTACACGTATGGAAATTCAAGGATATATATCTACTAATCCAACACATAACTGAAGGGACTTTCTGCACAAATTAATATACAAACTCATTAATTACCACACTGTAATTTCTATATAGTATCAGTATGCAACAAGTTGAATAAACCATCAGATAACATACATGTCATGACAGTGACGGAACCAAAGTTGTTGCACTCTTTACATCCATGAATGCAACATCTATGGTTAGGCCAAATGGCCTGCATAGTTTTCCCAAAATGAATGAGCTTTTCTTCATTTCAAACTTAGGTAGAAAGAGAGTTAAGTTGCCTGAGCAGCAATGATGATGAGGAAAATGGAAAGAAGTGTTAATTAGAATGCAGAGAAAGCTTGCTTGAGTCTACTACAAGAGAAGTTCTCATACATAACACTGAATAGATAACGGAGTTTTCTAAAAACCGTTACGTATGAGCGCATTTTTTGGAAAGATAACACGTTTTAAATATCCGTTACGTATTTAGTGTTATCTATTTACAATTATAACGGTAATGGTTATTCCGTTATGTTTGAGTGTTATGTATTACTTACATACATAACGATTTTCCCAATCGTTAACATTTTCGTTATATATGAGGAATTATTTTTTTAATAAAAATATATATAAAATTTCTCCCTTATTTCTAACCTAATTCTACAGCCAGCAACAGACGCTCTCTCTCTCTCTGTCTCTCGCTCTCTCTCATTTCCTCACCGTCTCACCACCTCATCACTCACCACTCGCAGCCACTGCCACCGCACCGCCGCCCCGCCGTCCGTCGCTCGCCTCCAGACCTCACCGCGCCTACGCGATCCTACCTTCCGCTTTCCATTGCACTCGCACATCTCACATCCCCCGTCTCCGCCTCCACAGTCCTCCGCCCTAATCTTTTCGTTCACCAGCACATTGGCCGTCAGCCGCCGCTCTGTCTGACTCCAACTGCTCCTACCGACCCGCCTCCACCATCGATTAGGGTTTAAATTGGTAACCCTAAGTCCCTAAATCGAATTAAGTTTGATTTTTAACAGATTTAGGGCTCGATTTGGCTAGAATTAGGGGTCGAATTTGGGTCAGATTATTGCTCGAATTTGGGTCAGAGTAGGGTTTGATTTGGGTTAGATTCTTGCTCGAAATCTACTGCCCAAAGATGTCCATTTTTTTCATAGTTTAAGGATAGAAGTACATATTCTGAAGCTGATTTTTTTTTCTCTGACTTCCATTTTCAAATCCTTTTTTATCTTTTTACACCGATTTTTATTTTTTATTTATTTTTTTATAGTTTTTGTTGTTGTATTTTAGCCAATTATATGTGTTTAATCAATTGAATGTGTTGGGAAAATGATATGCAATGCGGAAATGAAGCATTTAATTTTATACCTTGGGCCTGAAAAATATTAACTGATGAGTTTTAGGTTTAGAAATGATTTAATTACTCGTTTAGCCCTACGTTTGGAATTAGAGTTATAAAAAAAAGAGTTAGTTACATTGATTGTTCCACATAATAATTTAATGTATTGATGTCTTCGTACAGAGACTGAAAGAGTTGCAGATTGAAGCGGCAAGTTAGAAGTTGCTGCATTTGACCTTAGAAGTTGGAGGTTGCTCCAAGTTCCAATATAACTTCACTTGATGATAAGACCAATAATGATGACAGGTTATTGGATTTAATTTTTATTTTGAAGATTTTGTTTGCGCCTTTTGCTGCCCATTTTAAAGCCAGTGAAATAAAGCTTAATTTTGATGCTTTATTGGCGGAACGATATTCATCTATTATTATTGGGTCTTTACATGATCTTTGAGCAGGATGGAGTTAAATTGGTGGTTTATAATATTTCATTCGACTTTGGTGAAATGTGCAACTATTGATTATGTTGATGAGCTTATCTGTTATGCTTTTCAGGTCCATTTGTGGTAGCTGATTATTTTTATATTAATTTAAATCCTTTTGTTATCTATCCTTTGCTAATAAAATCTGAGATCTTGTCTTTGGGTGAGAGCAGAACTCATTCTATTGGTTTATTATGCTCGTTCTACACTGATAGAATTATAGAAGAATTTATTTACGCTTAGTTCCTACTCAAATTGGATAGACATTATAAGCATTGAGAACCCTTGTTTTGAACTGTCAAAATTATTGATCAGAATCGGCATTGCTTAATGCCTATAGTTAACCATTTTTGTTCAATGTAAACTATTTTCTGAGATTATGCACACTAACAGGGTACATTTGGGACATAACTGTCAAGTATCAACCAATAAGCAATTTATCCCGGTTTATGATCCCGACAAGATTCTCATGATGTTTTGTTTTCATTTATGGCTCGGCATCATTAATGATGTTTGATTCCTCCATCTAATTAGCATTCTTTATTAGCCTCTGTCTAGAACGAATCTCCTCATTTGGAGTCCTGACAGTTACTTATGTTTGATCTCTAATGTTATTTTATCTTGAATTTGAATTTTTTTTTTGTAAGTCTAACTCGGTTGGTTATTTACCATTTCCAGGTTGAAAATATTTGGACCAATAGCCATTGCTGCAATACTAGTTCTGATCCCAGTGAATGCATCCGGTGGCACATTAATTTTTCTGCAGTGCGACCTGGTTGTGAACGACATTGACAAGATCTCTATATCTAATATTCATCCCAAGTCTGCTAAGTAAGTTTGGTGCTTCTTATTCTAAACGAGATTTTATAGCAATATTTTCATGGGGTTTATTCATCACTATAAAAATGAGCTAGTATTGGGGGAAATCTTGATCTCGCGCTATATTGAGTTTATCAGATAAAATGAAAGGTTCATACAATAAGGTACACACCTAAAAATTTAAATGCAAAACTTCTGTAGATTGTACCTAGATTAAGAGTCCAGTTCTTTTGAATAGGAGATGGTTTTACAAATTGTCTCATTCTTGTACTTTGTCTTGATATGTGTTTTTGGCCATTGATATGTGTTGATTTGTTCTATTTTTTTTTTATCCAGTTGATGGCAAGTTGCAGTTCAAGCCATCGAATCTCAGCCTTAAAGAGTTGATTGACCATAAACATTAGTGCAAATGGTGGCTTATGGCTTATGTAATATACATTTCACTCTCATTTTTTTTAAGACATGTGGCATTATGACAATGTATGTACAATGCTTGGATAATATATAATATATATTTTGAATGGTGATATTTGTATCATTTTATTATATAATAATTTATTCTTTTTTGAAAATAAAAAATGGCAAATTCAAAAAAATAAAAAATATATTGGAATCTGCAGCGGAATACATAACGGTATAAAATTGAAATTTAGACTTCCTTTTATAATATTTATAATTGACTATAATAATAATAAAGGTTAAACAAAGAACAATTATGTGTGGTGGTGGAGATGGTAGAGATCTTTATTCTTGGGCTTGTATGCAAGAGGTCATTGATAGTACCGGCCTTATCCTGGACCTGACTTAAGGCTAATTGGGCCTATATATTAAGGCTCGGCCTACAGAGTTCGGCCCAAACAAAGTCAACATCTGCCTTGAAGACCAAGTAACGAAGTCCTACTTTGGAAGAAGATAGAATTCTACTATGAATGGGAATCGGATATGCATGTATTAAGAAACTAGATATGTAAAAGGAGTCCGAACCCTAGAAGGATTAGGACTTAATTCAAGGCTTATAAATAGATGCAAGATCAGAGGTGTAAGGATATACAGTACTCGTCATACTCTCAAGCATAATAAAAGCTCTCTATATTATCTCCCACATAAATCCTTGTCTCATCGTGTTATTATTTCTTTTAGCTACTTTCGCAAACCCTAGATTTATCATTGGCGCCGTCTATGGGAACAAAATCGACGGTCCTGCGGTAGCTGATCAACGATGGTAACACGATCGCAAAGCATGCAGGAAGCCCAAAACCAACAGGGGAATACCAACGAAGCAGAAAGTCACCCCGTAAGGAGGGGTATTCGCCAGAAACGAAAGTCGGTTCCAAAAGAGGGGCACAACAATGATCCAATAGAAGAAAATCCCTACGAAGGGATGCCCGAGCTAGAGGACATCCCTCAGAGAGACCCACCGCAAAACCGGCGTAGTAGGGTACATAATGGACAATCCTTTGGAACGGGTGATACTCCAGAAGGGTACGTCGAAGAAATCAACAACGAGTCAGAACCGAAGGAATCCGAGTCGAAGGGACATGATCTTCCCGGAGACTTCGACCTTGTCACCACCTACGCCGCCACGGAATTCGCTAAAGCACATAAGGAGAAGTTTAAGCGCTTCCTTGCAGCAGCTCGGAAATCCTCAATACCCGAAGCTAGAGAGAGTTCAATACGGAATTCCCAACCTAAAGCTCCTCGCTACACCGAGAGGCAGGAACCGGAGCTAAGGGGGAAGCACGACCCCCGGCGGGGTTCAGTTCGACGTCAGAGTCCAAGCTCGCAGCGGAGTCCCAGGCGACATCATATCCAAAGGCGACCTCGGAGCCCCAGAAGGAGCCGAAGTCCGAGCTATAGCGAGAGTCGCAGTCCCCCGAGGAACCAACACCGACGTGAAAAGGAACCAGCTCAACTTGTCAGCCCGTTCACCGACGAGCTGCTTGATACCAAACTCCCCACGGTGTACAAATTGCCAAACATTCCGCCCTACAATGGGCTAGATGACCCCCTTAACTTCTTAACGCGTTTCAGGTACAACATGCACAACCAGGGCCTTAGAGAGGAACACATGTGCAAGCTATTCCCCGAGATGCTAATCGATTATGCTCGAGCTTGGTTTGACAGCCTCCCAACTGGCAGCGTGGGGTCCTGGACCTATTTGGAAAAAATCTTTAAGCAAAGATTCCATACAAAGGTTCAGGCTCGCCGAGACACAGCCTACCTCCTATCGGTGAAGCAAAAGGACAAAGAATCTATAAGGGAGTACGCTTCCAGATTCATGCAGGAAAGCTTGAAGGTCGATAAAATGGATGATGTATTCCTCATCTCGGCCTTCCGAAATGGGGTTGCTCCCGGGTCCCTGAACCAGGAGCTCGCTAAACAGAAACCTGAGACAGCCCAGGAGATGTGGAGGATTGTATACCAGTTCGCTGATGGCCAAGATGCGGACCGATTGAAGCGGGAAGAGACCGAGAAGAAGAGAACTGAATGTGATCGAGGTCGGAATGATCGTGATCGGAGGAGTGCTCACGAACGCCTTCAACGAGGACCGATCCAGTCCCGGCTCGGACCAGGACCTATCCAGTCCCAGCTTGGACCTCGGGTGGGACCAGAACCGTCTCAACGACCTCATTTTGTGAAAACGAATGCTGAGATCTTCGCACTCAATGAGGACTGGTTCACTAAACCACGTCCTATGTCAGGGTCTAAACCTCGGGACAGAAACAAACACTGCTCCTTCCATGACGACCAGGGGCACCACACGGAGGACTGCCGCGACCTCGCGGAACAGATAGAGAGGTTAGCCCAGGAGAGAGCTCTGAAGAAATATGAAGCCGGGGGGAAGAAAAACAGAAAAGGAAAATGGAAAGGAGGATAGGGTCGCTGTGCTAAGGTCGCCTCACGAAGAGGAGGATGACGACCCTCAGTACGACGCACCACAGTACGACGGAGTGGTCTCAACCATCACTGGACTACCCTCAGGCATGACAAAAGCTAAGTTGAAGGCAGAAGCTCGCAGACCACCAGTCCCGTCAGATGAGGAGCAAACGAAAAAGCGGTTCAAGAAGGGAGAAACAGTCACATTCTCTGAGGATGATCCTGTACCAACAGCTACACCACACAATAACGCCCTGGTGATACAGGTCGGAGTGGCCAACAAGATGGTCCATCGCGTATTCATCGATGGTGGGGCCAGCGTGAGCATCATCTTCCAACACTGCTTGGATAGGATGGGCCTCGACCCGGCTCGGGTGAACTCCACGCCCCTGCCCCTCAAGAGCTTTACACAGCACGAGACGCGACCTGAAGGGACCATCGCGCTTGATGTTGCCATCGGCAGCCCACCAACCAGCGTCAATAAGCTGATTCAGTTCTACATGGTTAAAACGGACTCCCCCTACAACATCATACTAGGCCGGGATTGGCTAAATGCAGTCAGAGCCATCATTTCGCCCTACCACTTGCTGTTGAAGATCCCGACCTCGGCTGGAATCCTTACTGTCTGAGGTGACTAGAGAAAGGCCAAGGAGTGCATGCAGGTTGCTCTCCGAGGTCAACCACAAGCATAGCAGTCAAAGTATCCCAAGGAGTTGGAAAAAACGACGTCGATCTCAGACACCTCGGCGGATCAGGTTCCCTTATCCGAAACAGATCCGGAAAAAGTCGTCAAGGTCGGTTTTGGAGGGGGGCCTCAAACTCGCATGCAGGTAATCCAGCTCCTTAGGAAATATCAAGACGTCTTCACCTGGTCTCCAATAGACATGACGGGGGTGTCATCGGAAATCATTATGCATAAGCTTAACATTAACCCGAATCAACCCCGGTCAAGCAGAAACGGCGATCATTTGCTGCCGAATAAAACCAAGTTATCTACCACGAGGTGCAGCAATGGTTGAAAGCTGGACTTTTGTTTGAAGTCAAGTACCCAATTTGGCTATCTAATCCAGTAGTGGTAAAGAAAACAGAAGGAGAATGGAGGATGTGTGTAGATTACACCGACCTTAATAAAGCTTGCCCAAAGGACTGCTATCCTCTCCCCAACATCGATGAAAAGATCGAATCCTTAGTGGGACACGAAGTATTCTGCTTTCTCGATCTCTACAAAGAATACTATCAGGTTCTAATGGATGAAGGAGATGCGATCATGACAACTTTTGCAATAAGCTTCGGTGTCTTTGCATTCAAATATATGCCCTTCGGGTAAAAGAATGTCGGAGCAACATACCAGCGAATGGTCGATTTCCTCTTCCGAGATCACATCGGTAAGGTTGTCGAAGTATATGTAGACGACATTGTCGTCAAGAGTAAAGAAAAGGCTTTAGCAGTGAGCGACGTACGAACTACGCTCAACATACTAAGGCAGGCGAACCTCAAGCTGAATCCAAAGAAGTGCACTTTCAACGTGCGATCTGGAAAATTCTTAGGGTGCTGGATCTCGCCAGAAGGTCTCAAAGCCAACCCGCTGAAGGTTAGAGCAGTACAGGAGATGAAGGTACCCCGAACTATCCGCGACGTGGATAGGTTGACAGGATGCATAACCGCGCTAAGTCGTTTCCTCTCCAAGACTGCCGAGAAATAGCTTCCATTCTTCAAAATTCTCAAGAAGGCACCGGAATTTGGATGGGGACGAGAGCACGAGCTAGCCTTTGAAGAGCTCAAGCGCCACCTCGGGGACTTACCAACCTTGTCAGTCCCCCAAAAGGAAGAACCCCTCTCTCTGTACCTCGCAGCATCGGCTGAAGCAATAAGTGCAGTGTTGGTCCGAGACGAAAGAGATCGGCAGCTACCGGTGTACTACGTCAGTCAAGTTCTAAAAGACCCAGAGACGAGGTACCAGTCTCTCGAGAAGGTCGCTCTAGCCCTGATAAATGCAGCTCGGCACCTAAAACCCTACTTCCAAGCTCACTCAATACAAGTTTTGACCGATCTACCACTTCGGCAAGTTCTCACTAAGCCGGAAGCTTCAGGAAGGATCGCGAAATGGGCAGTCGAGCTTGGGGAGCATTCTATATCGTTCGGTCCCCGCCGAGCTATAAAAGGGCAAGCTTTGGCAGACTTCCTCGTAGAAGCTCAAAGAAATGACCTCGAGGAACCAAAAGAGATCAAAGACAAAACCGAACTCCAAGAAATCCCAGAGAAGACACTCCCGGAGTGCTGGGAGATGTACGTGGATGGAGCTTCGGGAAAGAAAGGAAGTGGAGCTGGCATACTCCTCATCAGCCCGGAGAAGAAGGAATTAACATATTCGCTGCGATTCGAATTTCCCACTACAAATAACGAGGCGGAATATGAAGCTCTTATTGCCGGACTCCGTCTCGCCCAAACCCTTTAGGTACGAGCTGTCCAAGTCCATTGTGATTCCCAAGTCGTGGTCAACCATGTGCTAGGGAAATATGAGGTGAAAAGTGAGAAGCTGAAGAAGTACCTGGAAAAGGTCAAGCTCCTAGAACAATCTTTCCAGTTCTTCAAAATAGTTCGCATTCCTCGAAGCCAAAATACCCGAGCTGATGAGCTAAGCAAACTAGCAAACTTCCCATCTAGCTCGACGCTAGTAGAGCAAGTTCGGAATCGGAGTATAGAAGAAGCAGAAATTAATGCAATCGAAGAGGACGATCCGAACTGGATGACCCCCTTAATAAGATATTTGGAGAGAAGGAAAGTGCCCGAGGACAAAGCTGAAGCTCGAAAAATCCTAGGTAAATCAATGCAGTACGTCCTCGAAGGAGTAGTCTTTTATCGAAAATCATATTTACAGCCTCTCCTAAAGTGTGTTGGACCAAGGGAAGCAGACTACGTACTAAGAGAAGTACATGCGGGGGCATGCGGAAGCCACATCGGAGCTCGGATGCTAGCTCAGAAGGTCATGCGATGGGGGTACTATTGGCCGACAATGGCAACAGATGCAGAAGGATTCGTGAAAGAGTGTCTGAAATGCCAGCTGCATGCCAAGGTGACGAGGTTACCCCAGATCGACCTCTCTACTATACAGAGCCCGTGGCCATTTACAGAATGGGGCATTGACATCGTGGGACCCTTCTACCCGGCCCCTAAGCAAAAATGGTTTCTAATAGTTGCAGTCGACTACTTCACCAAGTGGGTCGAAGCTGAACCTTCCACAAAAGTCACCAGTGAGAAAGCCGTTGACTTCGTCTGGAAAAACATCGTGTGCCGGTTCGGAGTACCAAGAGTCCTCATCTCGGATAATGGAACGTAATTTACGAGCAGATAATTCTGAGAATTTTGTGAACGACTCAATATCCATCAAAAGATCACCTCGGTCAACCGACCTCAAACTAATGGCCAGACCGAGGTCACCAACAGGACAATAGTAAACGGACTCAAAGCCCGCCTAGAGAAGGATAAAACGGAGTGGATCTACAATCTCCAAAACGTCCTGTGGTCATACCGAACTACACCCCGAACTCCAACAGGAGAAACCCTGTACCGTTTAGTATACGGGTCAGAAGCAGTCATACCTGTCGAGATCGGGGCACCCAGCCCCCGTACTATCAATTTCTCCGCCGAAGCTAACGAAGAACAACGCCGAACCGACCTGGATTTATTGGAGGAAAAGAGGGAACAAGCCAGCATAAAAGAAGCTCGGTACAAATAGCAGATGACTCGGTATTACAACCAAAGGGTTAAACCCCAGCAGTTCCAGGTCGGTGATCTTATGCTTAGAAACAACGAGATAAGCCATTCAGAGAAGCTCGGCAAGCTCGAAGCCACTTGGGAAGGGCCCTACAGAGTACACGAAGTCCTCGGAAAAGGAGCTTACAAAATCGCCTATCTTTCGGGCGAGCTAATACCCAGAACGTGGCACATCGCCCATCTAAAGAGATTCTTCGTATAAGCAGCAAAGTCTTGCATATAGGGTCTTAGGTTTTCTTTTTGTCCTTAATGTTTTGTTTTTTTTACGAACTCGTCAAAACTCTTTTTTTTTGTTTTGGTCTTTTTTAAATAAAGTTTCTTTTTCGTCTTGCACATCTTGTGTCTTTTGATCTACTTATACGAAGTATCCATAATATCAAAAATCCCCTCATAAGGTCGAACTACGGTTCCCTTGCGTGGTCAGTAATGACCCGACATGGGGTAATAATATCCTACAATGTGCAAAGGAAACCCTTTCCGAGGTCCGAACTCGTCTCCCTCCAAAAAGGAAGATCCCACGAGGTCCGAATCAAACTCCCTCCTAAGGATAATTAGTTCTCAACTGGGGTCGGAACCAGGTTCCCCCGGGAGAATAAGATACGAGGTCCGAACCATGGTTCCCTTGTCAACACAAAGAGGTCCAAGTTTAACTCCCTCAAAGATGCATCTTGCAAATAAACCAAGGAAGCAATCTTCACAAAGGACAGGAAGTTCAATGACCAAATATATATATATCTTTATTTCTAACTATTTAGAACAGTTTGTGTGTACATAAATTACAGGCAGAATCGAGCTAATCTATGGGGGAGGATGTTTCTTGCTAAAGCTAAGCCAATCTTCCTCAAATGAGGAAGGCCCCAAGAGATCATCAATTGAAATTCGACCCCATCTCCGACCTCGACTTCTTCCAGCAGAAAAACTCCGACCTCGCGGGGTAGCCGAACCTCGCCCAACAGCTCGGCTACCTTGGCTCAGGCCGACCTGATGTCCCCGCGAAGCCGTTTTCACCTCGCGGGCAGGCATCGTCCGAGAAGAAGACGGAATGGCCGCGCCCGCGCCATTGGCCAGGAGCGCACGTAACTTAGGTCGGCGGTCCAATATACACTTATACATGCTCACACTCTCTTTCAGCATGTCAAAAGCACCTTGAAGCCCAAAAGACTCGGGGCCGAGTGCTTCTTTCAGCTCGAGATACTGCTCCAAGTCTTCTTTCGTCTTTAATTCCGCCTCGGATATGGTGATACCACCGCCGCGACAGATAATATCTTCATACTCGGCATGCTCCTCGGCGATCTTCGCATGATCCTTGGGAACGCGGCCAGCTCGACCTCGGGCAACTTCCAACTCTTTCTCAGCCTGAAGAAGCTTAGCCTGAAGCAAGTCGGTACTTTCTTGAAAAGCGAGCCGCTTGACTTCAACCTCCTCACAAAGCACTTCGAACTTCACCTGCCATTCCTTCAGCTTGGCTTCTTGGGATTTGAACAGAGTACACTTTTGCCGAAAAGCTCCTCAGCTCAGCTGCATTTCTCCCTCCATTGCTGAGCAATGGATCGTTGTTCAAGTAGATCTTGTGAAAGGAGAGCTATTTGAATGCGTAAAGAAGAAACATCGACAGAATCCAAGGTCTACACGCAAGAAAAGGAAAACAAATCCATTGATTCGAGGATGCTAAGTACAAAAATACAATGTACAAAAAAAAGAAAAAAATCACTAAACATCGCCGACCTTCTTATTTTGAGAAGGTGGCTGCTCGGAGGGGGTTATTTTGAGAAGGTGGCTGCTCGGAGGGGGGATCCTCCACATCCTTGTCGGAGGTCGGATTTTCACCAGTCCCGGCCTCCCGCTCCTTCTCCACTTCCTCTTCGTGGTCTTCGCCTTCTTCTTCTTCTTCATCGCGAAGAGAATCAAAAGCCGCGTCCAGGTCGAGGTCCCGATCTACCGAAGCGGTCGCCGAATCTGCTCGCCGGAAAGCAGGCGTGGATGAGCTGGCAAGATTTTCCAGGACAGGAAACTGACCGAGGTGATCTCGGACCACTCTGGCATACCGGGAAGGGAGAGCTTCATCCCCTAGCCGCTCGAAGCCATACTTGGAGACATCCAGGTCAGGGAAGTCCTTGGCGGCCCTCTCCAAAGCAGCCACGGCGAAGTTCCCATTGATAAGCGCGGCCAAATCATTGGCAAGCTCGGAGAAACTCTCCGACAACCGGAACCTCTTTGTATAGGCCCGGAGGAGCTCACCTTGACTAGCTGCAAGGTTGGCCTACCGGTCCTTCGCCGCATTCAGCTCGGACTCAAACTTCTGAGCTTTCTCGGCCTCCGCCTCGGCCTTCGCGAGCTGAGCAACCAGCTCAGACTTGACGGCTTTCATGCTCTCTTCGGCCTTGATCAGCTCGGCCTCAGCCTTCTTCGCCCGGGCATTGGCCGACATCAGCTTTTCAGAGTACTGGCTTTTCTCGTCCTCGTGTTTCGTGGACATCTCCCCGACACTGTTCTTCAGCCATTCCACGAACATATCGATGCCCTGCAAGAAGGAATGCAGTTAGCTACACAGGCATGAATTAAGGAAAATTGTGTAATGAAAGCAATAAGTCTTCACCTCGGGAAAAGGCAGACCAGCCAGCTTGTTCGGAGGAGCTACCGGGCTCGCGTCACTGCCCGTGACGTCGATAATGTCCACTTCGACCTGGTCCCCGACCTTCGATCGTTTCTGAGGTGGTTTGGGGGAAGGAGAACGAACAGTTGTCGCAGCAGACCCCCCGAGCTGACCCTGATCAGAGGAGGAGGCAGATCGTCCAGACAACCTCGCTCTCTTAGCCCCGCAAGCTGCGGCCTTGGCACCGATCTCTTTTAACTTCCCGAAGTTCTACACTGCAAATCGAAAAAAAAAAGTGTAAGGACGACGAATCAGCAAACAAAACAACCCTAACAGCACTAGCGGGGCCTCACCCATCGCCGGATCCACCATACTTTAGGGCTCATACGGGCTCAACCCCGCTTCACCTAGGGAGTCTTCGTTGTAGCTCCCCTCAAAAGGACCGCGATCCCTCATCGCTTTTACAGCAGTCTCCAAATCCTTATCCACCTCATCTATTACCCACTTGAAAGGCTTTTCTAGCCTCCAAACCAGGTCGACAAAACTATTGTGGCAGCAAAAGAAAAATTTCTTGTGCCATTTGTCCACTTTATTTTGAGTTCGCCCCTTGAACTCAGTCTGGGCAGCAGCATAGTACCAGCCCCCCACCTTTTTGAAGACAAAGAGCTCGTGAATGAGCTCGGCGGATATTCGGTAACCCTTATCAATCGCTACCACACCCAAATCGGTGAATTGCCTAAACGAATTCGGCATTATCTGCCCTAACACTAAGCCAAGCTTCTTCTGGAGCTCGGAATAGGACTCAGGGAGGGGTAGTCGAGGACCAGCGTGCAGGCTGTCCTCATAAATAGTAACAAATCCCATCGGGGGAGAGCATGCCCTATCCTCTGGGCGAGGTTCTATTAATTCAGCATCGATAGGGAAATTATACGTTTGGGCAAGAAACCTAATCCTAGCTTTGTTTAAGGTTGAGGGGTAATCAGCCACTTTCCCCTTCACACACGGGGGCACTATTAAAGTTTCGACAAAGGGAATAGAAGATCCTAATACAAAAATGCTAAAATCAACGCTTCTACTCAAGCCGACTGCCAGGGGAGATTCGCTACCACTACTACTACTACACTGAGAATGAGAGGCCATACTTACTTGTAAAAGGGAGCGGAAATGCTCTGGCGCGGTTGTGAATGGAAACCCCAACGGAGTGAACACCGGCGGTATGGGAAGCAGAAAATCGAGGATTTCGGGGAAGAAGGAAAAATTTTCTGGGCAGAAGATTTTTCTGATGATGGCGGATGTGAAATAATGTGATAGGGGGAGAAACGTTTCAAATCCTGTGGATATACATTTGAATCCCGCCGTTACATATGACACACTTGTGAACATGGGCCCACCTTTCTCGAAATATGAACCGTCCCTCAACAAAATTCAAAACGGCCCACTACTTTCCCCGCCCTCTAAATTGGGTATGGGCCGCGCCTATTGACCGTCCAAAACAACATAACAAAGGCCGCTGATACTCAGATTGCTCATTTTGTTCTACCTGCTACTTCAGCTCGGAACATAAGCTCGGTAATTCAGCTCGAATAGGTGATTTGCGCGATCAATCACCTCGGCAATTAGACCTCATAAGTCTACATGTTTTCTTTCCTCTTTTTTTGGGGGGGGGGGATGTGATAGTACCGGCCTTATCTTGGGCCTGACTTAAGGCTAATTGGGCCTATATATTAAGGCTCGGCCCACAGAGTTCGGCCCAAACAAAGTCAACATCTGCCTTGAAGACCAAGTAACGAAGTCCTACTTTGGAAGAAGATAGAATTCTACTATGAATGAGAATCGGATATGCATGTATTAAGAAACTAGATATGTAAAAGGAGTCCGAACCCTAGAAGGATTAGGGCTTAATTCAAGGCTTATAAATAGATGCAAGATCAGAGGTGTAAGGATATATAATACTCGTCATACTCTCAAGCATAATAAAAGCTCTCTATATTCTCTCCCGTGGACGTAGATCACATCGATCGAACAACGTAAATCCTTGTGTCATCGTGTTATTATTTCTTTTAGTTACTTTCGCAAACCCTAGATTTATCAGTCATGTATTTTAATCTTGACTATAAAAAATTTCTTTAGGAATTAATGAAAAGGATGAAAAATATTAAAATAAATTTTCATTGACTACCATAACCATTTGATTTCGTTGGAGGCACGAAGATCTTATTTTCACGTAAAAAATATTTAAACATTTGTTTTTTGGTGAACCTGCCCAAAGAAGATAAAAAAAAAAGGAACGAATGATGAGGTATGACACACAGTTTCTAGTACTCCTTGGTCCCCAAATAAGTGTCCCGAGTAGCCAAAATTTTTGTCCTCAAATAAATGTTAGATTTCTATGCAAATGTTTTGTCAAATTATCATATTTACTCTTTGACTCACTACTATCTTGATATACGCATTTTGACGGCTGAAATACTTATTTGGGGACGGATGGAGTATATAGTCAACAATTTGCAATGATTGCACAAGTTGCTAATTCTACTTGGCAATTAAATGTACAATGAGAACAACGGCGACTTTTTCTTTCCTTTCCGGTCATCTAATCTAGTATCTACTAGATCGTAAATCATGTATGCTGATTCAACTTAATCAACACTTAAACCCTAAATCATTCTACATTGTAAATAAATCATTGAATAAGAATTTCGATTCAAATTTTTATTAATCCATCTCACAATGAGACAAATTTTTATGTTGTACTGTTTGGCGGACCATATTTAATGATTTAGAGTAAACCAATTCCAACTTAATTGCATCATATTTTAAGTCAATCCAACATTGGTTCTTAATTAATTAACTTACTAATCATCAGTACATACTTTCTCCGTCCCATTGAAATTGTCTTCTTTTCATTTTTGGGATGTCCCATTTAAATTGTCATGTTTCCAAAAAAGGAAATATATAATTAACCCTTCAAAAGTGATGGGAACCTACCAATTTCCTCTCTTTTTACCTTTCTCCTTAATTACCGTGTCGAACAGTAAAATGACAAAATGAGTAGGACGGAGGGAGTAATATATTTATGAAAAATATATGGTATTGTGCTAACGTTAAAGATATTTTCAAAAAAATGTCCTAATATTTAAATATATACTCCATAACATATATTTTGACAGTGTTGTGGATCACATTTTCTTGTCTCGAAAAATCGACATGTCACGAGAGAAAGTGACGTGGATGACGTCATTTTAACCGTTGGTATATTTTTGGGACATGTCTTAAACGCTGGACAATATAAGATCTTATATATCCCATCCCCATATATTTATTATATTTACTAGGTATATTGTGATGAATGCCTTAATCAAACACATACATTGATTTAGCAGTAGATCGTATAATAAGGGTTGAATTAACAGTTATTTTATTTAACTGAGATATCTTTCAAAATCAAACCGAATACCGAATACATACATGAATGTTTCTCTTTTTTTCTTTTCTTTTTTTTGTTCAATTCCTGTAACCCCCCACCCCAGCATTTCTCTAGAAAACATATATACATATATATTTATTAAACAAGAAAACTAAATATATATTGCAATTAAGCTGCCGCAAACCCAGGAAAATTCAATTCGGAAATTGGATGGCATGATGACGTCATCACAGAATGGAGCACATTGGTGGGTGAAGATCCTGAATCGGCGTTGCGTTATATGGCAATTGGTAGTAATATTGTGGCTGTGGCTGATAATGGTAAAATGTTGATCGTTGCGAAAAGTCATAGGCTTCCGCCATTGTTAAACCAGAAGCTATGGGCCTAACGCTTACTACGTGAGCGAAGGCGAATTTCTTTCTCAGCGATTTGGTCAACTTAACACAGTCAACCCGCCCACTCACCACCAATAGGTTTCTCTCTCTAACAGTTACAACCTCCACTCTCACCACCCCTGCATCACATCTGAATTATATCAATAAATAATGCAAATTCAAGACGTATATATTCATGAAGTACGTACTAGTTTAGGAATATTGATCGATGATATTTTGGGTCCGGACACTAATAGCGGGACAGCCTAAAAAGGAAAAATGAGCCACTAATAACGGAACGGAAGGAATATTAATTAAGGTTGTCATCTTCAAATTAAGACTTACCGCAGTCAGTGGCGTAGCCAGGATATCGATTCAGGGGGAGTCCAATTTCATTTAAATAAAAATAAATATTTTTAATATAATTATAATGTCTTTTAAATTATATACCAAGTTAGAGAAACAATGTAAACATGATTGCTTCAATATAAATAATTTTCTATTGTCATCCTTTGGTTTTTATATATTATAAAAATAGTAAAAAAAAAATAACAATCATGAAAATGAAATGACTTTAAGTTACCAACATGTCTAATTTTTTTAATTTCATTTAGTTAATCAATATTGTTTTTTATATCATACTATTTCACACGTAACAAAATAATTTAAATCACATTTGTTATACACTTAGGTAAGCAATGTAATTTCCGATTATTAATAAACATAATAGTGAGTAACAAGTTATAGAAGGAAATTTTATATATATGAATAAAATTAATTTAAAATTTTCAAAATTTTCTATAAAAATTCAAAATATATAAACTAGTATGCATTATTTGAAAAGTTTTTTTCTATATGCATAGATAAATATAAACCTATCTCTATTTTAAATTTTTAAAGATCTAATCTAAATTTCATAATTAGTATTTCAAAAAATATAGTTATATAAAATATATATATGCATTTAAGGATAAGAAAAAATTAAAAATCTTGCACAAATGGTATTAAAATAACTAAATAAGTAGTGCATGGGAATCCCCAAAAAGGGAATAAAGAAAGAAAAAAGAAATGATAAAAAGTAAGGAGAGGGGCCATATCATTCATTACTAATACCAGGCCATATCATTAAAAAATTCCAAAATGCAACCCAATTACCCAAAGCACAGCCTCTGTAAATCTACTCCTTCCCTCTTCTCCCTTCTTCTCCGGCGCCGGCAGAAGGCATAATACATGTATTCCTGCTATTTTTTTTTTAAACCCAGGGGTCCAGTGACCCCACTGCCCCCGGCTACGCCCCTAACCGCAGTCATGTTTGTGAGTCGTGACGCTCAGGCTCAGGCAAGCAGAGATATATATAAACTTTGTTGTATGTGTGCTGAGTTAGCTGAAGTTGATAGCTAATTAATCTTGCTTTACATAGCTAACGGAAAAGAATTTCAAGAAAACGAGTGAGACGCGTAGTAGAGTAAGGATTTATTTGCATAAATTATTTTTGTTTGAGGGACACTCAAACCTGCAGTAAATTAATGCTAGCTAAAATAATAATTTTAATCACACATTCCCGGCCCCTACTTATGTTGTTATCCACTACTTTATTCTAGGATATATATATAAAGAAAGAAAATTCGTTAACTTGAGAAAATTAATTATGATAATTAAAAGGACATTGAAATAGTTGATCATCTAGGCATGTTGTATTAATTATCTTCTCTATAAGGTGTTACATCAGATGAAGAGAAAAGCATGTAAGTATGATTTTATATAGATTTGTGGATATTCCATGTAAGCCGGTAACATGGAATTAGTCATCAACGGTTAGTTATTACTTATTAGTATAGTTTAAGGTTCTGATCCAGCGGTCATCACGGGTAACATTATTTCAGATTAGCTATTATTTTTTAATATTTATTTAATTTTGAGACTATTTCAATCCATGATGTACTTCCTTGAAGTTTCTGCAGAAAAAGAAGCATAAAAAATAAGGATAATTAATTAATTAACTAGGCTTTAGGATAATTAATGGATAAACCTTTTCGTAAAATAAGTATTTTATATTGTATAGGTGAAGTATCAATAGAAACTTTTCCACCTATAAAAACTAAAAAACCAACCCGAACAATTGATCTTTTATGATCTACGTTTGTCATAAAAAATTCATTATTGTAATATTAATTAATATTATAAAAAATGCATACTCATAAAAATATATTAGTTTAAAATATAAAATGCATAATTATATAATTTGAATGCATTATTAATGTATACTGAAACTCATCCCTTATTGTACAATGTATATTTGAATATATATATATATATATATATATATATATAATTAATGATATGAACTCGTTAGAAAACTAAAGCAGTGGCATTTCGAGCTGCCTAAACTCCATAGACACGAAGGGAAAATAATGTATTGCTCAAAGATAGTTCTCAATATAACTGGCATCTACTATATAAGGGATAAGCCTTAGAGCATTTCCAATCATTGTTCTATTATAGCTTTCAGCAAGAACAATTTTCTTCTCCAACCATGCTCTATTTTCTGCTCTATTATAGAGAAATAAATATCTTTTATTTTCTTTTGTTTTTTGTTTTTTACTTTTATTATATTTAGTTATACTTCTTTAACATTATAATATTTAGTTATACTTTTACACATTAAATTACAAAGAATATTAAAATCACATAAAAAAAAATTAACATTTAAAAATACTAAAATTCAAAAAAAAATTAATTATATGATATTCGAGATTTGTAATTTTATTTTTCTTTATAATATAATCTTATTTTGTGCATTCATATTATTAATTTATATATTTTTTATTAATTGAGATAAGTTATACATGTATTAAAATTAAAAAATAGAAATATTCTGAAATAGAGCAGATGGTTGGAGATGGTGTGCTGAATTTGCTCTATAATAGAGCAAAATTGTGCTCTATTGTACAAAAATGATTAGAGATGCTCTTAGGAAATACGAAATAACAACAGATAAAACACTCTAATAGAAAAGTACTAAGCGTCCGTATCTCACGAGCTCTTGTGGATCCTACCCACTGCTGCTCTTTTCATTCATGATAAAGTCCTTGAATTTGTTAGGCAGGTGTGCGACTTTTTTGGGCTTCTCACATTCTTGACTCGTTACTACCTCTTTGCCTTTAACTTTTGGTCCAGAAGAAATTTGGGCTTGTATTGCTGGCCCGTTGTCGTTGGTTGTTGTTTGAATAATGGGCTGAGATTCCTTCATATCAGTATACAATAGGCCATGTATTGAAATCGTACATGAATTGGGGATGGGATCCTCTGTCTCCAACTTGTGTCCCACTATTAATTTCATTATTTTAAAAAGATTAATTTAAATATAAAAGATTAGTAATATATAATGAACCTTAATTAACATTTATTATAAAAATAGAATTTAAAAAAATTATATACCCTAATTTTGGAATAATGAACCCTAGTAATCAATTAAAAATTTTTAAAATGCAAATTAGATATAAAAAATATATATAAACCCTACTCGGTTAATAATTATAAAATTATACTAAAACATTATAGATTGGAATTGAAAAAAAAAATGACAAAAACCTAATTAAATATGGATTGTGGGACAAAATGGGATACAAAAGTTGGAGACAACGGATTTCAAGTGCATGAATTGAAGATCGGGAGGTTTTCTAAATCTACAACTAGGTTCTTTGTGCGGCCGATTTTGGTGGTCTGATACCGATTTCTTCGTACCACACCATATTTCAGAGTACTTATCGGACCTACATTGTCCCGTTCCCAGTTCGTCCAGTCAAACTGGCCGGTCCGATATCCGATGTTAAAAATATCGGAACATATATATTAATTATAGGCTTGTAATTATGATATCTAATGCAAGAAAAAAAAAAGGTTCTTTAGGAATGAAAAGGATGAAAAATATTACTCCCTCCGTCCTGTTATTCTTGTCTCATTTCTTTTGGGCACGGGTATTAAGAAAAAGGCTATTTAAAGAGTAAAAAGATAGAAAGTGGTGGAAGTAGCGATTTTTAATGAAGGAAAACATATTTCCTTATATGGAAACATGACAAGAATAACTGGACAACCCAAAAAAGAAGACAAGACAAGAATAACGGGACGCAGGGAATAATAGAAATTTTCATCGACCACCATAACTATTTGCACGAAGAGCTTATGTTCACGTAAAACATATTTAAACATTCATTTTTTAGTGAACCTGCCCGAAGAAGATAAAAAAGAACGAATAAAGAGGTATGACACACAGTTGCTAATAGTCAACGATTTGCAATGATTGTACTAGGGCTGGTAATTTTTTACACGATACGATAATCCGACACAAACATGCACGAAATTAATGGGTTAGTGTTAAGTCTTATCGGATTCGGGTCATTATCGTGTAACCCGATATGGACACGAAATTATCAGGTCGTGTTCGTGTCGGGTTCGTGTAACCCGATAAGATTTATTTATTATTTTTAATTTTTTTTATTTTCATCATTAATTATTAATTTATTATTTTTCTTAGGGTTTTAAGTTTAATTTTTAATGTTATTATTGTTTATATAGCTTATAGTGTCGTATCGTGTCGTGTCGTTATCGTATCGTGTCGTGTCGTGTCGTGTCGTATCGTGTCAATACGATAGAAATCATGTAATTTTCGTGTTCGTGTCGTGTTCGGATTTGAACATTTCGGATCAGATTCGTGTCGTGTCGAGCAAATCCTTAACAGGTCGGTCGTGTTCAGATTTGACCTTAACAGGTCGACACGATAACGATCCGATACTCACGATTTGCCAGACCTAGATTGTACCAAAAATTGACCAATTCTACTTAGCAATTAAATGAACAACCGCGACCATTTTGATTCTGATAGATCTAGGGTTTGCGAAAGTAGCTAAAAGAAATAATAACACGAAGACACAGTAATTTACGTGGTTCGATCTATGTGATCTACGTCCACGGGAGAGAATGCAGAGAGCTTTTATTATATTTGAGAGTACAATGAGTATTGAATGTCCCTTCCACCTCTAATCTCGCATCTATTTATAAGTATTGAGTCAAGCCCTAATCCTTCTAGAGATCGGACTCCTTATACATATCCGGTTGCTTGATACATGCATATCCGATTCCCATTAGTAGTAGAATTCTATCTTCCTCCAAAGTAGGGTTTCGTTACTTGGTCTTCAAGGCAGATGTGGACTTTGTTTGGGCCGAACTCTGTGGGCCGAGCGTTATTATACAGGCCCAAATAGCCTTAGGTCGGGCCCAGGATGAGGCCAGCACTATCACATCCCCCCCCCCCCCAAAAAGAGGAAAGAAGACATGTTGTGGACGCAGACTGCGAGGTCGAATTGCCGAGGTGATTGATCGCGCAAATCACTGGGACGAACTGAATTACCGAACTTATAATCCGAGCTGAAGTAGCAGGCATAATTAGATGAGCGATCTGAGTATCAGGGGCTTGTTATGTTCTTGAGGTTGATCAATAGGCGCGGCCCATATAAAATTTAAAGGGCGGGGAAAGCAATGGGCCGTTTGAATTCTGTGGAGGGACGGTTCATGTTTCGAGAAAGGCGGGCCCCCGTCACACGTGTGTCAGACGCAACGGTGGGATTCAAACGTATATTCTCAGAAGCGGAAACGTTCTGCCCATATCACACTATTTCACATCCGCCGTCATTTAGAGAAAAAAGTTCCTGCGCAGAAAAGTTTCTTCTTCCCCAAAAATCCCCCAATTTACTGTTCTTATACCGCCGGTGTTCACTCCATTGTTCTTCTGCACCCAGTTTCAAATCATCCGCCGGAGCATTTACCTTCTTTTTAACAAGTAAGTATGGCCTCTCCTTCTCAGTCTAGTAGTAGTGATATCGATCTGGCTCCGTCAGTCGGCTCGAGTAGAAGTGTTGCCTTTAGCATTTTTTCATTAGGATCTACTATTCCTTTTGTCGAATCTTTAATAGTGCCCCCGTGTGTGAAGGGGAAAGTGGCTGATTACCCCTCGACCTTAAATGAGGCTAGAATTAGGTTTCTTGCCCAAACGTACAATTTTCCTAACGAGGAGGAATTAATAGAACCTCGCCCAGAGGATAGGGCGTGCTCTCCCCCGATGGGGTTTGTCACTATTTATGAGGACAGTCTGCACGCTGGTCTTCGATTACCCTTCCCTGAGCCCTATTCCGAACTCCAGAAAAAGCTGGGCTTAGCGTTAGGGCAGATAATGCCGAACTCGTTTAGGCAGTTTACGGATTTGGGTGTGGCAGCAGTAGATAGGGGTCACCAAATATCCGCCGAGCTCATTCACGAGCTCTTTGTCTTCAAAAAGGCGGGGGGCTGGTATTACGCTGCGGCCGGATCGAGTTCAAGGGGCGAACTCAAAATAAGGTGGACAAGTGGCACCAGAAATATTTCTTTTGTCGCCACAGTAGTTTCATCGACCTGATTTGGAGGCTAGAAAAGCCTTGCGAGTGGGTAATAGAAGAGGTCGATAAGGATTTGGAGTCCGCTGTAAAAGCGATGAGGGACCACGGTCCTTTTGAAGCGAGCTACAATGAAGACTCCCTAGCTGAAGCGGGGTTGAGCCCGTATGAGCCTCAAAATATGGTGGATCCGGCGACGGGTGAGGCCCCGCTAGTGCTATTAGGATAGTTGTGCTGTGTTTATTTATCGTCCTGACTCCTTTCGTGATTTGTATGTGCAGTGAAGTTCGGTAAGATCAAGGGGGCTGATGGTAAGGCTACAGCTCGCGGGGCTAAGAGAGCGAAGCTATCTGGGCGATCTGCCTCCTCCTCCGATCAGGGTCAGCTCGCGGGGGCTGCTGCTGTAACTGTTCGCTCTCCTTCCCCCAAACCTCCCCAGAAACGGTTGAAGGTCGGGGACCAGCTCGAAGTGGACATCATTGATGTCACGGGTAGTGATGCGAGCCCGGCAGCTCCCTCCAACAAGCTGGTAGTCTCGCTTTTCCGAGGTGAAAAATTACTTTTTAGTAATACAGTTTCCCTTGATTGTTGCCGGTGTAGCTAACTGTATTCCTTCTTGCAGGGCCTTGATATGTTCGTGGGATGGCTGAAGAACAGCGTTGGGGAGATGTCCTCGAATCACGAGGACGAGAAGAGCCGATACGCAGAAAAGCTGATGTCGGCCAATGCCCGAGCGAAGAAGGTTGAGGCCGAGCTGGTCAAGGCCGGCGAGGATATGAGAGTTGTCCGATCCGAGCTGGCCGCTCAGCTCGAGAAGGCCGAGGTGGAGTCCGAGAGAGCTCGGAAGCTGGAGTCCGAGCTGAACGCGGCGAGGGACCGGGAAGGTCGCCTTGCCGCTAGCCAAGGCGAACTTCTGCGGGCATTTACAAGGAGGTTCCTGTTGTCGGAGAGCTTCTCCGAGCTCGCTAATGACTTGGCCATGCTTATCAACGGGAACTTCGCCGTGGCTGCCTTGGAGAGGGCCGCTAAGGACTTCCCCGGCCTGGATGCCTCCAAGTACGGCTTCGAGCGGCTAGGGGATGAAGCCCTCCCTTCCCGGTACGCCAGAGTGGTCCGAGATCACCTCGATCATTTTCCTATCCTGGAAACTCTGGCCAGCTCGTCCACTTTGCTGTCCGTCGAGCAAATTGCTGGCTGCTCGGTAGACCGGGACCTCGACCTGGATTCTGCTTTCGATGCCCTTCGCGACGAGGAAGAAGAAGGCGCGGGCCCTGAAGAGGAAGTGGAGGAAGAGCAGGAGGCTGGGGCGGGTGAAGATCCGGCCGCTGACAAGGACTTTGACGGTTCCCCCTCCGAACAGCCACCTTCTCAGGACAAGGAGGTCGGCGATATTCTAGTGTAGTTGGTTTTTTTTTCTTTTCATTGTATATCTGTACGTAATATCTTCAAATGAATGAATTTGTTTTTTTTTTCTTGAGTGTAGAGCTTGGATTCTGTCGGTGTTTCTACTTTGCGCATACAAATAGCTCTCCTTTCACAAGACCTGGTTGACCAACGGTCCGTTGTTGAGCAATGGAAGGACAAATGCCGCCGAGCCGAGGAGCTTTTCAGCCATAAGTGTACTCTGCTGAAATCTCAAGAAGCCGAGCTGACGAGATGGCAGATGAAGTTCGAGGCACTTTGTGAGGAGGTCGAAGTTAAGCGTCTCGCTTTTCAAGAGAGTACCGACTTGCTTCAGGCCAAGCTTCGCGGGCGAGGAGGAGTTGGAAGTTGCCCGAGATCAAGCTGGCCGCGTTCCCAAAGACTACGAGATGATCGTCGAGGAGCATGCCGAGTATGAAGATATTATCCGTCGCGGGGGTGGTATCACCATCGCCGAGGCGGAATTAAAGGCAAAAGAGGACCTGGAACAGTATATCGCGCTAAAGGAAGCACTCGGGTCCGAGTCTTTTGGGCTTCAGGGTGCTTTTGAAATGCTGAAGGAGAGTGCGGGCAGGTATAAGTGCATTTTGGACCGCCGACCTAAGTTACGGGCCCTTTTGGCACGTGGTCCGGGGGCAGATCTTTCTTCTTCTTCTGTTCGGACAATGCCTGCTCGCGAGGTGAAAACGACTTCGCGGGGACATCAGGTCGGTCCGAGCCAGCGTAGGCGAGCTGTTTGTCGCGGTTCGGCTGCCCCGCGAGGTCGAAGTTTTCCTGCTGGAAGAAGTCGAGGTCGGGGACGAGGTCGAATCTCAATTGATGATCTCCTAGGGCCTTCCTCCTTTGAGGAAGATTGGCTTAGCTTCAGCAAGAAACATCCTTCCCCCTAGATTAGCTCGCTTCTGCCTGTAATTATGTACACCCAACTGTTCCAAATAGTTAGAAATAAAAATATATATATTGAGTTTTTGAACTTCCTGTTCTTCGTGAAGATTGCTTCCTTGGTTTTCTGCATGTTGCATCTTTTGGGGGAGTTGGACTCAGACCTTTTTGTGTTGACAAGGGAACCATGGTTCGGACCTTGTATTTTATTCTCCCGGGGGAACTTGGTTCCGACCCCAGTTGAGAACTACTTATCCTTCGGAGGGAGTTTGACTCGGACCTCGTGGGATCTTCCTTTTTGGAGGGAGACGAGCTCGGACCTCGGAAAGGGTTTCCTTTGCGCATTATAGGAATTTGTTACCCCATGTCGGGTCATTACTGACCACGCAAGGGAACCGTAGTTCGACCTTATGAGGGGATTTTGATATGATGGATATTTCGTATAAGCAAATCAAAAGACACGAGATGCAAGACAAAAATGAAATTTTATTAAAAAATGACCAAAAAACAAAGTAAAAAGAGTTTTGACGAGCTCGTTAAAAACAAAACATTAAGGACAAAAAAGACAAAAAAGAAAACCTAAGACTCTATATGCAAGATTTTGTCGCTTATACGAAGAATCTCTTTAGATGGGCGATGTGCCATGTTCTGGGTATTAGTTCGCCCGAAAGATAGGCGATTTTGTAAGCTCCTTTGCCGAGGACTTCGTGTACTCTGTAGGGCCCTTCCCACGTAGCTTCGAGCTTGCCGAGCTTCTCTGAGAGGCTGATCTCATTGTTTCGAAGCACAAGATCACCGACACAGGAACTGTTGGGGTTTGACCCTTTGGTTGTAATACCGAGCCATCTGCTGTTTGTACCGAGCTTCTTTTATGCTGGCTAGTTCCCTTTTTTCCTCCAATAAGTCTAGGTCGGTTCGGCGCTGCTCTTCATTAGCTTCGGCGGAGAAATTGATAGTTCGGGGACTGGGTGCTCCGATCTCGACAGGTATGACTGCTTCAGACCCGTATACTAAACGGTACGGGGTTTCTCCCGTTGGAGTTCGGGGCGTAGTCCGGTACGACCACAGGACATTTTGGAGATTGTGGATCCACTCTGTTTTCTCCTTCTCTAGGCGGGTCTTGAGTCCGTTCACTATCGTCCTGTTGGTGACTTCAGTCTGGCCATTAGTTTGAGGTCGGTTGACCGAGGTGAACTTTTGCTGGATATCGAGTCCTTCGCGGGAATTCTCTGAATCCCCTGCTCGTGAATTGCGTTCCATTATCCGAGATGAGTGCTCTTGGTACCCCGAACCGGCACACGATGTTTTTCCAGACGAAGTCAACGGCTTTATCACTTGTGACTTTTGTGGAAGGTTCAGCTTCTACCCACTTGGTGAAGTAGTCGACGGCGACTATTAGAAACCGTTTTTGCTTAGGTGCCGGGTAGAAAGGCCCTACGATGTCAATGCCCCACTCCATAAATGGCCACGGACTTTGAATAGTAGAGAGGTCGGTTTGGGGTAGTCTCGTCACTCTGGCATGCAGCTGGCATTTTAGGCACTTCTTCACGAAATCTTCCGCATCTCTTGCCATTGTTGGCCAATAGTACCCCCACCGCATGATTTTCTGAGCTAGCACCCGAGCTCCAATGTGGCTTCCGCACGATCCCGTGTGCACTTCATTTAATATCTAGTCCGCTTCCTTTGGTCCAACACATCTGAGCAGAGGCTGTAAGTAAGACTTTCGATAGAGGACCCCTCCCTCGAGGGCATACTGCGTGGATTTAGCTAGAATTTTTCTAGCCTCCATCTTGTCTTCGGGCACTTCCCCGTTTCCCAAACATTTGATTAGGGGGGTCATCCAATTTGGGTCGTCCTCTATGATTGCATTGACTTCCGCCTCTTCTATACTCCTGTTGCGGACTTCTTCCACTAGCGTCGAGCTGGATGGGGAGGTTGCCAGCTTACTTAGCTCATCAGCTCGGGTATTTTGGCTTCTGGGAATGCGGACTATTTTGAAGAATTGGAAAGACTGTCCAAGGAGCTTGACCTTCTCTAGGTACTTCTTCAGCTTCTCACTTTTTACTTCGTATTTCCCTAACACATGGTTGACCACGACTTGGGAATCACAATGGGCTTGGACAGAACGTACCTGTAGGGTTTGGGCGAGGCGCAGTCCAGCAATGAGAGCTTCATATTCCGCCTCGTTATTCGTAGTGGAGAACTCGAATCGCAGCGAATATGTTAGTTCCTTCTTTTCTGGGCTGATGAGGAGTATGCCGGCTCCACTTCCTTTCTTTCCTGAAGCTCCATCCACGTACATCTCCCAGCAGTCCGGGGGTGTCTTCTCTGGGACTTCTTGGAGCCTCGTTTTGGCTTTGATTTCTTTTGGCTCCACGAGGTCCTTATGAATAGCTTCTACAAGGAAGTCTGCCAGAGTCTGTCCTTTTATAGCTCGACGGGGACCGTACGATATAGAATGTTCTCCTAGCTCGATCGCCCATTTCGCGATTCTTCCTGAAGCTTCTGGCTTAGTGAGAACTTGTCGAAGTGGTAGATCGGTCAGAACTTGTATCGGGTGAGCTTGGAAGTAGGGCTTTAGGCGCCGAGCTGCGTTTATGAGGGCTAGAGCGACCTTCTCGAGAGGCTGATACCTCGTCTCTGGGTCTTTTAGAACTCGGCTGACAAAGTACACCGGTAGTTGCCGATCTCCTTCGTCTCGGACCAACACTGCACTTATTGCCTCCTCAGATGTTGCGAGGTATAGAGAGAGAGGTTCTTCCTTCTGGGGGACTGACAAGGTTGGTAAGTCCTCGAGGTGGTGCTTGAGCTCCTCGAAAGCTAGCTCGTGCTCTTGTCCCCATCCAAATTCCGGGGCCTTCTTGAGAATTTTGAAGAATGGGAGCTGCCTCTCGGCAGCCTTGAAGAGGAAACGACTTAGCGCGGTTATGCACCCTGTCAACCTATGCACGTCGCGGATAGTCCGAGGTACCTTTATCTCCTGCACGGCTCTAATCTTCAGTGGATTGGCTTTGAGACCTTCTGGCGAGATCCAGCACCCTAAGAATTTTCCAGATCGCACGTTGAATGTGCACTTTTTCGGGTTCAGCTTGAGGTTCGCCTGCCTTAGTATGTGGAGCGTGGTTCGCAGGTCGCTCACCGCCGAGGCCTCTTCTTTACTCTTGACGACAATGTCGTCTACGTATACTTCGACAATCTTGCCGATGTGATCTCGGAAGAGGAAATCGACCATTCGCTGGTAGGTCGCTCCGGCATTCTTTAACCCGAAAGGCATATACTTGAATGCAAAGATCCCGAAGCTTGTTGCGAAAGCTGTCATGATTGCATCCCCTCATCCATTAGAACCTGATAGTATCCTTTGTAGAGATCGAGAAAGCAGAATACTTCGTGTCCCACCAAGGATTCGATCTTTTCATCGATGTTGGGGAGAGGATAGCAGTCCTTCGGGCAAGCTTTGTTGAGGTCGGTGTAATCTACACACATCCTCCACTCTCCTTCTTCTTTCTTTACCACTACCGGATTAGATAGCCAAATCGGGTACCTGACTTCAAACAGAAGCCCGGCTTTCAACCATTGCTGCACCTCGTTGTAGATAACTTGATTTCGTTCGGCAGCAAATGATCGCCGTTTCTGCTTGACCGGGGTCGAGTTCGGGTTAATGTTAAGCTTGTGCGTAATGATTTCCGACGACACCCCCGTCATGTCCGTTGGAGACCAGGCGAAGACGTCTAGATACTCCCTTAGGAGCTGGATTACTTGCATGCGTGTTTGAGGTCCCCCGGCAAAGCCGACCTTGACAACCTTCGCTGGATCTGCTTCGGACAGGGTAACCTGTTCCGCCGGGGTGTCTGGGATTGACGTCATTTCATCCGGCTCCTTGGGATACTTTGATTGCTATGCTTGGGGTTGACCTCGTAGAGCAACCTGCATGCACTCCTTGGCCTTTATCTGGTCACCTCGGACCGTAAGGGTTCCAGCCGAGGTCGGTATCTTCAACAGCAGGTGGTAGGGCGAAATGATGGCCCTGACTGCATTCAGCCAATCCCGACCTAGTATGATGTTGTAGGGGGAGTTCGCTTTAACCACATAGAACTGAACGAGCTTATTGACGCTGGTCGGCGGGCTGCCAATCGCAACGTCGAGCGCGATGGTCCCTTCGGTGTCGCGTCTCTTCTTTGCGTAAAGCTCTTGAGAGGCAGGGGTGTGGAATTCACCCGAGCTGGGTCGAGGCCCATCCTATCCAAGCAGTGTTGGAAGATGATGCTCACGCTGGCCCCACCATCGATGAATACGCGATGGACCATCTTGTTGGCCACTCCGACCTGTATAACCAGGGCGTCGTTGTGTGGTGTAGCGGTAGGCACAGGGTCATCCTCGGAGAATGTGACGGTTTCCCCCTTCTTGAATCTCTTTTTCGTTTGCTCCTCACCCGATGGGACCGGTGGTCTGCGAGCTTCTGCCTTCAACCTGGTTTTTGTCTTGCCTGGGGGTAGCCCGGTGATGGTGGAGACCACTCCGTCGTACTGTGGTGCGTCGTACGGAGGGTCGTCATCCTCCTCGTCGTGATCGACCTTAGCTCGCTTATTGTGGGGAGCACAGCGACCTTGTCCTCCTTTCCGTTTTCCTTTTGTGTTTTTCTTCCCCCTGGCTTCGTATCTCTTCAGAGCTCCCTCTTGGGCTAACCTCTCTATCTGTTCCGCGAGGTCGTGGCAATCCTCCGTGTGGTGCCCATGGTCATCATGGAAGGAGCAGTGCTTGTTTTGGTCACGAGGTTTAGATTTTGACATGGGACGTGGTTTAGCGAACCAGTCCTCGTGGAGTGCGAAGATCTCGGCATTCGTCTTCATAAAAGGAGGTCGTTGGGACGGCTCTGGTCCCACCCGAGGTCCAAGCCGGGACTGGATTGGTCCGGATCCGAGCCGGGACTGGATAGGTCCTCTTTGGAGGCGCTCGTGGGCACCTCTCCGATCACGATCGCTCCGACCTCGATCCCCTTCAGTTCTCTTCTTCTCGGTCTCCTCCCGCTTCAGTCGGTCCGCATCCTGGCCATCGGCGAACTGGTATACAATCTTCCACATCTTCTGGGCTGTCTCAGGCTTCTGCTTAGCGAGCTCTTGGTTCAGGGACCCGGGGGCAACTCCATTTCGGAAGGCCGAGATGAGGAAGACGTCGTCGATTTTATCGACCTTCAAGCTTTCCTGCATGAACCTGGAAGCGTACTCCCTTATAGATTCTTTGTCCTTTTGCTTCACCGATAGGAGGTATGCTGTGTCTCGGCGAGCCTGAACCTTCGTATGGAATCTTTGCTTGAATATTTTTTCCAAATAGGTCCAGGACCCCACGCTGCCAGTTGGAAGGCTGTCAAACCAAGCTCGGGCATAATCGATCAGCATCTCGGGGAGTAGCTTGCACATGTGTTCCTCCCTGAGACCACAGTTTGTGCATCTTTGTACCGGAAACGCGTTAGGAAGTTAAGGGGGTTGTCCAGCCCATTGTAGGCCGGTATGTTTGGCAATTTGTACACCGTGGGGAGTTTGGTGTCAAGCAGCTCGTCGGTGAACGGGCTGATCAGCCGAGCTGGTTCCTTTTCATGTCGGTGTCGATTCCTCGTGGGACTGCGACTCTCGCTATAGCTCGGGCTTCGATACCTTCTGGGGCTCCGAGGTCGCCTTTGGGTATGATGTCGCCTGGGGCTACTCTGCGAGCTTGGACTCCGACGTCGATCCGAACCCCGCCGGGGCTCGCGCCTCTCCTTTAGCTCCGGTCCCGGTCTCTCGGTGTAGTGAGGAGCTTTAGGCAGAGATTTTTGCGTGGAACTCTCCCTGGCTTCAAGTATGGGAGACATCCGGGTTGTCGCAAGAAAGCGTTTGAAACGCTCCTTGTTTGCTTTAGCGAATTCGGCCGCGGCGTAGGTGGTGGCAAGATCAAAGTCTGGGAGAGATCATCCTCCTTCAACTCGGATCCCTTCGGCTCCGACTCGTCGTTGATCTCTAGCGCGGGCATCCTTTCGGAGGGATTTCCTTCTATTGGGTCCCTGGCGTGCCTCTCCTTTGGGACCGAACTGCCTTTCTGGCGATTCTCTTGGCTTGGCGGCGACTTTCGCTTCGTTAGGATTCCCTCGTTGGCTTTGGGCCTCCCGCATGCTTTGTGATCGCGTTACCATCGTAAATCAGCTACGTAAGAACCGTTGATGAGGTTCCCACAGACGGCGCCAATGATAGATCTAGGGTTTGCGAAAGTAGCTAAAAGAAATAATAACACGAAGACACAATAATTTACGTGGTTCGATCGATGTGATCTACGTCCACGGGAGAGAATGCAGAGAGCTTTTATTATATTTGAGAGTACAATGAGTATTGAATGTCCCTTCCACCTCTAATCTCGCATCTATTTATAAGTATTGAGTCAAGCCCTAATCCTTCTAGAGATCGGACTCCTTATACATATCCGGTTGCTTGATACATGCATATCCGATTCCCATTAGTAGTAGAATTCTATCTTCCTCCAAAGTAGGGTTTCGTTACTTGGTCTTCAAGGCAGATGTGGACTTTGTTTGGGCCGAACTCTGTGGGCCGAGCGTTAATATACAGGCCCAAATAGCCTTAGGTCGGGCCCAGGATGAGGCCAGCACTATCAGATTCTAATCTTTTCTTTCCGGTCTTCTAATCTTTACGTAGATCGTAAATCATCTATGTTGATTCAACTTCATCAACACTTAAAACTCTAAATCATTCTACATTGTAATTAAGTATATTATTGAATATATATGAGTTTCGATTCAAATTTTTAATCAATACAATTTTTTTTTTTTTGAAGGAAATCTATACAAATATTTATGTTGTACTATTTGGTGGACCATTTTTTATGATATAGAATATCAAGAAAACGAGTGAGACGCGTAAGTAAGGATTTATTTGTATAAATTATTTTTGTTTGAGGCACACTCCAACCTGCACTAAATTAATGAGATAAATAATAATTTAGTCATTCCCCTACTTACATAGGCGGAACTAGGGGCAGTGGGGTCACTAGACTCCCCTGGAGTTTTAGAAAAGATTAGTATTATATATATATATATATATATATAAGGATTGGTTTATATATATATATAAGTTAAGGGCCGGAGATAATTTGGGCAGAAATAGAGAGGGTCAGAAAAACTTAATTGTGAGGGGACTAGTGGGATTGCATTTGAAATCGTTTAGTGACATGGCCCACTTATATTTCCTATTTTTTCTTACTATTTCTTACTATTTTTTCTTTTCTTTTTTTATTTCCTATTCTATTTTACGGATTTCCTCTACTTATTTTAATACAAGTTGTGCAAGATTTTCAATATTTTCTTATTCTTTAAATGTATATGTATAATATAGTATTTATAAAATTTTTGAAATATTAATTATGAAACTTAGATCGGAACTTTTTGAGCTATAAATTTGAAATAGATATATATTTTTTATTTATTTGTGTATAAAATAGAGATATTTCTCAAAAGATGTCATACTATTTTTATACTTTAGTTTTGAATTTTGATTGAAAATTCTGAACTTTTATAAATTAATTTTATTCATGTATATCAAATTTTCTTTTATATTTTTTTCTCACTAATATGTTTATTAATCCAAAACTATATTGCTTAACTAAATGTATATCAAATGTTATTTAAGTTATTATGTTAGGTATCAAACATTGTGTAAAATACGACAATATTGTTAATTAAAAATAGTTCAGACATGTTGGTCACAAAAAGTTTCATTTTGAAGATTATTATTTTTTTGTTATTAATTTCAATAATATATAAAAGAAATCGAAGGGGTATAATCGATAATTTTACCATGTAAAAATGATGTCATTTCACCTAAGGTCCACTACAACAAAAAAGGATTTTCCAGTAATCAAAAAGTGCCCCAATATGTGCTATATTGGGGCACTTTTAATTTTCGGGGCACTTATTACAAGTACCTCCAAGTATCGTGTCCCAAAAGAGTTAGGGACACTATTTAAGTGTCTCTATATATATCAATAGCTTTCCAGACATTTTAATATGCCCCAATTTTGATTTCTCGAGGCACATACAAATGCCCTTTAAATAGTTTAACAATATATTGATAATAGTCTATAGAGGCACTTATTTGTGCCTTTTACATAGATATCGGGACACAAAATGTGTAGTCTCAAAATTCGTTTTATGCCCCATATTAATGTCTCGTGGCACTTATTTGTACCTAGTAGACATGTATACGTCTCGGAACTATATATTTCACACAACCATATCAAATTGGTATATCAATAAATAGCACCACTCATGTAACAATATGCATTTGCAATATAAATTGAACATATAAATTTATTTTAAATCTGTAATGTAAAACAATCTGGTGATCTTGTTCCAACAAATTTAATCGAAATATAGTCATAGTTTCTTCTACATAATACAAAATCAAAAAAAATATAACCTAAATTACAAAGGGTCTTTCGAGGTTGAGTGATATTGTTCAAACTAATTCTTGCATCAAATCTTCATCCAAGACGATCTGCATATTCTGGAAAGTAATTCCAATTATGAGCTCACCCAATAGCTCTTCCCATAATATGGTGCCTCTACAAGCAAAGGTGACCATGAGCATAGAGAAGTATGTCATCTCCAAAATTATTATCTTCTGTCGAACAAACAATGGACTAACATAAATACCAGCATCGCATTTTCTTCAAAAAATTGCATCATGTTTATTATTAGATGACGATAAACTCACAAAACTAATTATAATGCCTGTCTGATCTAAATAATAAGCAACTTGCACATGCTTAAAAATTCAAATGCACCTCAGGACATTAATAACTCATGAATCAAAATATTGTCATTTGTCCCATTTATCTGATTCAGTTCATATATTCAATCCAGGTAATCAAAAAGTGACATTCTATTATGACAAATAATAAAAAATAAAAAAAAAACATACTTTTTTGTAAGTACATCAACTTCCCCAGTATCTTGGTGCTCATGATGAACCTAAATAGCAACTAACCGTTATTGACAACAAGAAACCTTATATTTTCTTACACTGATCTAATTCTATTGTTAATATGTAAGCAGGATAGTTTAAAAAAAAATATCTATTAACCATCATACCTTGATAACTCGGTGGACAATAAAAATTCTTGCATGTCAGAAAGAAAAAGAAGTTAAATGAGCTTCAGATATTAATTACAATTATTTAATCAATATGAAAAGCCTAAGACTGTACACCAAAATTAAAGACAAGATATGAAAATAAATGATATAAATCTCTCTCATCTCTAGAAGCTCCAAAGTCGAAGATGATAAGCTTTAATATAATCCATAAAAGTTGCTGCAAACGCAGAGACTTGAGTGGATGTAAGAGATACGTTCAAAGCATGTTAACTTTTAAAAAGAAACACTAGACATAAGCAATATATTGAGCAAAGAAGAACTTACAACCATTTTCATCTGCAGAGCATAATTGTAGAAATTGAGATGCTGGAACATCAGCTTTGATCTGTATTTTCTCTACTTCAGCTAGTGTTTAGCAGCAGCTCAAATGCACTAATGCGCAACAATCCGCAAAAGTAAGACTCCTGAGAAACATATCCGAGAAACACATCAACTAACCAAATAAGAACCATATGAACGCAATCCATAACAATAAAAAGACATTAATAAGGATAACACAATAAAACTATGAAAAACAAAACAAAAAACAAATCACTATACCAGCATCTTCCTCTCCAACAATCGATATAAGTAGACAGATGACTAGACAACAAGATACACAAAATCATCATAAATAACTTCAATTTCTTCCAAATCAAGGAACATATGAGAGATGCAGCTCTAGATCAATAACATACAATGGAGCATGGAGTGAAATGCATTAGCCGAGTAATATTGAAAAGAGGCGAATTCTAGTAAAATATATAATTTGCACACCTTCCGCGATTATGATCAAAACTATTATAGGTGATTGGAAAAGAACTATTGTTTCCTTCCCCTTCTTTTCTTGGATGGTTGCACATCTCTTTTCCATCCACTTCAGATATATCCAATGCACAAATACAAGCGTGATAAGACTATCGAATACAGATACTCGAAAATAATAAGAAAACAAAAGAAAAATCAAGCCATAACTACCATACATGTAACTGGAAACAAAAAAATGAAATAAACGTCTCCATCAAGAGAAGCAACGAGAAGAAAATGTAAAAGAAATCAAGATACAAAAAATATTACTATATATTACAAAAGTAGAAATTGATCAACAATTAAAGCAACAATTACATACATAGAGAAAACAACAACTAAAATCACGAATAAAGAAAGAATAGGTAAAGCAGAAGAGAGAGCACCAGCCTGTAAATTCGTCTATGAAACGATTCTCCCGTCTCGATTAAGGCGAACTGGTATTTAAAGGAGAAGAGAACGCACCAACCGGAATTCATCAATGGACTTTTTCTCAGCTCGATTAAGGGATTTTTTGTGTGGGTATAGAGAAGGGATTTTCTCTTCACCGATATGAGAGATGAGAACGGGCGAGAGTTATTCCCCCAAATGTTAATTAATAATTTTTAGTGAAATTTTAATAAGTACCTCATTAAATTTATAAAATACAGTATTATTTAATTAAATGTCCCAATAATAAATTTTGGAGGCACTTAGTAAAAAGTATCTTTAAATAAGTGCCCCAATATCCATTTTTTGTTGTGGTCAGGAAAAAAATACACTTACAAGAAAAGAAATTAGATGTAAATTAGAAGCATAAATAGTCGTCGTTCACAATACTCTAAAAAAATTCTATTTATAATGTGCTAAAAATTACTAGTATTTATTTTTATATAAAAAAAAAATTGGACTCTCCAGAACCAAAATCCTGGCTCCGCCCTGCCTACTTATGTCGTTGACATTATCCACGTACTTTATTCTAGGATCAAGAAAGAAAATTCCAACTTAAGAAATTATGATAATTTGTTTGATAAAGAAAATTATGATAATTAACAAAAGTACATATAGGGATGTTGTATTAATTATCTTCTCTATAAGATGTTACATCAGAGATGAACGAAAAGTATGATTAATATATTCTATATAGATTTGTGGACATTCCATGGTTATTCTTTTCTAACAGATCAATTTCTGTATATTACGTACTTGGAATTAGTCATCAACGGTTGGTTATTATAGTTTAAGGTTCTGGTCCTGTGGTCAACACGCGTAACATTATTTCAAACTATTATATACTCCCTCCGTCCCGTTGATCTTGGCCTAGTTCTTTTCGGCACGGGTATTGAGAAGAAAGGTATTAAGTGTAAAATTTATGTTTAGTGTAGTTTGTATATATTATTTTATTAATTTATAGTGTTTTTTATGACTTTCAATTCTGCACTGTTTTTTATTGATTTTTGGGCTTAATTAATGTACTAATTGAACCATAATTTTGACCAAAAAAGGAAACATGCTAAGATGAGTGGGACAGTCCAAAAAGGAAAACAGGTCAAGATGAGTGGGACGGAGGGAGTTTATCACTCTTTTAAAATTTATTTAATTTTGAGACTATTTTAAACCATGATGTACTTCCTTTTGCTATTTATGCCACTTCCCCTCATATTTATGTAACCAGGGTAGTCCCATAAGTAGAAGAAAGGGCTCTCTTTCAAAACAAATCCAGCTTCCTTTCCCAGCTCCTCGATCTCCCATTTACAAAACGGATGAGCAGTTTTATGAGTTATGTGCACCTCCCCTTCCTCTGCAACCATCTCATAAGCATTCTGCAGAAAACCCCGAACCACGCTCTGATGAAGCCTACGTGCATCCAGTTTCATTTTTACACTCAGTTGCATGCATATCGACTTTCATAATGTGGTCTTTACTCGTGTTTAAATATACTAATTGATTGATTAAACTTACGAAATGTGATGAGAACTGCTTTCAGGTCCGAAGAAGCCTGCATGCGGAAAATTGTAGACGATTCTGTCGAATCTTTTGTGCTTTAGGATTTCGTGATGCCTCATCGTGCAGGCGTCTATATTATGCATTATGGTGCACCCCTTCTCCTTAAGGACATCTAGGTTGGCCGACGCCCTACTGGGATACCTTATTCTCAACATTTCTGCATACAAAGAGAGAGAGTGTGTGTTGTGTAGGACCCGATATGTAGGCTAAAATTCATAATAGGGTACAAATATTTCTATTTGTCCAATACCCCCTCCATCTCCTAATTAATAGCTCACTTTCTTTTTCAGACGGCCCACTATTATTGGCTCGAACCCAAACTAGCAAAAATTAACTCTTCAAAAAGTGTGAATCCTAACACACTTTCTTCTTAATTCTCGTACCCAACAATAACAAGTCATTAATAACGGGACGGAGGGAGTACAATTTTTTGTGTATTGCATATGAACCTCATACATAGATAGATCATATAGTTATAGAGAGAGAGAGTATAAATTAAATAGCTAGAGAGCGATATATATACACACTCTAGCTCTTAGACCATCTCCAATAGTTTACACAGAAGTACATCAGAATGAGTAATGCGTCTCCAATTCTAGAGCAAAGAGAAGTTCTAAGTAACCAAATCGATTATTTTGTGCATGCTCACCTACAGAGTCGAGTGACGTTGCCGTCATGTTGCTAGCATTGCCGAATGCTTTAGCCAAACACGCTGCGAAGGAGAAATCACCCTCGCCCACAAGCAAAATTTCATGCTTGCTGCTATAGTGCTTAATCCATATCTCTTGCACGTTTGTTTTATCCATTATTTTTGCTATAAAATATATATGAAAGATTAATTGATATGATTTTCCATTGTCTTCTAAAGATCTTGCATTCTGAAGGATTTGGTGGGATAAGTCGGGTTTTATAGTAGTGAGGGGAGAAGAAATGAAGAGTTTGTTCATACTAATTTTTTAATTAATAAATAGTAATTAATTATAATTAGGATTATCATCCAGGAAGTGCAGAGGACTAGTGCCATTTTATAACTGACCCGATGTAATTCCGAAGAGTTTTTTAATACACCCCAAAATTTTCAAGTTTTTGATTCATTAGCTCTTCCTTATTTTAATTCATCACGGGCGGTTTATATTCTCTTTCTAAGATTAATGAGATCACAAAACTCAAGTGTGGTCTACCGCACGTGTTGTTGCAAGCCCATTTCCCTCCAAGTGAGTTAGATAGTAGCGTGAGATTCATGTGCCCATCTGTTTTAATTTGTTTTTTTTCTTTTTGGCTAGCGTGTGCATGTCACGTGTCCGCCATATTTTTTTTTGTAATTTTTCTTTTTTTTATGTTTTCTTAAATTTTTATTTCTCTTAATTTTTTCAATTAGAGTTTATTAATTTCCAGTTAGAATTTATTAATTCCTAATTAGAGTTTGTTATATTCTAATTAGAGTTTATTAATCCTCAATTAATATTTATTAATTTCAATTAAAATTTATTAATTTTCAATTAGAATTTATTAAATATTAATTAATTAAAAATTAAAATAATTAAAAAGCAACCTGACCATGTTCCCCTCTATTAATGAGGTAATCAGATTTTGATATAAGTTCATAATTTTCTTCCAGTCAGGACGATCTAGGGATGGCAATTTTCCCCACGAGTTCGGGTGAAGTTTTTCGAGGTCGGGGTCGGGGACAGGTTTGAATTATAATACCCGAATCGGGTTCGGGTCGGGTACGGGGATATAGATCCCCGCCCCGAACCCGACCCGATTATTTATTTTTATTTTTTTAATTTTTTGTAAGTAGATATTTTATTACCAAATGGTATGGAAAACAACTTCATAAATATTAAAAATAAATTATAAACAAATTTTTAATAAGTATTAAAAATAAATTATTAATAAATTACTAATAAATTATTTTTTTGTTATAATAAATTATTAAAAATAAAATAAATTATCTAACGGCATTCGACGCATCCTTTTTCCGACGGCATCTCGCCCCGCCCCCACCCCGATTTAAACGGGGATGGGGACAGGGACTGAATTCTGAAGCGGGTATGGGGATGGGGAAGCAATACCCGGCCCCGCCCCGACCCGTTTACATCCCTAGGACGACCCTTTTTTTTAGTTTCCAGTCAGGACCCTTAGTTAAACGCAGTCATTAAAATCTTTTGTTACTAGCTACATATACCTTTCATCAAGGCGTTGTCCAAATGTTTAATAGAAAATTATATATGTAATGCAAAACAAATTAAACTCAATATTATACTCCCTTATTTCACGGATTAACAATTTAACCAGGATGCAACTTATCTAAATCTAATTAAATTTATAAAAATAAAAAAATAAAAATTTAATAAGATAAATAGGATGTAAGTAACTCAACATAGGAGACTATGAAACAACATTGGTATTAATAATAGAAATTTTGAATTTGTAATGGTATTATTTACATGATATAGAAAAACTATAGATTATGTTCATTAAAAAAGAAATTCAAGTATTTATTTATATATCAAATACTTCTTGAAGTAAATATTAATTGTTAATTATGAAAAAATAAAGTTTACTATGACAGATACTAAATAAATTACTATATATGTAATTCCCTTCTTCCCAATAGACCTAAGAGAGGCGTGAAATATTAGTACCATGATTCTTGATCGAGATATATAATATATTATTGAAAGAACTTATATAATAATAGAATATTATACATTAAATCTCTAAAAAGAACTTATTATATTAACTGGTCAAATTAAGTTTTCCGAAAAAAAAATAAAACTATTTATTTGGCCAATTAATTAATTGGCAGAATTAATTTATTTTTATTGTGCAATACAATTGCGGATGAGAAATTACAAATTAATTTTGAATATTTATATAGATTCTCATAAAGTGTAGTCTTATTAAAAAACGATGTGGGATGGAAAATTTATATCAAATATAATAGGAAGACACAAATTAAAAGATTTTAGAAAAATATAAAGATAATAATATATATATATATGAGGTCCAAATAACTTGGTACCAAAACTTAAAGAGGATAAGTTTTTTAACCCTAAACTTAAAACTACAAGTTTTCTATACCAAAATTGATTAAAAGACTAAAATACCCTTTACTATTTTAAATTTTGTCTCTCTCTCTCTCTCTACATCTATCGGTCCCTCACTACCCTACCACAAACCCACATTCTCTCTCTTATCTCTCTCTCTCGACCGAAACCACGAAGAAGAAGCACGAAGCACGCTCTCGACTGAATACTTGCGGGCACGATGAGTTCGTCCGAGACACAATCTGACCACGATAGAGAGGCGTCGTCGTAGGCGGTGCATCACGAAGAGGAAGAGTTCCTAAACGAGCCGCCGGTTAGTGCGCCCTAATTTTCGAAATAAATTGAATTTTTTTGGCAAATTTCGATGTTTAATTCTTGGGTATTCATGCTAAAGTTAAGTTGCGAAGAAATGTACATGTTCTATGCATTTAAATGTTGATTTTTGGCGTGAATTTGGGCTGAATTTATATGGGCACGATGGGGGCACAATGGGGTTGGGGGCGATGGGGCTGGACACTATGGGACTGGCCACGATGGCTGGGGACGATGGCAGTCCATCGTGACTTTGCCATCGTGCCCAGACAGGTCGGTCTTTTTTTTGTGTTTTGTCTTGTTTTTTTGAATTTGCTCATGAATTTATTGCTTATGGTTGCCCGTTTTGTTATTGCAGGAGGGTTGTGTGTGGAAAAGGCCCACGTTACGGGCTGTGACACGTAGAATCAATTTGTATATGCGTTGTGACATGTTTAAAGAGATACTTTCCACGTTGCGTCGCATTGGCGGGCCTAGACACAGAGAGCGTGCGATAGAGCACTTTACCTCCGGGGTCGTGAGCAGACTGATTAGAGTTAGGCGGACGGGCAGTGCTACTGGTGCCCTTCACCACCTTATAGCCCGACAGCTGCAGGGCGACCACATACCCCCGCATGAGTCGTGGTTTCAGCTCGGGGGTCGGACCGTCCGTTTTACACCCCGTGATTATGCCCTAATCACGGGACTTCACTTTGGAAACACGGAGTTCGACACTACTGAGACTTACCTGATCCGTCCTGACAGTTTATTTCACCGGCATTTTCATGCCAAAGAAACAAAGGTGAGCGAGCTGCGTAACAAGTTCAAGGAACACAAGTTAGGAGATGAAATGGAAGATTATTTGAAGGCGGCGAACTTGTTGGTTTACTACTACTTTCTCTTGTGCCGGGACAAGATGTCGGTCGAGAACTGGGCATGGGCACTGGTAGAGAACTTTGAGCAATGGGACAGGTTTCCCTGGGGTGCTTACACGTACCAGGTGTTGACTCACTACATCGACACCGTGGCTCTTACTCCCAGACAGGAAGAGATTGACTACCACTTCTACGGTCCAGTCTGGATCCTGCAGCTTTGGATGTACGAGGCATTTCCTCGTTTGGGACGCTATTGCGGAAAGAGAAATGAAGTGATCAGGCTGCCCCGATGCTTGATGTGGGATACGGGCACTGTGAAGGCGGACTTCAGTACATTTTTTGACCAACCGGTACGTAAATCACTTTATTTTTTATGAATTTTTTGAAATTTCAAAATTTTATCGATATATAATTGTTATTTTATACGTATTTCATTACAGCTCTAAATGAATGATGTGCCGTTAGTCCCGATGGAGGAAGAGGAAGCCGAGTACTACTTCCTTAGCTTTGAGAACGGGAATACGTTTGATGTGGTGTACCCGAAGCCGGTCCGAATTGCTGGTCGGGGTAGGGCAGAGGTTGTGTTTGCGGGGCCCATCAAGAACAAGGGCAAGATCAAAGTTACAACAATGGAGAAGATGAAGGTGACCTTTGGAAAGGTGTCGAAGCGTCGCCGAGAGAGTAGTCCTCTTACCCGTTCTCAAGTCCACGACTCATCGTTCTCTATCGGACCAATTCCAATAGCTATATGAAAGAGCTGCTCATTCCCATCTTTGCTAACAGCGACAAAAAGAACTCCCTTGTTCCTTCCCTTAAGGTGGGTCCCGTCCAACACAATCACTGGCCTTAGATAGCACTCGAAGGCACGAATACACTGTCCTAAGGCGAGAAACATGTGACAAAATACTCCCTCACTACTGATCTGCATGTTGTACTCAGTACAGGGATTACGCTGCATCAATAAATGCAGATACGACGGGACCATCTGATACGACTTGTCAAAGTCACCGTATGTCTTCTCTATCGCTATATTCCTCGTTTCTAGAGCGAGGCTGTACAACATGTGAACACCAAACTCTCTGTGCATATCTTCCATCATCTCTCTCGGCTTCAAATACACACCCTCGCAAACCAACCTACGAGCAAAGTACACGGCTGCATGTTTAGCAGTCACCGTCCGCTCGGCAGTACGAATCACGTTCAAGTGGCAGTTGTGATCGAAAGTCAACTTTGTAATGTACCAAATCGAGTCGCCCTCATCTTTGGGCCCCTGAGCACACAACCTAAACGTGCAATTATTCCTACTGTGCTTGCAGAGAAAGACTATACGATTTATGGCGGAACGTTCAATGACATACTCTAGCATGTGCTCCAGGTGATACATTCTCACAGCCATCTTCAATTCATACTTGGACAGAAACGTAGCCCCCACTACAAGTTCACTGGTGAACTATCCGGGCTGCTCAACCTACCCAAGTGGCAGCGCGCGGTCACACTCGATCAGTGGAATGCTCCAATTGCCTAGGCTGCTGCGTAGTTCATCATCATCACGACCAGTCCGATGCTCAGATGTGAAATTCTGGTGCCCGAAGATTCTGTTTACTTGTTCTGACTGTCTAATCCAAGCAAGAAACTCAGTAGTCACAGATTCAATTATATTCTTACGGCGTTCATCTTCTTCGCCGTCAAAGATGTGAGCACCCTCTGCTTCTGGTGGCATTCTATCATCATCATCCTCAAATATATCCCGTCGTCCACTGCCTTCCACGTCCATCTCAGGGACAAAAACACTGTCTCTTTCAAAGATATAAACCATTGGATCCGACCTTTTCTCTTGCACTAGCAATCGAAGTAAATCCGTATCATTATTTAATAAAGCTCTACATCTGTTCCCATCCCTCAACACAGTTGTTGGTCCCAAGAGGGATACCTTAGTGTAGAGGGGGGGTGAATACACCAAGGTTTAAAAACTTTTCCAAGTTAAAACTCTTTTCAGAGAGCTGGCTGTGTTCGATCCAGCTGGATGACAGCTTGATCGACATTGGTCGTGTGTGTGCGGAATGTGGTGGATTTGGAAAGTCCGTCTGTTGCTTCAAATATATTGCAAAGCTCTGTTTCACTTTTCAGTTAGTCCGTTTATGCAGTTTGAAATGTATGCTTATGAGAGTTAGTAATATGCATAAAGCAAAGCGATAAATAACAGAGCAATTTAACGTGGTTCGGAGTAACCCCTCCTACATCCACGACCAGATTCACTGGTAATTCACTACCACTTGGTTTCCAAGTACCAAGCAACTTCACAACTCTAACCCGAGCTGTGTTCCAACAGTTTGCAGGCACTGTCAAGCCTACACCTTAAGTTTCTGGGTACTGAAGAACCTAACCACTCGAATTACACGCTTCGAGCAAGCGTACCTTTACCTAACCTTTCTGGGTTTGGATTTGGGTATGGTTTTCCAACTATGAACGAGTTCTTACAAAGAAGAACAATGAGTATGATGAACTCGTTCAGACTAGGCTTAAGATATTTATTCTGATCTATTCTACCTATGACTGAATATGTGAACAACTAAGAACAAAGCTGACTGGCTGGGTGTTCTAGAAAGATTTGGCTTTGAAGATCGTTGTTCATTTTTCTGTTTTCTTCTATTTCTTCAGTCGTCTTGCCAGCTTCTTTTCAGCCTCTTTTTTTTTAATGGTGGAGGAGAGATATATATAGGTGGAGATTCAAACTAGCCGTTGGAAGAGAGCCGTTTGAATCTTACCTACTCTTGTTGACTTCTGGCCTTTACTTACGAAGTAGGTCTGCATCTGCAGACGCTAGTTCTTCTCTGATATGACTGTGTCAGATAAGATCTTCTGACATCGGGATCTTGTTTTTGAGAAGGTCTTCGTCTTCGAGCTGCTAAGCGTTTCAGCTGTATCTTCAGTGGCTTGGACTCTGCTGAGTCTTGATTCTGAGCTGTCTTTAGACCTGTGCTGTATCATCAACCTGAGCTGTGTCTTCAACCTGAGCTGTGTCACTCACCTGAGCAGTGTTTTAGACCTGAGCTGTGTCAACGACACTAAGCTGGGTCTTTTACACTGAGCTGGGTTTTTGACACTAAGCTAGGTTTCCGTCACTGAGCTGGGTCTTGATACTGCAAGATCTTTGACTCTTCTTGGTCTTGTCCTGCTGAATCCTTTAAGCTGTCTGCTTAGCTGTGTCTTCTGCTGTCTTCAGCTAATCTACCTGTAAACTGAAAAACTCTATAAGCTCAAACAGGTGAGCTGAAAAACGCTTAGGCTTGTGCGATCATCTACTCGGTTGGGGTCAGCTGGGTTTTGGTATCCAATCAAAACTTTATTAATTTTCCCAACAATTTCCCCCTTTTTGATGATGCCAAAACCTAACTGAGAAAAACAATTTACTTCCCCCTTAACAAGAAAACGGGTTTTCAAAAGTTTATACGTACACAGCAGGTATATTAAATTCAGAGTTCAGTGTGTGGACAAAGAGTTATTGTCATCAGGATGAGCTTGAGAGCAAAAACGAATTTTTCATTAATAAGAGATAAAATTACAATTTTACATTTTACAAAAATTCACAAGACAAAAATTCCCAGATGACTGGGTCTTCAACTCTGCTTCTTCCTTTGTTCATCAATCTGATGGTCAGTCTTGAGACCGTATCTGTTGAAGATGAACTCTTCCAGCTCCTTCCATTCTGCTTGATTCTTTGATTTGGAGATTCCTCTTTCGCCAGCCCAGTGATGAACTTCTTTGATAATCTGGGCTTTGTCAGGAAGATTCGTTCCAGCTATAGTGGGAGGCTTCAATTGCTTGACTTTTGGAGCTTTGAGCTGGATGTCGTTTCTCTTGGCAGCTAGGGCTAATGATCTTGCCATCATTGGATCTTCTTCATGAAGTTCAAGCAGGTATTCTTTGAATGCAGTTTCATGATCTATACCTTTGTATTGATTTAGGTAGTAGAATTCTTTGATGAATTCTGTTTTGCATTGTTCCCAGTTTTCATTGATTTCATCTGGGTTCCTCTTGTCGGATCTTGGAATACTTGAAGCTGCTTGTTTCTTCCTAGCTTGTATGTGGCTTAGCCTTTTCTTTCTCTGCTTTTTCTCAGCAGGCTGAAGCGATTCGGTTTTCTTCTTGCTGATTTTGTCCAGCTCTTGCATTTCTTTTCTTTGCTCGTTGTGGAAGTTACACAGCCAGTGATAGTCTTTGTATTCTTCAGGCTTGTGTCCATGTGCTTTGGCAAGAGCAACCATCTTCTCTCCATGTCTCTTTGATTGCTTTGGCCGGTGCAGATGGCTCGTCTCTTCTTCATCCAAATCTTTGGCAAAATCGTTGATTTCCTTCCGAATTTGCCGCACAGTTCCCTTAGCCGCACGCTCTTCCCTTTCCATTGTTTTTCCAGCTTCGCTCTTATCTTCCCCCTTTTTGGCATTATCAACAAGGGAGGCAGAGAGGTTGGCAACTGTTGCGCTGAGCTTGGAAAGAGTACCTTCAACATCAGCGATCTTGGCTGAGTTGTCTGCTGTGACGAGGTTCAGCTGGGCATTGTTGCTGCTTCCAGCTCTGAACTGAGCATCCAGATCTTTGTACAAGTTGAAGAGTTGGCGGATGTCAGCGCTGTTGGAGAGAGTGGTCTTTTTGAGAGCTTCCAGCTGGTTTGTGATATTTGCTATGTTGTCGACCAGTGGAGCTTGAAGTCATGTCACTATCTCAGGAACTCTCTTCTCAAGATGGTTTGACTGATCAATGCTCTGAGAGACGAGAGATTGCCTGAGATCTTGACTGATGCTTTCTTGAAGATTTTGTGCAAAATTATGGACTTCATCGATTGTCCGCTGTTGTTCTCGAACTTGACAGTCGAGAGCTGAGAATCGCATGATGACGTCGACTTGAGTCTTCAGTCTGTCCTGAAAGAGAATTTCTTCAACCTCTTTGGATATTGCTTCTTTCATTACGGTTGAGATCTTGACTGCTGAGTCAGTTTGAGTTCCAGATTCAACATGACTGGGTTTGTCTGCCTTGAACTTGACCAGTGTGTGAGTGTCATTGGCAATTGGACTTTGTGGGGCAGCTTTGGTAGGCTCAACTGTTGCATTAGTTGGCTCTTCTTCAATTATTATTGCCTCAGCTGTGTCGGCAGGGACAGCTTCCTTGGCAAGTTCAGCTGCGACTTCTTTGGATTTGACAGCTCCAGAAGATGTCTCCCATCCTGCTGCTGTTAGAAGCTTATTGGCAGATTCCCAGACTTCAACTGGGTGCGGCTTGGAGTACAGCTGAGATACTTCAATTATACCTCTGATGAGATCATCTTGATGCAAGTATGCATCCTCCAGACTTCCAAAGCCAAAGGTGTGCTGGAGGCATGCTTCATCTGTCTTCAATTTCTCATAAGAGAAGGTCTCGATCAGCTGCTCATTTTGGTACCATGTCGCCATTTTGGTGGCCAGATAGAATTTGAGATCTGTAACTTTGACGAGGGAAATTGACAGGTGCGCCAAGATGGGATACTGAGTTAGAACACTCTTGATCCCTGCGATGCGTAGCTTCTCGTACATAGCTTCCATGAAAGCTGAGCCAGAAGAGTTGAGTGATGTAGAAGCATTAGAGTCACTCTCTTCTGATTCTGTGGAGATTTGAGCTTTGGGTGTAGGTTGTTTTGGGGGTGAGCTGGGATTCGAGGGTTCAGCTTGGTCATCATTTGTTGTGAAGGAGCTTCGGCCGGTTGAATATTTCCTCGTTCGTTTACAAGAGATGAATCTCTTCTTGGGGAGATTTGGGTGGAGGAGAAGGCTGTTTGGGCGGAGAGTTGTGAGGCGGTGAGAGCTGGGGTGAGCTGGGAAGAGTTGTCTGAATCTTTGAAATGTCCAGCTCGTCCTCTGAACTAGATGAATCATCATTCAATCCCATATCAGCCAAGACATTTGATCTGTATTGATTGAAGGCCGACACTGGCTGTGGGGAGAGAATCACCATTGCTTGACTTGGAGTTTCTTCAGAGGAAGATTTCACCTTTGTTGGTGGAATGACAACTGTCTTCTTTTTCTTCTACCATTTGGACCTCCAAAATTTGGTTTAAAGTCATTTGTCTTCATTTTTCTCTGAATCTTCTTAGCTGGGACATCTGTCTTTGTATCTTCCAGCTGCTTCCTGCCTTTGCTCACAGCAGTCTGTTTCTTCAGAAGATCATTGATTTGACTTATTCTCTGGAAGAGAATCTTCGTTTCTGGAAACGGTTCTGAATCGGCCCACTTTACTGTGTGCCCTTTCACAGCTTGCTCTATCAAGAAAGAGATTTTAGAGCATAGATACAGTGGCTCTGAGGTTGAATACGTCGTCCTGGTGGAGTTGAACTTGATCTTCTCTGATTCCTTGACTAATCTGTTGAGTAAGAAATCAAACCAGTTGACGTTTGCGCCTTTGATCATGGCAATCATCGGTTTGAGCTTTGGAATGCTGATCTCTCCTTGAGATCCAGCTATCCCTAAGATGCATTTTTGCGTGATATCCAGCAGCAGCCTGTACTTTGGCTTGAGAAGGAGCTTTGACATGCTCGCTCTGTACGGCTCTGGGGTGATAAGCATCTCTTGGCTGAGGAATTCATCCACCTCTTCACGGCTGTAATCATCTGGGATGAATCCTCCTTCTCTGGGTAGGTTGAACACCTTTCGGAGCATCTTGTTAAGTTTGATATTGGCGGTTGCTGTATCAAACTTTCCGTCTTCGCCTTTGACGATCATGTCAAATGAAGATGAGTAGAAGCCTTCTTCATCAATGATGTTGAGGTAGAAGAGTGCAGCATCTCTCTTCAGCAAAAGCTTAGGCATGGAGGTTGCCCACAGCAAGAGACCGGAGTCTGCAACAAGATCCACCATCTCTTTTAATTCTGAAACTGGAAGGTTGGCGGTGGATAGACAACTTTCAAATGATAATTTTGTCATCAGAACTTCGAACTGGTTCATCCCTGCGGTTGATTTCTTGGGAGCCATCTTTGCAATCTGTTGATTTTGATCGAGCGAGGATTTTGCAGAGGATAGATAGATGACTTGAAGATTTGAAATTCGCAGAGATAAAGATGGAAGAATTCTCCGTATCTTTTCCATGTATATCAACTACCATAATTGATCATCGGTTGAGATTTAGACAGCTGGTATTCTGATCAACGGCTGGGAGAGATTCACTCATCACGTTCTGACGTGTTTACGGCGAGTGTATTACAACCGCGCGTGAGGCAGTTCAAACGCTTGACATTCTGCCTCGATCCTGCTGTGCTTCAGTACTTAGCAGTCTTTATAATTAATGCGATGGGAATGGAAACTTATCAAGCAATTTAACTAAGGAACATATGTCCGCTTAACCTTGGAATTTCAAAATAATTGGACTTAAATAGTATATTCCTTAGAAAAATAAATGCATGAGACACATTCCTGTCAGCTTGGACCAAAAAGTCAGCTGATGTCGCAGATGTCTTTTCTTTTGTTTGACTGAGTTTCTCCCTTCAGCTTGAGTAAATCTTCTGCTTTGGGATCCAGCTGGGTTTGATTCCCCCTGACTTGATAAATTTATCTTGAAATCCTTGGGGTTCTTGCTGAGTTAGTCCAGCTGTGTCTGATTCCTTCTTGATGATACACGGGGATTCAGCTGAGTATTTCCTGCTGGATGCTTTTCTTGATGATTCTGCTGGACTTATGATGAGACCAATTGATGAAATCCATTTGTTGGAGAATTTGCTGAACTGAGTTCCCCCTCAGCTAGATTCCTCTTATAGATTCTGCGATCCACGTTTGATCCAGCTTTGTTTGATATCCAGAGGATGACATTTGATAGATTAGCTGGATTTTTCTCTTGATTCTTCACTTGGATCTTCTACTGGATTGACTTTGCCCTCAGCTGATATCACAGCTGTGTCGATTTCTAGCTCGGTGGAGTTCCTCCTGAATTTGATAGTAGATGACTGTCTTTTCTTAGCTGCTTTCTACTTTACTTGAGTTGATCAGATTTTCATCACTGGCTCATTTCCTTTCACAGCACGCTTGATGATTTCCTCAATTGCGTCTGTCCCTTGACCTGTTATCACTCAAATTTGACTTTTGTGAGTGATCTTAGCTGGTTGGTCCTTGAATGAGTCCGCTTCTTCTTTGGACCTTGTTGATTCCATTTTCTTCGATGAGGTTTATTTCATAGCTAGAGTCTGTCAGCTTGATATCCCGTCTGCTGGAATCTTGAGTTGAAGCTCGGTTGATTTCCAGCTTTCTAACCAGCTGAGATCCTTCCCAGCGGTCTTTTAAGTTGACCTTGATGTCTGTGCTGGATGACATTGCTGTCTTTAATTGATTCCAGTCAGCTGGATTTATCTGCCGCCTTTGAGCTTTGTGTCCAGCTGAGATCCACTGCTTCTCTTGGTCTTTAAGTTGCTGATCAGTTTTCTTTTCTGATCGGACTGAGCCTGGAGAGCTGGCTTGATTGAGTACAACCTCGATGTTTAGGTTCCAGCTGTGTAAGCATTGGCTGGAGCCATTCTTTGATTTGATACCGCTTAGGCCATCTTCAATCTCCTGACCATTCAGTCTTCTGCTTGACTTTCTGAGTTTATGATGATGGGTCCGTTGAAGAAAACATCCCACATCATGTTGTGAAGAGCACTCAGAAAGCTGTTGAGTTGGGAACTTCCAGATCAGATAATCATCGACAGATAATGTCGGAAGATTCCTGCACAAGGAAGATTTCACGACAGTATGCAATATAATGATTTAAAAAAATTTGAAACTTTGAAGGATCTGTTCAGGTGACCATTATCAGCAATGAAATGCTGACTTGACAGATACAGTGATCTTTTGAACCACTGCTCTGATACCAATTGTTGGTCCCAAGACGGATACCTTGGTGTAGAGGGGGGGTGAATACACAGCACACACTCGGAATCTCTTCGACCACACAAAGCATCTCTAATCAGATTCATGAGATGATCTCGATCATCATTCGTATCGTCCATGTGCACAACAACAGTACTCCTGCCTAAGTAAGCCAATCCATCCCACTGACCTCCAAAACGTACAATAACCCGCCGCCGCCCCATCTAAAAATCAAAGAAAGAAGAGAGATTAGGGTTACAATACGAAAAATAGATATTTACATCACAAACTGCCAGGGCACGAAGGCACCATCGTGGGATTGATAGAAAGGCTCGATGGTAATCGAGCTGGCCATCGTGCCCATCGTGTCCATCGTGCCCATCGTGGGCACGATCGTGCCTTCCACATTGTGCCATCGTGGGGAGAAACCCTTCGCCCCCGACAGAAAAAAAAATCATAGTTTCCAACCCCTTACAAATCACACAATGCGAGTTATTTCAACTATTTTTTTCTCCTAAACATATTACTAAACTTCAAGTTATATTCGAATTTAAAGAAATATCACTTAACATCTACATATTCCATGCAAATCGAAGACAATTTTGGGACACGATGGTCAAGGCACGATCGTGTTTACTTGGTCAAGATCGTGCCTTGCCATCGTGAGTTAAATAACACGCACTAGTATATGCTTTTCGGATGAAGATTTCGGGTGCATACCTTCTTTTTGAAGCCAGAAACGCGATGTCGGCCTTCCTTGATATCTTTTTCTTCTTTGGTTTCACGTTTCGAGAGATTGGAGTAGCTTTTTTCTCTTCTTTCTCTTCTTCTTTCTTTTTAGTGTTTTGTGATTTTTGGTGTTTTCAATTGTGGTGTTGTGATTAATTCGAACCCAACTAGGAGTTCTAAACCTTGTCAACAACCTTTCTTACGCAAACTTTAATGAACTACCTTCATTAAATTCCTAGTTTCATCTGAAAATCTTCTGAGAATCGGATTTGGTAGGGTTCAATAGATGAAACGCGAAAGAATCTACATTAAATATTACTTTCCATCGTGTCCAATAGCACCATCGTGTCCGTCAATCGTGTCCACCCATCGTGCCCAGCCATCGTGTCATGTCGTCCCATCGTTTCCTCCAATCGTGTCCAGAAGAAATCTGACCGACGACGGGAGAGAATTGAGAGAGATTGAGACTATTTTTTTAGATTTTTTATTGACTTTTTTAATTTAATTCATAGGTGTATTAATTTTTTTAGTTTTTGTTAAAGGGAGGGCACTTTAGTCTTTTAAATGATTTTGGTATAGAAAACTTATAGTTTTATGAATGGGGCTAAAAAACTTATGCTTATTAAGTTTTGGTATTTTTTTGTCCAATTTCACTATATATGTTGGTCCCAAGACGGATACCTTGGTGTAGAGGGGGGGGGGGGTGAATACACCAAGGTTTAAAAACTTTTCCAAGTTAAAACTCTTTTGAGTGAGCTGGCTGTGTTCGATCCAAATTTGGATGGCGACTTGATCGACACGGTAAATGTGTATGCGGAATGTGGTGGATTTGGAAAGTCCGTCTGTTGCTTCAAATTATATTGCAAAGCTCTGTTTCACTTTTCAGTTAGTCAGTTTATGCAGATTGAAATGTATGCTTATGAGAGTTAGTAACATGCATAAAACAAAGCAATAAATAACAAGAGCATCTTTAACGTGGTTCGGAGTAACCCCTCCTACATCCACGACCAGATTCACTGGTAATTCACTACCACTTGGTTTCCAAGTACCAAGCAACTTCACAACTCTAACCCGAGCTGTGTTCCAACAGTTTGCGGGCACTGTCAAGCCTACACCTTCAGTTTGCGGGTACTGAAGAACCTAACCACTCGAATTACACGCTTCGAGCAAGCGTACCTTTACCTAACCTTTCTGGGTTTGGGTTTGGGTATGGTTTTCCAACTATGAACGAGTTCTTACAATGAAGAACAAGGAGTATGATGAACTCGTTCAAACTAGGCTTAAGATATTTATTCTGATCTAATCTGCCTATGACTGAATATGTGAACAACTAAGAACACAGCTGACTGGCTGGGTGTTCTTGAAAGATTTGGCTTTGAAGATCGTTGTTCATTTTTCTGTTTTCTTCTATTTCTTCAGTCGTCTTGTCAGCCCCTTCACCAGCAATGGTGGAGGAGAGATATATATAGGTGAAGATTCAAACTAGCCGTTGGAAGAGAGCCGTTTGAATCTTACCTACTCTTGTTGACTTCTGGCCTTTGCCTACGAAGTAGGTCTGCATCTGCAGAAGCTATTCCTTCTCTGATTTGACCGTCGCGACAAGATCTTCCGACATCGGGATCTTGTCTTGGAGAAGGTCTTCGTCTTCGAGCCGTCAAGCGTCTCTCGCCGTGTCTTCGGCGTTTTGGACTCCGCCGCGTTTCGACTCGAGCCGTGTCTTAGACTCCGTGCCGTATCATCAACCCGAGCCGTGTCTTCAACTCCGAGCCGTGTCATTAACTCCGAGCCGTGTCTCGGACTCCGAGCCGTGTCATCGACACTAAGCTGGGTCTTTTACACTGAGCTGGGTCTTCGACACTGAGCTGGGTTTCCGTCACTGAGCTGGGTCTTGATGCTGCAAGATCTTTGACTCTTCTTGGTCTTGCTCTGCTGAGTCCTTTAAGCTGTCTGCTTAGCTGTGTCTTCAGCTGTCTTCAGCTGATCTACCTGTAAACTAAGAAACTCTATATGCTCAAACAGGTGAGCTAAAAAACGCTTAGGCTTGTGCGATCATCTACTCAGTTGGGGTCAGCTGGGTTTTGGTATCCAATCAAAACTCTATTAATTTTCCCAACAATTTCCCCCTTTTTGATGATGCCAAAACCTAACTGAGAAAAACAACCTGCTTCCCCCTAAATGAGAAAGTGGGATTTTTTTTTTTTTTTTAAAAGATTTCAGCAGAAGATTAAATTCAAAGTTCAGTGCCTGGACAAAGAGTTATTGTCATCAGGGTGAGCTTGAGAGCAAAATATTTCAGTTTTATTAATCCACTAAAGATGATTACAAGAGATACAGGATTAACGAACTGAAAACAAACAAAATTAAATCCCAGTAAGCTGGGTCTTCATCTCGGCTGCTTCTGCTGATTCTTCATTCTATCTTCTTCCAATTCGCTCATCTTGTTCTTAACTCCGTATCGGTTAAATATCATCTCGCTCCACCTTCCCGTATTCTTCTTCGTTGTTTGCCTTGGAAATTTTCCTCCCGATCGCCCATCCGTTTACTTCTGCAAAGAATAATCTTTGATTTGTCAGGAAGTTGAGTTCCAGGTATCAACGGAGGCTGGATATGATACAGCTGGGGAGCAGTGAGCTGGATCTTCGCGGTATTTGCAGCGTTGAAGAATGCTTTTGCCGTCATCCTGTCTTGATGAAAAAGCTCATTTAGATGCATCATGAAAGCAATATGCGGGGCGTATTTGGGTAAGCTCCCGTATAATAGTAATCTTCGATGAACTCAAACTTTGTATGTTCCCGCCGTCGTTTAGCTCTTCCGGGATCCATTCATCAACTCTTCTCCAGCTTCATCGGCATTCGAGACTTTTTCTTTGCAGCTCTTATGTTTGCTCTTTTCTTCTGCGTCGCTTCTTCTCTTCGGCATTTAGTACTTTCTTTCTTCTTCGCTCATCTTGGAGGCTTTTCATCTCTTGCTTTTGCTTTGAGTAACAAAGTTGCAGAGCCAATGAATATCATTGAGTTGTTTCCGGCGTGGCTCCGCTAGCTTTGGCAAGAGGGATGATCATCCCGCTCCATTTCCCTTTCCGTCCAGTGGTTCATCCGCATCCGGCTTTCAAGCAATAACTTCGTCAATCTCTCGATCGCATCACTTGGACTTCAAATACTTTTCCTTTGCCCGTCTTTGAAGTTTTTCTCTTGTCATTACCTTCCCCTTTTGGCATTATCAAAAAGAGTGGAGGAGAGGTTGACTACCGTCTCATTCACCGGGCCAAGGCTTTGTCAATGTCGCAATCTTTGCCGAGTTGTCCGTTGTGACTAGGTTGAGCCGTGTCGTTGCCGTCGTTTCCGCCTTGAACCGATTGTCCAGCCTCCTTGTAAAGATTGAACAGGGTGGATGTCGATTCGAAGGAGAGAGTTTGTCGTTGGAGAGCGTCCACTGGCCGGATAAATCGATGACGCGGCTTTCCGGCCGGGGCTTGGAGGTTTGAGATGATCTCATGGACTCTCTTCTCTAGATGATTTGAATTATCAATACGTTGAGAAACGAGAGACCGTTTGAGATCTCTGCTGGTGCTTTCTTGCAGATTCAGAGCGAATCTGTGAACGTCGTCAATGGAAAGTCCATTGCTGCGGACTTGCGATTCTATAGCCGTGATGCGCGATGGGGTATCCACATTTGATTCGAGTCTATCCTGAAAAAGGATTTCCTCGACTTGTTTGGCAATCTCGTCCTTTATTGCATCAGAGAGCACAATAGGATCCGTCTGGGTCCCGGATTCGGCTTGGCTGGGTTTTACTGCCTCGATCTCGACCAGTGAGCGAGTGTCATCGGCAATTGGACTACGTAGGGCGGCTTCGGTTGGCTCAATCGTTGCAGGCAGCTTGGCTCGTCTTCAATCATCATTTCCTCACCGTGTCGGCAGGTACGCCTTCATTGCGCTCTAACCGGAACGATCCAGTTTGAGGTTGCGAAGGTAGGAGTTGGCTTGAGAAATGACTTCCTCAGAAGGTGGTACTTCTTCTTGTTTAACCTTCTGAATGAGGATCTGGATCAGCTCGTCTTGATGCTCAAAAGCATCCTGAAGACTTCCAAAGCCAAATGTCTCTGCAAAGTCGCTTCTTCAAATTTTCACTATCGAAAGTGAAGAACTCCACCATTTCTTCATGTGCGTACCAAGTGGCCATCTTGGTAGCCAAATAAAATTTGAAGTCGCTTACAGCGACTAAAGCGACGAGGAGGGAGGCAAGAGAGGGATAGTGTTGCAAAGGCGCTCTTTATTCCTTGAAGTCCGAGGTCCTCGACCCTCATGATCGTGGCAGCACGCGCAACGGCTGCGGGACCGAGGATTTCGATTTCCTCGAAGAAGAAGTAGGGCTTGATGGTTCGGCTTGGTATTCATCATCCACCGCAAAGGAGCGTCGGCGGACGGGGCTCTTTGGGTGAGCCGGGTGCCGAGAGATGGGTGGTTTCGTGCATCGAAGAGGTAGGGGAGGATTCTTGGAGAGGTACTCGAGGAGGAGGAGGAAGGAGAAGAGAGTGTTGTTGAGGAGGAGATCCGCATGATGTGAGATCAACTGGAGCGGGTTGTGAGGATGCTTGTAGGATTTGGCGAAGTGGAATAGCATCCTCTGGGTCAGGGTGGGGGACCACTATCTATGGTTCCTCGGCTTCTCGTGAAGCAACCACGAACTCCCTTCCTTGATCTGTGCTGGAGGAGGAATCCTGAGCTGTCTCCTCAGCAATTGATCTCCATTCGGGGCCCACTCGGCTTATCGGTGGCTTCTCTCTTGTCTCCTCACTGAGAACTTCTGTTGCCTTAAATTTGAGCTTCTTTTTGGCAGGTGGAGATCCAGCTGGCTGAGTTTCCTCCGGCTGTTTCCTTTTCCCAGTTTGAGAGGGAGAGGCAGTCTGCTGTTTTGCCTCCTGCATCTTCTTCTTCCCTTCTGGGGCTGCTTTCTTCATCAAGTCAGAGAGCTGACTTTGTTTTTCAAACAGAACTTTGGACACAGGGAACTCTTCTGTGTCTTTCCACTTGATTTGCCGTCCAGTGGTGTAGTGTTCTATTATGCACGCCGCCTTGGTGCATAAATAGATGGTCTCCCTACAGCTGAATTTGGTGAAGCTGTCATCTTCGAAGTGAATCTTCTTCGACTCTTTCTCCAGCTTTCCCATGAAGTAGGAGAACCAATCTACAGGATCATTCCTGAGGATGGCTATCATGGGCTTCAGCTTGGGTATGCTGATTTCTCCTTGAGATCCAGCGATACCTAGAATACACTTCTGGGTGATATCCAGAAGCAGTCTGAATTTGGGCTTCAGCAGTAGCTTGGACATACTTGCCCTGTAGGGTTCCGGCTTGAACAGCATCTTGTCCAGTTCGGCCTGGATCTCTTCTCTGGTGTAGTTATCTGGGGAGCGGTCCCCAAGAGTTTTCAAACCAAAAAGTTTGTTCAAAATCCGGTTGATGTTGATGTCGACGTCCCAGGGAGTTGTATGCCCTGTCTTTTCTTTGAGTTGGAGGGTGATGTTGGAGCGCAGGCGTTCATCTTTGTTCGTCATCTCCATGAAGAACTCTGCTACTTCCCGGCGGAAGATGTTCTTCGGACGCGCCGTTGCCCATTGAAGTAGGCCTGCCTTATCGATGAGATCCAGCACCTCCTGGAACTCTGAGTTCTTGTAGTTCTTGAGAGTTAAGCAACTCTCAAAGTGCAATTTTGACATCAGGTTTTCCGATTGGTTTGCTCCTGGGGTTATCTTCTTTGGTGCCATTGTATTTCTGGATTGAAGAGTTAGAAGAATAGAGGAAACAAATTTTGCAGAGAGAGCTTGAAAAGCAAGAACTTGTTTTGCAGAAAGATTTCAGAGAAAATAAGTAAATATGGCGATGATTTGCATATCTTTGATATATATACATCAACCGTCTATCTAGATGAACGATTGAGATCTTTAGATTTTAATTCAAGATCTACGGCTGGGAGAGATTTGCGCAACACGTTAAGTGACGTGCGTATGTCGAGTGTAGGTCACGCGCGCGTGAGGTAGTCAAAACGTTCTGACTTCTCCCTCGACTTTCCCGAGCTACAGTACCCTGCATGCTTTTCATTAAATGCGATGGGATTCGATTTGCTGGATGGCTTATTGACGAATCCTTCTAAGGAATGATTGTGAATTTTGAATTTAAATTCAAATAATTTTATCCTTAAATAGCATATTCCTCAGGGAAGTAAATGAAAGACTGCAAAACTGTCAGCTGAACTTTGTAGTCAGCTGATACCTCTGCTGTGTTTCTTTATGTTGAGTCTCCTTCAGTTTAGCTATCCAGCTGAGCTTGATTCCCCCTCAGCTGGTTTCCCTTCCTGAACTGTTAGTTTGGACATAGTATCCATCTGATATTACAGCGGTCTTCTCCAGCGGAGCTTGATTCCCTTTTTGGTTGGGAAATCCTTCTAAGTTTTGGGATCCAGCTGAGTTTGTTCCCCCTCGAATTTGGATGGACTTTCTTCATCCGGATTGAGCTGATATCAATTGTTGGTCATTCTCAGCTGTATGACTCAGTTTGGAATGAGTCATTTTGTCTTTCTTTCTCTGCTGATAGACATTGTTTGCGAGGTTCGCCCTCAATTGGATAAACCAATTGGGTTTTATCAGCTGGGTTTGATTCCCCCTGACTTGATAAATTCATTTTGAACTCCTTGGGGTTCCTGCTGAGTTAGTCCAGCTGTGTCCGATTCCTTCTTGATGACACACGGTGATCCAGCTGAGTATTTCCTGCTGGATGCTCTTCTTGAAGATCTTCTTGGATCGGGATGAGATCAATTGTTGATACCAATTGATGGTGAATTGAGAGCGAGTTCACCGGCTTGATTCATCTTCTGGATTCTGCGATCCATGTTTGATCTAGCTTTGTTTGATATCCAGAGGATGACATTTGATAGTTCAGCTAGATTTCTCTCTTGATTCTCCACTTGAGTATTCTGCTGGATTGACTTTGCCCTCAGCTGATATCACAGCTGTGTCGATTTCCAGCTTGGTGGAGTTCCCCCTGAATTTGATAGTAGGTGGCTTTCTTTTCTCAGCTACTTCCTACTTCACTTGAGTGAATTTTCTCATTACTGGCTCAATTCTTTGATGAGGTCAGTTGCTCCATGATTAGCTGAGTTCATTGTTGCTTTGTGGGGTAGAATCTTCGATTTCCTGTTCTTTGCATCGAACTCACCAGGAAAAACGTTATCACAACAATTAGCTGGGACCCGTACGCTTGACATATTCTTTGATGAGCTTTGAGGTAAGTCATGAGCTTGGATCATCAGCTGTCTTTCTTTCACAGCAAGCTTGATGACATCCACAATTGCGTCTGTCCCTCGAATTCGTTATCACTCTTTCGGCACCTGGTTGTGATTGGGTCCGGCTTTGTTGTTGAGGGTTCCATTGATAACCCAGATTTATCCTTATCTTTTGTGAGTGATACTTCTGGTTGGTCCTTGAATGAGTCCGCTTCTTCTTTGGACCTTGTTGACTCCATTTTCTTTGATGATGTCCATTTCATGGCTGGAGTCTGTTAAGCTTGATATCTAGTTTGATATCCCGTCTGCTGGAATCTTGATTTGAAGCTCGGTTGCTTTCCAGCTTTCTAACCAGCTGAGATCCTTCACAATTGTCTTATAAATTGACCTTGATGTTCGTCTTTGGATGACATTACGTCTTTGATTTTGATTCCGATCGGCGGGATTTATCTGCTGCCTTTGAGCTCTGTGATCAGCTAGGAGTTGCTGCTTTTCTTGGTCTTTGAGTTGCCGATCAGTTTTCTTTTCTGATCGGACTGAGCTTGGAGAGCTGGCTTGATTGAGTACGACCTCTTTGGTACATTGATGACAAGGTTCCAGCTGTGTTTGCATTGGCTGGAGCCAGTCTTTGTTCTGATTCAGCTTTGGCCATCTTCAAGCTCCTGACCATTCAGTCTTCTGCTTGACTTTCTGAGTTTATGATGATGATGGGTCCGTCTGTGATAACATCCCACATCATGTCGTTTTGCGCGCACAGAAAGCTTTTGAGTCTGAACTTCCATATCTGATAATCATCGACAGAGAATGTCGGAAGATTCCTGCACAAGGAAGATTCCATAACAGTATGCAATATAATGATTTTTTTTTTTTTTAAAAAGATTTTGAAAAATTAAGGATCTGTTCAGGTGACCACTATCAGCAAAGAAATGCTGACTAGTCAGATACAGTGATCTTTTGAACCACTGCTCTGATACCAATTGTTGGTCCCAAGACGGATACCTTGGTGTAGAGGGGGGGGGGTGAATACACCAAGGTTTAAAAACTTTTCCAAGTTAAAACTCTTTTGAGTGAATTTCGTGTTCGATCAGTTGGATGGCGGCTTGATCGACACAAATTGTTGTGTGCGCGGAATGTGGTGGATTTGGAAAGTCCGTCTGTTGCTTCAAATTATATTGCAAAGCTCTGTTTCACTTTTCAGTTAGTCAGTTTATGCAGATTGAAATGTATGCTTATGAGAGTTAGTAACATGCATAAAACAAAGCAATAAATAACAAGAGCATCTTTAACGTGGTTCGGAGTAACCCCTCCTACATCCACGACCAGATTCACTGGTAATTCACTACCACTTGGTTTCCAAGTACCAAGCAACTTCACAACTCTAACCCGAGCCGTGTTCCAACGGTTGCGGGCACTTGTCAAGCCTACACCTTCGGTTTGCGGGTGCGAAGAACCTAACCACTCGAATTACACGCTTCGAGCAAGCGTACCTTTACCTAACCTTCGGGTTTGGGTTTGGGTATGGTTTTCCAACTATGAACGAGTTCTTACAATGAAGAACAAGGAGTATGATGAACTCGTTCAAACTAGGCTTAAGATATTTATTCGATCTAATGCCTATGACCGAATATGTGAACAACTAAGAACACAAATACCGATCGGCCGGATGTTCTTGAAAGATTTGGCTTGAAGATCGTTGTTCATTTTTCTCGTTTTCTTCTATTTCTTCGGTCGTCTTGTCGGCCCTTCACCGGCAATGGTGGAGGAGAGATATATATAGGTGAAGATTCAAATTAGCCGTTGGAAGTGAGCCGTTTGAATCTTACCTACTCTTGTTGACTTCGGCCATTACCTACGAAGTAGGTCCGTATCTGCGAAGCTATTCCTTCTCCGATTTGATTGCGTCGAGACAAGATCTTCTGACATCGGGATCTTGTCTTGGAGAAGGTCTTCGTCTTCGAGCTGTCAAGCGTCTCTGCTGTGTCTTCAGCGTTTTGGACTCTGCTGCGTTTCGACTCGAGTCGTCTTAGACACTGTCTTGTATCATCAACCTGAGCTGTGTCTTCAACCTGAGCTGTGTCATTAACCTGAGCTGTGTCTCAGACCTGAGCTGTGTCATCGACACTAAGCTGGGTCTTTTACACTGAGCTGGGTCTTCGACACTGAGCTGGGTTTCCGTCACTGAGCTGGGTCTTGATGCTGCAAGATCTTTGACTCTTCTTGGTCTTGCTCTGCTGAGTCCTTTAAGCTGTCTGCTTAGCTGTGTCTTCTGCTGTCTTCAGCTGATCTACCTGTAAACTAAGAAACTCTATATGCTCAAACAGGTGAGCTAAAAAACGCTTAGGCTTGTGCGATCATCTACTCAGTTGGGGTCAGCTGGGTTTTGGTATCCAATCAAAACTCTATTAATTTTCCCAACAATATATATTATAATTTTATATAATAAATTATATAAATGGCTATTCAAGGAAAATTTATTCACGCTTTAAAACCTCCAATCATAATTTGGGAAGATTTTAATTGTATATTCAACTATGGAAGTTTTTGAGAATATTAAATATAATGGAATATATGAATAAAAAATACATAAAATGAGAATTTAAGATAAATAGAAATACTTAATGAAGAGAGCGCCACGTAAAATCTCAAATTAATGGGAGACCACGAATGCGTAATTATTTTAATAATATATATAGATTTTGTATTTTATTAAATCAATTTTCCTAATTCTTTAATGTTATATCGTGCTTTATTGATTTATTTTATAATATTTTGTGTAGATTGATGATTTAGTTTTTTTTTTCCTTCTTCTAACACTAAAAAATGGAGGTGGCCTAAAGTTTGTCGAGGTCTATGGCAACTAAATTAGCCAAATATTTTTTAAAAAAAATTGGCTAATTTTGTTTTTATAAAAATAAACTATTTATTTGGTCAACTAATGAATTAACCTTCTTTGATTGTTGTGCAAAACAATTTTGAGATAAGAAGTATACATTAATTTTGAATATTTATATAGGTTCTATGGGAGTGAAGTTCTATTGAAAAGCGATGTGGGATTGAAAATTTTATTTTGAATATAATAGAACATTTAATTTAACTATTTTACACTAATGTTATATTTTATCAAATCAATTTTCCTAATTTTTTTTAATGTTATATCGTGGTTTATTATTTTATTTTATACTTGTGTGGATTGATGATTTCGTATTTTTTTTTTTTTAATCTTCTTAGACTAAAAAATGGCGGTGGCCTACCAAATTGAATTTCCTCTTGTCCTTATTGATTTTAAAATTATCAATAATCTTAATAACCTTAATTTATATCTTATGGATTGGATCCTTTCTAGAATTTATTATTTCCATCCTTTTTTATAAATGTTTTTTATATTTTCCATCAGTTAACTATAATAATAATTCGAATTTACTAATATTATGAGAGATGCCAAATTAATAAATATTATACTACTTATTTCCATAGACTTAGATCCTTTGTATAATTATATATTATTTCCGTCATTATTACCTACTTTAATTAAATTACATACTTCTTTTCATATTAAATTTTCCAACAATTAAATATATTAATTAAAAATGTTTAAAATTAGAAGTTAAGATAAATAGAAAAACTGAATGAATAGTGCGGCACGTATAACCTAAAATTTAGGGGAGAGCTCGAATCAACATTCGTTTTAATAATATATAGATTGTTTGATTATGTAATTTTTATCGTGCGGCGCATGTGGTTCAAAGCTAGTTAAATTTATATATGGCATAGTTATCTTAATGGCAAAAACTCCTGTACATCATGATGTACCATACATCCAGTTCAACCCGACCCGACCCGCCCGGTCAACGTTGACCGGTCAATGGTCAACGTTGATCGCGTTGGCATTTTTTTTTAATTTTTTTTCAAGAGTCAAGCAAGGGGAGTCGAAGGTCTCGGAGCGAGCTAAAAATATTAATGTTGTCATAATCATTATCTATAAATTAAAATCGAAGCCGAATGCGGAGAGAAAAAAAACGAAAAAGTCAACGGTCAGACGTTGACCGGTCAACGCTGACCGGGTCGGGTCGGGTCGCGGGTCGGGTTGAACCGGATGTATGGGTACATCATGATGATGTACCCAAGTGCAACTCAATCTTAATTGGGTTAGAAGTATTCAATAAAAAGAAATTAGCAATATCCCTTATAAGATTTTATTTTTTCTTTAATTGTTGATATTAATATATTTGAATCATGTTATATTTGAAAATAATATGCATATTGAATACATAATTTAAAAATAAGTTTACATAATAACACAAAATTAAAAATACTTTTTTTGGTAAAAAAAAAAGAAAATTTACATCTACGTCATCCTTGCCTACTTTTTATTTCTTTTATTCAATAATATACCATATTTTAGCTTTTTAAATTTAGCCAGCATATAGAATTTCATGGTTTTCGCTCCTTTACCCACCGTGAGGACAAATAATGTGTTCACCCCTGATGTGGCAGTGTAGGTGCCACATAGATCTAGAAGTCAACTTATTCTAATCACTATATTTGGTTGGAATTTCAATTAACTTCCTTTATATAAAACTACTTAATTAAAACAACTAAACATTTATGATATGTTTAGTTATGTTATTGATGTAATTTTTAAATTGTAAAATTCACAAAAGTTATATTTTCTTATGGGAAAATCAAATAAAAACCGTATGCTTTAGAAATAACAATTGTTACTAATTTTATTCTTATAATATTTTACTTCCATGATTTATTACTCTTTTATACGAAAAACTATATTTTCATTATTTTTATTACATAAACTCAATTAATTAATTTTATTTTTATATAAAATCATCATTACTAACTAGAAGATTAAATAAATACGCATTCTAAAAAATCTGATATTTACCAATAAAAAAAAGTTTATTACTAATTATTAGAAAACAATGTTAGAAAAAGATGTTTTTTAATACAGAAATTTATGTACAATTAAATGAACAGATTAGCTTATAAGAGTCGTAATTAAATAGTAACCTAATTAAAAATATCCTTAATATTTGATTGGTTTAAATAAGAAAGTTCAAAGTAAAGATAATCAAAATTCTAGCCAAATATAGTGATTAGAATAAGTTGACTTCTAGAGATTATGTGGGACCGCCACATTAACGGTGGACACATTACTTGTGCGCACGGTGAGTAGGGGAGGGAAACCGAGAAATTCATTGGATTTTATCAATTTGGGCTGTGAAATGTAGCTTAGGAGCATCTACAGCGCATGATCGCTAGGGGTGATCGCGGGGAGGATATCGTCCTCGTACTGACAATCTCCCCACGATCGTTGCGATGTTCGTTTCAGCAAACACGACGGAGGGGGAGATCGCTGCCACACGGCGCTCCCGCATCCAGCCATTTTAATTTTTTGTTGCAGCCGTTACACCTATTTTTAATTTATTTTTTTTAAAAAAATCTAACCGTTTGAAACGGCTAGTTTAGTTATATATATATTTTATTAATTTATATCTATAAATACATCACCATTTCATTCATATTTTCCACATATTCTCTTCCGACATCTATATATTATTAAAACGATTACGTATTCGAGATCTCCCATTAATTTGGGGTCATACGTGGCGCTCTCTCCATCCACTATTCTTATTTATCTTAAATCTTCATTTTAAATATTTTATTCATATATTTTATTAAAATCTTGAATCCCACATCGAATATTTAGTAATCCTTACCTTGTATAGAACCTATATAAAAGGAGTAGATATAATGTGTAGTTTTTCATCTCAAAATTGCTCCGTATCATTAATTTAATTTGGCCAATAAATTAATCGGCCGAATAAATAGTTATATTTTTTTCTTTTGAAAATTTTATTTGGCTTTAGTTAGTAAATTTGTGTATGTCACTACAAAAAAACACCAATTTAACGACGGAAATTTTTCGTCACCGCCGCCATAATTTCTGTCGCCGATTTACTCTCCCGACGGATCGGCGACGGAATAAATTCGACGTCGATTTCTTGGTCGCCGGTGAAATTAACGACGGAACTCATTCCGTCGAAAGATTCGACGACGGACGGACGACGGAAAATTCCGTCGTCGAAAATGGTCACCATTTCGTCGTCCTGGAGCCGTACCGGCGACGGACCTGTCCGTCGTTAACTGACGACAGACGATATTCCGTCGGCGATTTGCAGGCGTTAATAACGGACCAGCGACGGAACAATCCATCGTTACTCGACGACGGAATAAGATCCGTCGGCGATTTAAAGGTGTTAACGACGGAACGGCGACGGAAAAGTTCGTCGTTAATCGACGACGGAATAAAATCCGTCGGCGATTTTGAGTTTGTTCGTACTATTAATTTCCGTCGGCAGTCCGTCGGGAATTTTTTTTTCCGCCAATAATTTGTTTTATTTTATTTCCAACCACCTGTTCAAATCAGACCCAATCAAAAACACATATATTATTTTCAATACAAATACGCAATGAAATAACGAAATTATTTCATATATAATGACTAATGTTTTAATCATCCAACACATCAAAGTATCTAATATTCAGTTTTCAAATAAAAACTACATTAATAAAAACTACAATCAAGATGGTGGGTGTCCTGATCTCATGAACTGCTGCATAATCATGTTGAGTTGTTCCTTCATCCTAGCTGACTCAGCAGCCTGTCTCATATTAACAAATATGAGCATTTCTACTTTAAAAATTTCCGTATTAACAAATATGTGTATAAATAAGTATTTCCACTTTAAAAATCTTGTAGAATAGAATAACTAATAAGCATCTATCTCATATATCGTGTCTTAATTTATTTTTTCTTTTGTCATGTTATCTTTACTAACAGTTAAATTAATTTTTTTAAAATAAAAACTTATTTGATTTTTATAATATATTGTTTCAATTTTTTTTTAAAAATCAATTATAAAATCAATACTTACTATGAAATTCAAGATCGTCAAGAACCATAAATTTTCTTTGATGTAGAGGCTATAAACGTATGTTACATAGTTTTTTCATAAGTATTACAATAATTAATGTGAGACGAGATGATCAAAGCTAAGCATGATCAATAATATGTTACAATCTCATGAGAACAATAGCGAAATATCTCAAAATTTTAATTTGTGACGAGTTGATCAAACGTGCAAAACAATTAACATCGTATACGATGAAATATTTGACAAATTGTGAGTAAATGATGCTCGGATTCTAAATTCTTAGAATCCGAGCATCATTAACTCAAGTATTTTTCATATTTTAAAGTATGCTTAGTCTGTAAAAAAAAATAATTTGATTTCTATTGATTTCTTGCGGCTAAAGAACGTGTAATAAAATTTAAAAAAAAACACCATTTTTGATTAATTGTCGAAATGTTATCACTCCGAAATAATATTAAATTATTTTTAATGTTCATGCTTATATATTGTAAAATAATATGACTTCCCGTCTAATTTCGACGGGTAATACACTAGTCTGTTCTTAATTCTCTTCCAATCTTTCAATTTCTTTTGCAATTTGCCACTCACCATGGATAATTTAAACACTTGGTTCGGTTAAGTTTACCAAAATTTTGATCCGAATAATCCCAATTTCTCACAAAATCCCGAGGGTTCTTCTGTCCCCATCTCGACGTTGATCCCAACTTCTCTGAAAGATGAACTGATACTATCATTAAAAGACTCTCATTTTTTTAAAGGGATCATTCTTTGTTTTGGGAGAGTTAAAGGGATCATTCTAATACCATCTCCAACCGAACCCAAATCTCATTTTGCAGTAGACTTTTCTCTCCAATCGTGCTGCAAATGCAAACGCAAACACAAATTGCATTTTCGAATACTTTCTGCACAATCGAAATGCAAATTTGTGTTTCAATTATTCATGAACGCATAATGAAGATGATACTTCTGAATATTGCCGAGAGATCCGTTGAGTATTCTGTGTTTGCATTTGTGGATTTGCAGGGAAAATAAAGAAGAGTGGACGGAAGAAGAAAGAAAAGGAAGAAGACGAAGACGGGACGCTTTTAATTTTGTTTGTAGGGTTAATATATTTTATTTTGGGTGGGCTTAAAATTAATGTGGGCTAGTTGGACTTTAATTTTTTGAATTTGTTTTAAACTAATAGTATCATTTGTCTAGGGAAGATATAAGCAAGTTGGTTGTACGATGCTACGGTATTGAGGGGCGGCTCGACCGTTGGTTTACACTTCTTTGGGCCGTGTGGGGAAGCTTATGCCAGATTAAACATTGTAAAGTTGATGAGGATATGATATGATCACGGGTTTGGCTACGCGTTACGAGCCTATGTGAGATAGAGAACGAAGAAGAAGAAGCTTTCTTCTTTCCAATGATGGCTGATGAAAGAATTGGTAGTGAGTGTGAGAGAGAGTTAGAGGAAGAAAACTCTTCCAGAATACTTTTTTATTCTTTTCCAACTTATTTTTCTATTATATAGTGTTTCTCTATATATAGAGATTGCACTAGTACTATGGAAGGAAACATAAAAACTTACCAATGATAAAGAAATCTTAATTGATGCTAATTGCTAGAAGGTAGGAAACTAAATAAATTAGATAACTTAAATTAAGGCCATCTCTTATTCTTGATTTATTGTCTTTCCTTGAATGTATCAGGATAGTGTCGACCCTTTGAGACTTGCTGAACACATGTTGGATAATTTATCAGAAAGCACTCAGAAGTCTAGTGCTTAATCTCAGCTTGTTGCCGAAAGAAGGGCTTTGGCGGCTTGACGTGGATTTCGCTTATCATTGAGAAAGGAATAAGGCTGGAGTGGGTTTTATTATTAGAGATCATGATGGTCTAGTAGTTGCTGCTGTGGCGCGTCCGGTTGGTTTCAAAGTTACAGTACTATTTGGAGAGTTGCACGCGATGCTACTGGGAATTGGATTTTGCTTTGAGCATAACATAGGTCTTGTGCTGTTCACAGATTCACTATTAGCAATTCATGTGCTTAATTCATGGTAGTGCTGATTCTTTGTGTGATGATATTTATAAGGCCATATTTCATGCCAAGCGCCATCTAGTTTTTGAGTTCTCTAATACTCGACGGGAGGCGAATTTTGCGGCCCATGGTTTTGCTAATTTTACTTTAAATGTTCATGATGTAATGATTTGGAAGTTGGAGTTTTCCTTCTGGCTTCTAGTTCGACATTGTTCAAGTCAATTTGGCTTAGTTTATAATATGTTTTTTTCCTAAAAAAATATTGAGGCAACAATTGATATTTTTTTCGTTTGCTTAATATTTTTGTGCACGGATGATATGTTTCAATGTAATTTTTTTATCAAGTTGTGTAATTTTCTATTAATTAATAAACAAGTCATTTTGTTATCGATTTTTAATTATTTATTATTAAATTATCTTATTTTAATTTTAGGGATGGGAAAAAATACCTAAATTTCGATATACCGCACTAATCATATCAGAAAATATTAAAAATACCAAAATTATCGTTATACATAATTTTTGGTACAGTTACTGTATTGATCATTTGTGAAATTGTCTTCTTGGGATGATCTAGTAGTAGAGTGGGTTGTCTGAGGCTAAAGGTCTCGGGTTCAAACCCACTAATGTCTTTATAGGTCGAGTCTGTCACACCTGTACTTGAAAGTGTAGTTTACCTGCCCTATGTGTCAAACATGATTTGGAATTCTTAATTATTGCATGGAAAACTGAAAAAGTAAACATTTTGCCATGAATCAAAGGGTAAATATGACAATTTGACATAACTTTTACATAAAAATCTGAAATATGACACTTATTCGGAGACAAAATTTTTGGCGGCTCGGAACACTTATTCGGGGATGGAGAGAGTATATTATAATATAAACCATGTTTTGCAACTAATTCATCAATAACATTTTTCAAAGACGGAGAAGAAGTGCCAGTCACACACACAACTCCAAGAAATCGCTCAATCACACATCCATTATTGTCCACTTATGATGCACGAATTTTTCTAAAAATAACATGTTGCCATATCATATTCTCATTAGGGTGAGATTCTCGTCGAATTCTCGTCAGATTCGCATCGAATTCGCCATGTGGCGTATCCTTCCAAATAAAAAATTAAAAGTAATCAGATTCACGAATTTCATGTGGGAAAGTTGCGAATCCTGTGGGTGAAAGAGGTGTACGGGGTTGATTTTGATAACTTTATTTGAATTATGACTTATGTATTGGATTAATTATATTTGAATTGTTATTTTGTTGCTTAATTAAATTATATAATTGAAAATGCTTGATTTTTTGGTGAGAGAAAATGTGAAATACAGACATTTGATTTATGAAAATTTAAATTTTTATATATTTTATAAGTGCAACATATAATAAAAGTTACAATTATTCACATAAACTAAGATAATTCACAAAATATTTAAGTAATCAACAAAACAATAGGGTATTTAAGTTCAATTAGAAAGAAAGAATAGCGAAAATTTACTAACATTGTTATGGGGGTGGGGACCGTGAATGTTCAGTCACAATTCAAGAATAACAGAGAGAGTGTGTGTGTGTGGACTGGAGTATGGACTTGAAAGAGAGATTTTGTTTGATTTGAGAGAAAGGCAGGTTCGGCCATTTAACATTTTAAACTTTTATTTGTTTATTCTACAATTTAAAAAAGTGTGTCCCCCTTTGACTTTTAAGACGAATTTTATATTTTTTTATCCAACTTAAAGAAACGTAATAATTTCTACTTTATCTTCAACTCATTTCTCTTTCATTCCAACCGTTTGTTTCTCTCCACCCCACACTCCACAAGCTACAATTTCATTTTCAGATCGGTGGCAACGGGTGCTACTCCAAATTTTCCGGCCATTAACTGTAGGAAATAAAAATAAAAAATTTGTTGGCGGGTGCTTCAGCACTTCCCAGCAAGCACCATGCTAAATCCGCCCCTGCCACTCTGCCAGTGCACGTGTTCACATATTCACTATTAGCAATTCATGTGCTTAATGACTCTCATGGTGGTACCGATTCTTTGTTTGATGATATTTATGAGGCCATACTTCATATGCCAAGCGCCATCTAGATTTTGTGTTCTCTCATGCTCGGCGGGAGGTGAATTTTGCGGTGCATAGTTTGGCTAATTTTGCTTTAAATATTCATGATGTAATGATTTGGAAGTCGAAATTTTCCTCATGACTTCTAGCTGAACATTATTCAAGTCAATTTGGCTTAGTTTATAATATGATTTTTTCATAAAAAACTATTGAGGCGACAATTGATATTTTTTTCGTTTGCTTAATATTTTTGTGCACATATGATATGTTTCAATGTAAATTTTTTTTTTATCAAGTTGTGTAATTTTCTACTAATTAATAAACGAGTCATTTAGTTATCGATTTTTAATTAATTATTATTAAATTATCTTATTATAATTATATTCGTATTGAATTATTGATTGAAAATTTTTAGTGGATTTAATGTGTAATATTGAAAAATATATAGGTGTTATTGCAAAAGTATAAAAAGTGCTACGAGATAGAATATATAGAGACTATTCTTTTGAGTTTGTGTTTAGGTTTGTTAGTTGGAGTGAGATTACTATTTGATGTGACAGTTATTACAAACTGGATTTGAGTTTGGATTTTACCATTGGAGATGGCATGAGACTCTTAAATTCCATTTTTTATATTTTTAAATATTTTAAATAAATTCTGTATTAAAGCTTCAGTAGATGGGACATGTAGTAATTTCATTGAATATTAACAAAAAATTATTTAAATATAGAGATAATTGTCATTAAACTAACGCGGCTTTTGACTTTATTTGCGATTTCGACAAGTTTTTTTAAAACGTTGCAAATAACTCAACATTTCAACTTTTTTACAATTAAAATTCGTCCTAATGTTCAGGTGAATGAGCCCAATTTCGAAGGATATAAAGAAAAAGTCATGATGCTACTACATGCGGTAAATTATTCTACTTTGTAAGTCTCCGACTTGTGGTGTGGTGTGCCACTTGAATCTTCAAATTAATTAATGAGTTTTATTTGGTCCTAATTTCGAACATTAATTTCAAATCCTGTATTTCGTACAAATGTGGTGAAATCAAGTACGTACGTATTTCATGCATAGTGTGACTGTGTGAGATTAATCAACCTAGTTAAGTTTGTTGGATACCTCTTGTTGTCTTCGTGCCCCGGGACAAATTCCAACTTTCTGACAATGATATTTGTTGTAAATTCCCCGAAATAAAGAGGAAGAGGCCAAATATTTTGGATATTTTTAGCCAAGTTGTATTTGATAATATAAACATAAATTGACTGGTACATAGTTAGACCAAGACAATACTAAATAATTGGGCAACATGCAGTAAATTGCCAGGTTGTTTTTTCAATTTCTTTTTGTATTTTTTATTTAATCTTTTTTTATTTTGAAGATTTATTTAAAGGGATCATTCTAAGACTCTTAAATTCCGTTTTTTTATAGTTAAAATATTTTAAATAAATTCTGTATTAAACTTCAATAGATGGGACATGTAGTAATTTCATTGAATATTAATTAAAAATATTTAAAAATAAATAAAGATATTTGTCATTAAAATAACGACTGTTAACCCTATTTGCGATTTCGACATGACTTTTAAAACGTTGGAAATAACTCAACATTTCAATTTTTTTTGCAATTAAAATTCGTCCTAATGTTCGGGTGATCCAAACTTTAAAATTCTCGTCGTTTGATCATTTGATTCTAGAAATAAAAGGTTTCTCACAAACTTTAGAATATGAACATTATGACATATGAGTCTATGTCCAATACTTATTGACGACTATAAATTTCGTTTGAATTGTTTCTACCAATTGCCACTAGATCGAACCTCGAAATTTGTTCAAGAAAGATACTCCCTCCATTCCGCTTATTTAGTCTACATTTTCTTAAATGGACGTTCTACTCAATTTGTTTACTTCCAAATAAGGAAAGAATTTACCCTTCCAAATATTTCATTTTTCTCTCCCTGAAAACTCTAACCACCGCCCCTCTACCGCCGTCAACATCCACCGCACCTCCAACCTCCATCGTACCATCCAGTCACGTCGGTGCCGATTCTCAAACAGAAAGCGGAAATTAGATCTAGAAGTTTCGGCGACGGCGCCGCCTCACAAACCGGCGACAAACATCAAATTCCAGCCACAAAAACCTAGATCCGGCACCGATTCAGACGTCGAGAAGCATATATCCGACGACCGCGTTGTTACATAAAAGCAAAAATCTAGATCCAGTTACAGCGGCGCCGATTCACAAAATAGAGAGCCGGAATCGTGGTAAGATCGGGTACGAATGGATTCATTCGTACTAATCGTACCAAGTTATGGTGCGCCACTAGTTGGCATGAAATGGACAAATGAGTTCATTCGTACCAGTCGTACCAAGTTATGGAGCACTAGTTGGTACGAACGGGACGAATGAGTTTATTTGTACCAGTCGTACCAAGTTATGGCACTACGTCGTGGTACGCTTGGGACGAATGAGATCCATTTGTACCACAATCGCTGTGAATATGAAGTCACGCTGGAGAAGATGACCGGGGGCAACCAGAGAACTAATCTAGATAAATATTTGAACGAAAAATAGATCTGGACAACTAGAGATTCAAATCGCCCATACGAAGACGATTAATAAAAAACGAACATCATCTACGGCGACGAAAACAATACACTATGGAGATGAAATAATCTCTAATTATAAGCTGTAGCTATAATTTTACTTTTACTAAGCAAGTGGTTTATTTCTTACCATTGCCACAAACTCATTTATAAAAAAAAAAATACTCTGCTGCAATAATTTTGTAGTCAAGACTTGAACTGAAGGTGCTTCAGCTGAACTATAGTAACTGACCTCTTAAGATGGAGGAAAACGGTAACGCAGTTTCAATGTGAGAAAGAAACCGAATCAGAGAGATTCTGAACCGTCCAACACTCCTTTGAGAGAGTGTAGGAATGAATGAGAGGAACCTTTTTAACCCAATCGCGATCTTCACCATTGATGCTAAGTCGAGCTACAAACTCCTCCGCCATGTCATACAGAGTCAGCTCCTCAACCTTTTCCAGATACTCTACTCCCAATAACATCATCAATGCTGGGCATTTACGAAGTGAAATCTGCTTCACTTCAGCCATTGCTTTTTCTTGAATCACGATTGTGTGCACATTGCTCAAATCCTCTACTACTAGAATCTTGAGCTTCTTGAAACGTGAAGCTTCAAATATCAACTCTTTCCCAGTGAAGCAATCAACCATCTCAATCTCCGTCAAATTCGGGAGGCATCTGAGAGTCTCCAACGGGCTGTCGCTCAGCTTAGACCACTTCAAACCAATCTTCACCAGATAATCAAGCTCATAAACCCATGCCGGAATCCTTCTAAGACGGCCTTTCAAGTAGAGATGTTGAAGAGTCTTGGGAGGATATTGTGCCATCTCTTCTAGTTCAATATACTCTTCCTTTGCAGTTGAGGTTATATCAAGACTTTTCAGACACTTCATCTCTCCGACAGCTGCGCACAAATCTTTACCATGTTCCTTTCTTAGCCCTGTCACTCCTAGCTTCCTTAGTTGTGTCAATGCTTTCAAATCCTTTAGGATTCTACCCTTTTGCCCTATCTTCACGAGGGACAAATTCTGGAGATTCGTTAACTTCCCGATTCCTTCGTGCATCTTCACGCCTTGCACGGAGTCGAAAGAAACGTAATTGCTCACGTTGTATTTGTAGGCAAAGAGGTGACAGAGGTTGTGTAGATTGGATATTTGATGTGGAAGCTCTGTCACTTCGGTTTGTTTTAGGTCCAATGTTTCAAGGTAAGAAAGTCTCTCTATTGAACTATCAATCGTCTTTATTTTGGTGCCTCTAAAACTCAGATACCTCATAAGGGTAAAACGGGTAATTTCCTTGGGAAATTCTGTGAGAGGCGCACCTTGCACATCTAGGACTTAGATCAACTTAAGTAGAGGTGTCCACCCGACCCGGAACCGCCGGTTCCGGCCCGGGACCGGAACCATGGTCAACGGTTTTCGGCCCGGAACCGCGGTCAACGGGCTGATTCCGACCCGGAACCGTGTTTGGGACGGGCCGGTTCCGGGTCCAGGGGCTACGAACCGTGAACCGGCGGTTCCACTTTTTTTTTTTAAATATGTTTTGTGTTATCCATGTTAATTATATCCTAAAACAAGCAATAATGACAATTAGAATGTTAAATGGAACGAAAAAATGTCAAAAAAAAAATAAAATAAAATAAGGTTCGAGGTTGAACCGGCGGTTCCGGTTCGGAACCGCCGAACCGTGTGAACCGCCGGTTCAACCGCCTAGGATTTTGCACCCATTTGAAATTCAAAATGAAAGGCTAGAATTTCATCTTGTGATCCAATGGCTATGATTCAAAGTTTTCCCCCCCATTTCCTTCCACTTTCAACTATAAATACCCCCTACCCACAACCATTTCTTCACACCAATTACTCTCTTCTCTTCTCTTACTCTCTAAGTTATTCATTCTTTTCAGTTTTCATTGTTCTATTTTCTAGCTCTTACTCTCTTAGTCTCTTAGTAGTTATAGCAAAAATGTCTTCCTCCAACCCTCGTAAGGGTAAGAAAAAGGCAGTCGAAAATATTCATGGTACTCGTGGTAGTGGTAACCCTCCTCGTCGTCCTCGTGGTGTTGTCATTCGAGAACGAGAAGCGTTCCAGGATGACTACTACGAAGATGATGATACTTCTTCCACTCCCACTCCCACTAGCCAGAATCCACAATACCGGAGGGTCCCCATTCACCGCCAACGTGAAGAAATGGAGAACCAGCAGATGGCCGAAGATGCTGCTGCCTTTGCTGCCCACCAGATTGAAGCGGATAGACTACTTGCTGAAAGCCTATATGTTGCCGACCTCGAAGTGGAGATGAATCCGTCCCACCAAATGCATCCTCCCAGCACTATGCAGTCGTCCCCATTTCACGAAGAGACAATCAACTTGGATGAGGATGACGAAATGGACGAGCAAGAGAATGGCGGAATGGCTGCCGACAAGGGTCGTCGTACCAGAAAGGCGAAGCTGTAGGCCAAAGGAAAGAAGGAAGGATCCGAAGTGTTCTCAATATGGTTCAAAAAGGTAACACTACCTTGTGCTGAAAGAGAAACTCCAATTGTAATGGTGTGCTGCAATTTCTGCGACCAACAGTACGAGCATAAGAAAGGAAATGGGTATGGCACTTATAACCGCCATATACTCAAATACAAGCCGAAGGATCAAGAAAAAGGTACACAACAAGAAACTCAAACTCAACTAAACTTCACGCAAGGTAATGAATTCACTTTATTTAAGTAAAATGATATAGTAGCTAGAGAAGTGATGGCTAAGTTTGTTGCTACTGAATCTCTTGCTTTCCAATTTGCCGATAGCATGCGTTTTAAAAATTCCATGAAAAAAACATATACTCCCTCCTTCCCGCCGAATAGGACTCATTTCTTTTCGGCACGGAGATTAAGAAAAAGGGAATTATGTGTAATAAAGTGTTAATAAAGTAACTTTTTAGTTAATAAAGTATTTTTTTGGTCAACAATGTACGGCTAAAGTGTTTTTTTAGCTTAAAGTAAGCTCTAATTCTTTCCCAAAAAGAAAACAGGCCATATTCGGTGGGACGGCCCAAAATGGAAAACATGCCATACTCGGTGGGACGGAGGGAGTAATCTGCAAGCTAAAAAAATCTCACGAAGTACTATGACTAGGACAATTGCTAAATTATCTATTAGATATAAAAAAACATTAAGAGACATGTTTGCTAAGCTGCCATATAGAGTCTCTGTTTGTTCTGATATTTGGTCATGTGTTTGGCAACAAAATTCATATCTTGGAATGACTGTGCATTTGGATTGATCCGAATTAGTGTATGAACAAACACGTACTTTGTCTTAGGAAGTTTAATTGTACTCATAATGCTGCAAACATTGCTCTTTGCATTATAAAAGTGTTGAATCAATTTAGATTAACCTCTAAGATTTTTTCAATCGGTTTTGATAATGCATCTGCTAATACTGCAAGTGTGCCTGCTCTAATTGCTACATGTAATCCAACTCTAGGAGGAAAATATTTTCATACTAGATGCATATGTCACATACTAAATTTATGTGTGCAAGATGGATTAAAGCAATTAAAAGGTTCAATTACGCCTATTAGAAAATGTGTTGCCATGTTAAGGGATAAAGCTAAGCTACACAGAAATTGGTTAAAATTTTGTAAGCAAAAAACTGGAAAAAGTAATAGTTTTAACATTGATGTATGCACTAGATGGAACTCTACTTATGAAATGTTGGCAGCAACTTCTGAATATAAGGATTTATTATGTGATTTCTTTTCAACTGAGGTTAGCAACATGTTCTTATTGCCTTCTTATTGGGATGAATGCTCAGGTCTGATTGCGCTATTAAAAGTTTTTGAAACTGCAACTAAAGATTTATCTGGAGTTTATTATCCTACTTCATGTCGTGTACTATATCATTGTGTTGTTATCGTTCTTCAATTCTTAATATGCAGTACTAACCCAAGGTTGCAGGATTCTATAACTATGATGGTCATTAAATGGTTGAAATATTTTACTTATATTCCCGATGTCTATTTGATTGCAAAATGTTTAGATCCCTCTATGAAATTAGAAGGGGTTTGTGGTCTATTAGACTTGTATTGCAGTTATCTTCGTGAAATGATATTTGGAGGGGGGGTGAGCGTGGTGAAGACTCGTTTGAATTGCCTAATATTGCATCTGTTAAAATTTCTCTAGATACGACATTGAGGGGTCTTTTTCAAGAATATGAATCTAAGTATTCGGATAGAGGGTCATCATCTAGGTCTAGTCAAAGACCAAGAAGCTCTTTTAATCAAGGAATAGATTTTAGTTCTGTAGCTGCACAAAGACTTCAAAGTTTCTTTCAAAATCAGGGCACAGGTAGTAATATAAGCAGTGAACTTGATATCTATCTTAGCGAACCCAAAAGTACAGATTTAGCAGGTGAAGGGCCAAATGATGTTGATGTTTTGCAATGGTGGTCGAGGAGGCAAAACCAATACCCGATTTTAGCAATGATGGCGAGGGAGATCTTAGCCGTTCCGGCATCAACAGTCTCGGTGGAACAAGCTTTCAGTGTTGGAGGCTACGTGCTCGATGAAAGAAGATCGGTGATGACGCCAAGAAACCTAGAAGCTCAAGTTTTACTTAATGATTATACATTGGCCGAAATGCGTGAACAAGAAAATAATTGGGATGAAATATTTGCGGAGTATCCCATAAGCACAATCGAGGCCGAAAGCACAGACATCGACTCTATAGCCACTACTGAAACCGATGAATTTGAAGATGATTGGGACTTTGACACCGACATCAACGGGTAGTCCTAAATAATTTTAGACGAGTACTCTTTTTCCTTACTTGGTGTTTTTCCTATTGGGTTCTCGCCAAGAAGGTTTTAACTAGGCTCGGTCCTTGAGTTTTCAAACTTTGTGAATTCCAAGGGTTTTAGGATTTCGAATTTTAAATAATAATATATTTCCATTTGTAATTGATTACACATTGTTATAAATTTAGACATATATTATTCTATTTCGATCTTATACATTACATTGAAGATTTATGTGTTTCATTTCAATAAAAATAAAAAAAAATAAATATAAAAACGGTTCGGGCCCTAAACCGGCAGTTCCGACCCGGAACCGGAACCGTCCAATACGGGCCAATTCCGACCCGGAACTGTGGTATGTGGCAGGCCGGTTCCGGTTCCAATTTCTCCGAACCGGAACTGGCGGTTTCGGGCCCGGTTCCGAACCGGAACCGGCCCGTGAACACCTCTAAACTTAAGCTTGCGCTAATTTTTCTCAAAATCTATGGGGTTTATTTCTATTTGTCCAATACCCCCTCCATCTCGTAATTAATAGCTCACTTTCTTTTTCGGACGGCCCACTATTATTGGCTCGAACCCAAACTAGCAAAAATTAACTCTTCAAAAAGTGTGGATCCTAACACACTTTCTTCTTAATTCTCGTACCCAACAATAACAAGCCATTAATAACGGGAGGGATGGAGTGCAATTTTTTGTGTAATGCATATGATGAACCCAAGTTTGTGTTCATATTTCTTGTGTTTTGTCTTTTTTTTTGTATCTTTATCGAGTCAAAGTGTGTCTGGGAGGACACAAAGTCGAGAGAAGGTGTGCAGGGAAGAACAAGTTGGATGTTGGGCAAATCTGGTGGAAAATCTGTTGTTGAGATGCTGAGATGGCGATACGATACAAATGGGCAAAGGGCTGGAAGCTTGTAGCTGGACAACAACGATAACATCAAGTCTATAAGTCAAGAAGCACCTCCCCATATCCCTTAAGCCAATAGAGAGAGTACTCGGAGAAGTCAGGATCTTGGTTTACATGTGGAGCAGAACAGGATGCAGACATCAAGGGCAAGATATACGTCGGGAAACTGCAGCAGGTTTTCTTCTTCTCCAAGAAAGAGGATAAGGATCGAAGATTTCTTTCCTTATCCTAGAAGATCCGTATCAAGAGAAGATATCTACCAAGAAGGGAAGAAAATCCGCAGCCAATCAAAGAAGGAAAGTGGCGGATAAGGAAGGGAAAAGTCCTTGGCCTACAAGAATTCTAACCTAATCCTAATTCCACCACCTATATATATATGGCCGACTTCATTTTGTACTTCATCACTATTAACCACGTTCATATAGTCTTTTATTAGTTCTTCGTTTTAGTTTTTCATTTAAGTTTCGAGAATTCTTAGTTTAGATTCGTTTTTAGTGTTTTAATTAGTTTTTTGTTGTTGGCTGTTACCCAAGATTCTTCTTTGTTGATTAAAACTAGACTTATTTGATATTGACATATGATTGATCACCATTTAGATATTGAGATTAAGTCACGAACAAGATTTGGGATTAAACTCGAGAGAGTCTCTCGTGCCCAAGAAGGTAGTAAGTGTTGGAGAGTAGTCGGTATCTAATACCTCTTGGCTATCTTGGGATCTTTTGTTCTTAATGCCTTTTGGGCAGAAGCGTTGCTGAAGTGTCTTCGTGACGTTGTTGATCGAGAGAAGAGATCTTGCCTTCCGGACAAGATCTGTAAAATTGAATAGATCTAGGCTTAGAGTATTTGAGTCGTGACTTCGTGACCATAGGGCTTAAATTAATCTTTGCTTAAAACCAAGTGATAAAATCTTGTAGTTGAATATTATTGCATCGATGAACGAGCAAGAGTAATAAGGATCACTGATTCGAATCCAATCCAAGCATCTTTTGTTATTTGATAATTTTCTTTGTTTAGTTACAGGATATTTAGATACATCTCGACCACAAACCCCTATATTGAGTACCACCTGAAGAATAGACTACGCCAGTTCCCTAGGGTTCGACCCCACTTGCCATAGCTACGCCTTGTTGGGTAAGAGGAGAAATTTATTTGCGCGAAGTGTGAAACGACGCCTTCGTCAGCCTATGAACCTCATACATAGATAGATCATATAGTTAGAGAGAGAGAGAGTATAAATTAATTAAATAGCTAGAGAGCGATATATATACACACTCTAGCTCTTAGACCATTTCCAATAGTTTACACAAAAATACAGCAGAATGAGTAATGCATCTCCAATTCTACAGCAAAGAGAAGCTCTAAGTAACCAAATCGATTATTTTGTGCATGCTCACCTTCTGAGTCGAGAGACGTTGCCGTCATGTTGCTAGCATTGCCGAATGCTTTTGGCCAAACACGCTGCGAAGGAGAAATCACCCTCGCCCACAAGCAAAATTTCATGCTTGCTGCTATAGTGCTTAATCCATATCTCTTGCACGTTTGTTTTATCCATTATTTTTGCTATAAAATATATATGAAAGATTAATTGATATGATTTTCCATTGTCTTCTAAAGATCTTGTATTCTGAAGGATTTGGTGGGATAAGTCGGGTTTTATAGTAGTGACGGGAGAAGAAATGAAGAGTTGTTCATACTAATTTCTTAATTAATAAATAGTAATTAATTATAATTAGGATTATCATCCAGGAAGTGCAGAGGACTAGTGCCATTTTATAACTGACCCGATGTAATTCCAAAGAGTTTTTTGATACACCCCAAAATTTTCAAGTTTTTGATTCATTAACTCTTCCTTATTTAAATTCATCACGAGAGGTTTATATTCTCTTTCTAACATTAACTAGAAGTAGTCCGTCGTAATTCGACGGAAAATAACTTTATGTTTTAATTTATATAGTGTCATAATATGACACATAAAAGTCTATTAGAATTCAAAAACAACATGAATAGATCGATACTATCATAATGATAGATTTGAATTAGAATATATGAATATGATATATTCAAATTATAATATATGAATATGAATTAATATTGAAAAAATTACCAGAATAAAGTAAAATCAGAATGAAGCGCCGAGGAGGGAGCACGTTTATTTTCCTATTAGTAATAGATACTATTAGTAAGAGCACTCACATTGGTGGGCACAAAAAAGTTGTGCCCACCAATATTTAATTAGTATTTGTGGGGTATTGGTGGGGTAGGGTGGGCACAAAATTTTTCCCCACATTGGTGGGCACAAATGGTGGTGGGCACACCTATTATTTTAATGATTTTATTTTTCATTTTTATTTTTATTTTCATAATTTAAATAATAATTATTTTTAAAATGCAAATTTTATTTAATTGAAAAAAAAAATATTACATAAAAAAAATACATTAATCCCTACCGAATCGTGCCCACATTTCTTCGATCAAATCATTCTGAAGTGTTGCGTGAGCTCTCGCATTGCGAAGGTCTGTCTTTCTTTTCAAAAATTCTTCAAATGCTCCGGTTGCTCCACGAGTCGCACCCCCGTTGTTTGTCGAGCTCGATGCGCCTTCGGGGGCCCAATTACTCACATGCTAGCCTTCGTCTTGGACAATCATATTATGCAAGATAATACAAGCATACATGACCTCCGCCAAATTTTCTTCATAAAATAGGCGTGGCGACCTATTTATAATTGCCCAACGAGCTTGGAGAACACCGAAGGCCCTTTCCACGTCCTTCCGGGCAGCTTCTTGCTTCTGTGCAAACAGAGCTCTCATCGGGTCAGTCGGGCATGGAAGAGTCTTCACGAAGGTCGGCCAATCGGGATAGATGTCGTCGGCTAGGTAATAGCCCATGTTGTATTATTTGCCGTTGGCGTTGAAAGTCACCGAAGGCGCTTTCCCATTCAGAAGATCGTTGAATACATCCGACTGATTCAACACATTTATGTCGTTGTTTGAACCCACCATTCCAAAAAATGCATGTCATATCCACAAATCCTGCGAAGCAACGGCTTCGAGCACAATGGTCGGATGACCTTTCTTCTGGTTAGTGAAAGCTCCTTTCCAAGCAGTCGGGCAGTTCTTCCATTGCCAATGCATGCAATCGATGCTTCCGAGCATCCCGGGAAAACCGTGCTTCTCCTCATGCATTTGAAGTAGTCAGTCGCAATCTGCTGTAGTCGATTTCCTCAAATACTCTGCACCGAAGGCCGCAATAACGCCGGAGCAGAATTCCTTCAGGGAATTGCGGCCCGTTGTGTCGCCAATACGTAGGTACTCGTCGTATTGATCCGGGGCGCCGCCGTTCGCAAGTTGCCGGAGCGCAACAGTGCATTTCTGCATAGCGGATAGTCCCACTCATCCGGTTGCATCAGGACGTTGTTGAAAATATGGCTCTCGCGCCTCCAACGTAGTGACTATCCGTCTGAAGAGATCTCTCCTCATACGAAATCGACGGCGAAAAATATCTGGGCCGTACGTTGGGTGATCTGCAAAATAATCGGCGTGGAGACGGGCTTCAGCCGCCTCCCGGTTTCTTTCCACGTACGCCCTCTTTGGGCGATTACGTCGTCTCTCTTCTTCGGCCTCTTCTCGCTCACGTGCTTCGAGTTGTTCTGCGTATAATTTTGTTGCTTCGAGAGCGAGCCACCTATTTTCCTCCATTTTTCTATGGAAACGATCGTCGCCCGACATGATTCAATGGAGAGACGAAGAAAATTGGAAGAGATAATTTAGAAGAAATTGAGATAGAAATATAGAGAATGGGGTGAAAATGAATGGAATAAGGTGTAGTATTTATAGATAAAAATTAGAATTAAATTAAAAAAAAAAAACCGTTGAGCAACGGTTAAAAAACCGTTGCCCAATACCGTGCCGCCACGTGGCATCCACCCCTCTCTGCCCAGCAAGCTCGCCCGGGCGCACATGCGCCCACCCCACCAGCCCTCCCCTAGGCGCCATCAGCCGCGCCCACCCCCCACCCGCCCACCGTTGCATATGCTCTAATAGATGATGAAGAGGTCACAGAAACTCAAGTATGGTCAACTGCATGTGCAATTGTCCGTCGCGCACACGCGCCTCTCCAAGTGAGTTAGGCGGGAGCATGAGATTCATACCACTTGGGATCCTCTGTCCCCATTTTGGTGTCTCACTCCATGTCCCACAATTATTTTTCTTAAGTATTTATTCATTTTTTTTCTTCAATTTTAATTGTTTATGTTTTAGTTTAATTTTATGATTATTGACTAGGGTTCATCCATCCGATTAGAATTTATAATTATTTTTTTATATTTAATTTGCTGTTTTTGAATTAATAATTCATTATTATGATTGCTTTTTCCAAAACTATGGTATATAATTTTTTTAAAATCTGATTTTTAGTTATATATGTCAATAATGATTCATTATACAATACTAAAATTTTATTTTATTACAAACACTATTAAAAAATGAAATTATGAGTGGGACACGGATGATGGGACATAGTTGTGGGACAGAGGATCCTATCCGGATTCATACACCCATTTTTTTAATTTGTTCTCTTTTTTTTTTTGGTGGGCTGTGAGATTTCTTCGCTAACTAAATTTTACAAGTTTTGACAAAATATAGTATAATCTATACCTATTATAAAAGAGCGGATTCTTACAAAATTGGGTTTGCCTAATATGTCCCTATTATTATGTTTATTTTAAGGGCAATAGTGTAAATCTATATTAAATTTATTATAAACTTAATAAATTAATAATATTCCTACTCTTACTACAACTCAACTTAATGAATTAATTAATATTATAGTCCTACTCATAATATAACTCAAAAGTGAAAAAAAAGACAAACATAAATTTTGAGAATTATGTTAAGATTTATTAGGATATTAATATAGTTGTATATTAATTTTAGTAAAAGTTTATACTTTTATTAAGTTAGCAATTTAATAATTATTTTTTTTAATAATTAACATGTTGTCTTTATTGTTAAATTTCATCTTTATATTTCAATCTTTTCTCTTTATCACTAAAATATCTCTTCACAAAATTTTATTTTATATTTTATTTAATTTATTTATGTAATTTATTATACTTTATTGTTCTAATTTGTTGATAATTTTTAATCAAGTCAAATTAAGTCGAGTACCATCAAGCTCAAGCATAATTCATTTATTAAAGAGTTTATTCAAGTTTAATTATATATACGTTTCTAAGAAAAAAATTAAAAAATATGAGGGTGAGGGTGAGTGAAAGGGAGGAGGGGATGGGCTTGGTAGCCGCGACTGGTTATAGTGGTGGGTGGTGGTGGTGGTTGTGAGAGGAGGAAGAAGGAGGGGATGTTGGGTGGTTGTTCCAATTTCAAAAGTCATATGTAGAATACAGATAAATGTCACGTATTTTTTGATAATTAACCCTATATTAAATATATAATTATGTATAATAGAAAAAATTTAGGCTTTTAATGATATATTAACTATCACTATATAGTACGTAGCAACCAATGCATGCTAATATATTAATTAATATATTGTATTTATGAATATTAATTTAATTTAGAATATAGGTATATATGTAATTCGTATTATTTAAAATTAATATATAATTAGATCATTCAAAATATAAATGTATTCCCTTTAATTTTTTTCATTGGTTTTGCTACAACACTGAATTTGTCATGTCTTAACTTAATAAGAGAGTTGAATGTCTTCACTTAACCCGAGACGGTGTACATAAGACAAACGATTTTCATATGAAAGAGAAAGTTAAATAATAGCTTACAATAATAATATCAAAGGTTGTTTCACAATATATCAAGAGAACATTTTTAAAGAACTAAAAACAACCTTAATATATAGGATTTTACCCATAAAAATTATGTTTGACTCTGAAGTATAAGCATCTTATACCCAGAGTTTTGGTTCTGGAACACTCCATTTTGTTTATGTATACGACCCTTCATTCATAATTAGAATAAATATATTATAATACACGATTACACTATCAGTACCATACAATTTTGATAATTATACATAAGATATGATATAAGAAATTTGATTTTTTTTACTCTTTACATATACTTGCTAATATTTTGTTGAAGTTAATAATCAATAATTATAATATTATAACTTTAAAAAAATATCAACAAATATATTTTATTATATAATAAATTAGTTATTTTAAATTAGAGGTTATACGTGAAACGCACGTAATGTCCTGCTAGTATTGAATAAAAGAAATAAAAAGTAGGCAATGAAGATATAGAAGTAAATTTTCCTTTTTTTTTTTACCAACATATATAGTTTTGATTTTGTGTTATTATGAACACTTATTTTTAAATTATGTCTTTAAAATGTATATTATTTTCAAATATAACATGATTCAAATATATTAATATCAACAATTAAAGAAAAAAATAAAATCGTGTATCTTATAGGAGAAATGCTATTTTTTTGGATAAATTTACAATTAAATTTAAAGACCGCGCTACGGTGGACTTGAACCCAAAATCTTTGGTCTCGAACATTAACCAATTTATCGCTAGACCAACACACGCACACAGCAATGCTAATTTCTTTTTATTGTATACTTCTCCCAATTAAGATAACTATGCCAAATATAAATTTAACCAGCTTTGAACCACACGGGAGTATGCGACGCACGGCACGAAAATTACTTAATCAAAACATATAATTATAAAGTAAAGTATATACAATAACCCATTTAACTTTTGCACGAAATGTAGTATCCCGTCTTTCTTAAGTAATTAAAATAATTAATCTAATGAGAGAGACAAGAATTTTAGTAAAATAAAAATTTTCTTTCCGCAAATTTTACCCGGCAGATATATTCTACCGGAAAAATGAGTTTTAATTAATTTTTATCGTCTCGGTTAATCCGAAACGAAGAAGTTTTTACATTTATCAATAGATGATAAATGTTTAGTCATTAATTGACTAAGAGAAGAATTTAATTTAATTACGTGAAATTTTACGTAAATTATCACTTAAAAATTTAGTTTCGGTCGATTTGAAAATGCTTCAAATCTCCGATTCTTTCTGTGAAATTTTTATCTAAGGTTCGTGAAACCGTAATCTTAATTACTGTGTTGAGAAATTAGAGAGTTATTAGAAGATTAAGTAGTTATTAATTAATTGAATTAATAACTAATTAAATGATTTAACCAAAACTTAGCCATTAAGTTTTAATTTTATAATAACCTACCCTATACTTCTAAACCTAGGTTATTAAGTTATATTTAGATATCTCTCATCTCTCATCTCTCATCTCTCCAATACACGCACACACACAACAGCACTCTCTCTCTCTCATTTCTCTCTTCTCTCTCGACACACACATGCACACACACACAGGGGCGGATCTACAGTAGGCCTGCACTGGGCTCCAGCCCAGTGCAGGCCCAAAACTAACACTTATGTATATGTATATATTTAGGTCCAATTAATATTTAGCCCAACCCTCTAAAAAAAAAATAGAGAAAGAAGCCCATTAAGCCAGCCTAATGGCAATATTCAATTAAAGCAAGAAAAAAACAGAACAATCACAATTTAGAGTACAGAAAAGAGCAACGCAATTCTTCACTCTTCAGTCTCTTCTCCTCCTCGGCTTCTCCGATCACCATCGTGGCATCGGCACCGGCACCGGCGCACCGCCGTCGACTATTTCGAATTCTGAGCACTGCTTCTGTCCTTCAAAGTTCAATACTTCTCATCTCATAAACTCAATTTAGGGTATGTGTGCAGCCCTAAATTAAGTTTATTCATATTGCTTTTGAATTGCCTTTTGAATTGAAGAAATATGAAATATATGCTTGAATTTGAATAGTTGAATTTTAAATTTTGAGGATATATCTGTGTGTTGTCGGCGACTCGGCTGCTGTACTTTTTATTGAGAAAAGAAGATATATATGCTTGATAATTTTTTAATTTTAATTGACTAATTTGAGGGTATGTGCTGTCGGTTGTGGAATTGAGAAAAGAAGATATGCTTGATTATTCTTTAATTTAAATTGACGAACATGAAGAATGGAGGCAGGAGGCTTCTGGAAAATGTACCATATATTATATATAATAAAATTATGTAATCAACAATAATTTAATGGTTAGTAGAACTTTTAGTATTGTAGTCACTCTATCTAATTAACAATTTAATAATGTGAAAGTATTTATTTTATATATACTTTTAGTGCACATCTCCACTTTACAGACAATGTAGTTCTAATTTTTTGTTTTTATAGTTTCTTAATATAGGTCTCATTATGCTTATTGAATTTCAGAAATATAAATGGAGCACCAACAATTTGGAAAGAAAGGAAAGATGCTTATATCATCTTTCTTTAAGAAACGAGATCGTCAAGATAATGAAGGTAGCTCTGAACCTACTTCTACGGATATAGGAAGCAATTGTGCGAATATTGAGCGTGATCCGGGAAAAAGAAAGCAATTGTGTGGATATCCTGTGAATACACGAGATGATATAAGACGTGCATATCTAAAAGTTGGGCCTTATCAACCAAAATTGGAAGTGTATCCCGTTACAAAGTTTGGGGCTCAAAATCGTAGTTTTCAAAAGAAATGGTTTGATAAGTTTCATTGGTTGGAGTATTCGCTTTCCACGGATAAAGCATATTGTTTTTATTGCTTTCTTTTCATAAGTGATGTTCATATGCCTACTTCTTCTGCATTAGTCAAGGAAGGATTTAACAATTGGAAAAGGATCAATCAAGGAGATAAATGTGCGTTTCTTACTCATATTGGTTCTGTATCTACATCACCACATACTATGTGCTTAAGACGTGCAGAAGATTTGATGAGACCGGTTAGACATATAGACAAAGTCATGCATTCTCAGACAAATATTGAAAAAAGGAGGAATCGCTTGCGCTTAAAGACCTCAATCATGAGCCTCCGATGGCTTGCACTTCAAGGTTGTGCGTTTAGAGGTCATGATGAGTCATTATCTTCATCTAACCGTGGGAATTTTATTGAACTTGTGAAGGCTTTTGCAAATATGAATAAGGAAGTTGATGAAGTTGTTCTTGATAATGCTCCGAAAAATGCTCAATACATTGCTCCGGATATTCAAAAAGAAATTTTGAATATTATGGCCAATAGAGTACGTAAAATGATTCGTGAAGAAGTTGGAGATAATTATTTTTGTATTCTTGTTGATGAAGCACAAGATATCTCCAAGCAAGAACAAATGGCCATTATCTTGAGGTTTGTAAATGATCATGGGATTTTGATTGAACGTTTTTTTTCAATTAAAAGTGTTAGTGACACCACTTCACTAAATTTGAAAAAAGAGATATGTAGTGTTATTTCTCATCATGATCTTCAGGTTGAGAAAATGAGAGGTCAGGGGTATGATGGTGCTAGTAATATGCGTGGTTCATGGAATGGACTTCAGGCATTATTCCTTAGAGATTGCCCATATGCCTATTATATTCATTGTTTTGCGCATCGTCTACAATTGGCATTGGTTTCTGCATCTAAGGATATCGGTGTTGTTTGGGAGTTCATTTCTCACTTGGATAATGTTGTGAATATTATAACTTCTTCACCAAAGCGTGTCACTCAACTACATGCTGCTCAAAGACTTGAAATTCAGAGTTTATTGATAGTAGAAGAGCTTGATTCTGGACGTGGTGCCAATCAAATTGGTAATTTGCAGCGAGCTGGAGCCACTCGTTGGAGTTCACACTACAACTCCGTGAGAAGTTTGATAGATATGTATGCTGCAACTTGCAAGGTGTTTGAATGCCTCATTGAACACTCTCAAAATGGAAGATCTAAGGCTGAAGTTCAAGGGGTTTACAAAAACATGGCAAGCTTTGAATTTGTATTCACTCTACACCTAATGCATAGGATTATGAGAGTTACAGATTCTCTTTGCCAAATTCTTCAAAGAAAAATTCAAGATATTTTGGCGGCTTTTGCATTTGTCTCTACTACTAAAGCTATTCTTCAGGAATTAAGAGAAAATGGTTGGGATGGATTTCTAGAAGAAGTCAATGTTTTTTGCTTTAAGAATGGTATTGATGTCCCAAATTTGGATTCTCCATATATGGCTGGTCGTTCTCGCACACAAACTACAATTGAACATCATTATCATTTTGATGTTTTCAATGCAGTAATAGATTGTATCTTGATGGAGTTGAATATGCGATTTAATGATGTGTCTGTTGAATTGCTTTCTCTCAGTGTGGCCTTAGATCCTAAAAATTCTTTCGAATCATTCAACAGTGATAATATTAGCAAGCTTGCGAGGACATTTTATCCTGCAGATTTCACTGATCAAGACATTGTTTCATTAGAGTATGAGTCGAGACATTATAAGCATGATGTGATGGTGATGCAAGAGTTTCAAGTTTCTACACTTGTTGAGTTGAGTCAACTACTTAGTAAGAGTGGAAGATCGATAGTTTATGTTATGTTAACTAGACTAATTCATCTAGTTTTGACTTTGCCTGTTTCTACTGCTACAACTGAACGAGCATTTTCCGCAATGAAGCATGTGAAGACGGCACTTCGTAACAAGATGGGGGATGATTTACTTGAAGATTCACTTATGCTTTATATTGAGAGAGATTTTGTAAAAAATATAGACATAGATTCGGTTATTGATGAATTTTATGTATTGAAGTCCCGTAGGGCACAACTTATGTGAAATTCATATTTTGGTATGTATAAAATTTAGTGTCCGAAGTATTTATTTTTCAGCCCACCCGAGTATTAAATCCTGGATCCGCCCCTGCACACACACCATTGATGATCAACCTTGAGCTCAAGAAGCAAAGATCCATCCATCCCTAAGTAATTAGTCAAGGTTGGATTTATGTTTTGAAGTTATTATATCAAGATCCATGGTAGAAAATTTATATATATATGTTTCGAAAATTTGGGAGGAGTTGTAGAAATGGTTAGATGTTGTTCATGTTTTCATATGTTGTTTATATGATGATTTTATGATGTTAGATGATCAATTATTAAGCTTAAGATGGTGCATGAAGAATTCTAGTTATATATATATATATATATATATATATATATATATATATATATATATCGATTATTTTGGAATAAATCCTAGAATTGGTTAGTTAATCTTCATGTCTTAATATCATGCTTATATAGTGATTATATGATCATTGGTATAATTAAATAAAGCATGAAGAACCCTAACCCTAATTTTGGAAAAAAATCGAAATTTAGAAGAAAATGCTAAATTTTGATTCATGCATTGTTTGATGTTATGATCTTCATGAATTATGCTTAGAATATGATTATAAGATCAAATATGTGATTAGATTTAAATAAGAGAAACCCTAGTTCATAATTGGAAATTTTCGAAAATGGGAGAAAATGAAGAACAATTGATACATGAATTGTATGATCATTTTAATGATATAAATGAATTTAGTTAAGTATTTTAAGAATGTTTCATGTTGGAAGTAATTAAAAATTTCCAACCAATTTCATTTGATGAAAATAATCGATTAAATAAAAATATAAATTAGGGTTTAATAATGTAATGTTATATGATGGATTTGATAATTCAATTAAAGATATATGAGATTAATGAAGTATTTTAGATCAAGAGATAATGAAAAATGAGCTTCATTAACCCTAGAAACCCTAGAAAATCGAATTAGGGTTCTTAAATTAGGGTTGGAAGATTAATACTTAATTCAATAAAATTAAATGAAGAAATGAATTTAAGATGATAATTAAGTATAATAGAAATTAAAAAGAAGAGAAAATAATTCTAGAAATCCTAAAATTAAAACTACCGAAAATTTAATAAATAAATAAAATATTAAATAAATTTTAATTAAGAAATTAATTGCATTTATAAACTTCTTAATAAAAATTAAGTGTTATATGATTTTCTGGAAATTTAATTCAAAGTAATAAAGTTTTTTTTTTTATTTTGGTTGATTTTCCCGATTTGGAAGTTTATATGTTTAATTGAGTTAATGTGTGTATTAAAGTGTAATTATGTTCGTTGTGATGAAATAAGTGTGTGGATTTAAATTGAGAATTTTCTGAATCCGTTAGACGGATTGAAATCGATTTAGTCGATTATGATAAATAGTAATTTATAAATGTTAATGTTGTATGAAATTTGATTGGTGTGATGCTTGATGAGGAATTAGAAAGATTAAGATAGATTAAGAACGTTTGAAAAGTTAAGATAGGAATTCTCGAATTTCGTCAAGTTACGGCGTAGAAATTCGAATAGATTTTCGTTAGGTTTATCGAAGTAGTTATTCGATAAAAGATTTACGTTCTAAACTTCGTTATTCGCTTTCGATTAAAGGAGCAAGCGGAAGTAGAAACGGAGGCGTGAAGTGAAGGGTTGAACTCGTTAAAGATTTAAAGTTTAAAGCTTAAGATTATCAGGTGGACTTCCTAAACTAAAATATGTGAAAAGCATGATATCGTATGTTTTACAAAGCTTTGATACTTGCCAAATGATTTTTAAAATGTTTAAGTATGTTACCATCTACTTCAGAAAGACGAATTCGGTTTCACGCAAGGTGAAATCTGTGTACACATTGGTAATCGTGCGCATTTCTTTGATAGACCGGTTATACGTAACCGTGAGTCTTTCGTTGATATGCCGATTACAAGTGATTGAGAAAGAGGCCTCTTTCTCATCACCATGATTTATTTGTAGATATGGTTCATACTGTTATAAATGTCTGCAGACAAATGATTTTGAGAAAAGAAAGTATTTTTAGCATTTTACGAGTTATTTTCCAGAAAATCCTCCTATTATGTTTTCCGGCAAGTTTTCAAAATATAGCTGTATTCAGCAAAGTTTTCAAATGTTTTCGGCATGTGTTCTCTGAGTACGTAGTACTCAGCCCTGCATGTTATTTCTAAAACGTGCAGGTTAGCAGGGATGTAGATGACGAGGGCTGGATGGATGTCGGTTGTTGTTAAATGTTTGATAAGTAAAGAGCCTAGGTTATATGTCGTCATACATATAATCTTTCGTATTCCGCTGCTATGTTAAAATGTTTTGAGATACTATAATGATGTTTTGAATTCTGGATTCTAGAATTGAACTTTGTTGAAGTTGTTTAAATCCTAGAGTCGAACTATGTTTTGATAGTCGAACTCTTTTTGTCAAAGTTTGTTTGAAATCTAGTCTTGATATATATATATATATAATTAAAACTCTATTCCATGAAGCTTTGTCGAACTTGAAACATTTTTCTTTATCTTGTTTTCTTGATCTCCAAGTCATTCCGTTATATTCATGGTCATTGACAATTATTTGGTTGATCTGGTCTATTGATTCCGAATTGTTTTGAGTTTCATTTGATGATATGCAAGTTGTTGTCAAATTCAGTTGATCGTCTTATTGAACTCAAGTCATGCATATCCTAAATGTCCTGAGTTTGATGAAAGTGTTGAGTATGAAATGTCCTCGGTCATTCAGTGATAGCCGGGTCGCTATTTAATCTTTTTGTTAATCATAAATTGTGTAAGTCGTGGGACCTACCGATCTTGACATCTGATATCGGGGTTCGGGCTGCGACAGAGTGGTATCAGAGCAGGTTTGACTGCTCTGAATAATATTTTTCTAAAATCTAGTCTATTTTGAAACCCTAGACTAGTTTAGAGCAATGTCTTCTGCTCTACGTTATTTTTCTAAAAGTCTAGTCTGGTTTGAATTCCTAGAATAGTTAAGTTTAACAACAACTGAAGTCCAGCATCTCTCATCTCATCCAGCTATCCAGGTACGAATTTCAAACGTTTCTAGTTATAAAGTTTGGAAGTTGAAGTATATATATATAATTATTGTGTTTGAGCCTCTAATGTGATTGGTTGTTGGTGATCGATCATAAGCAAGATGATAGATCAGTTGTGCAAGCAAGTTGAGTATTTATCTGTGGAATGTAACATGAGCCCGGAACACCCTTTTGGAAGCGACATTGAGTATGTTGAGACAGTGGATTCTCAAGACTATTCGTAATTTCAGTTTAGTTGATTATTTAAATTTTTCTTTTATAGGATGTCCAACTCTAGAAGCGTAGCAGCGATGATTGAATTTCACCACATACATATGAGCTACACAGAAACCCTAGCAGAATTTCTAGCTCGGTACCATAGGGTTTGGATGGACATCCATGAATCAAATATCTCGGGAGTTATCGGTATAGTTAGGTTAGTTCCTCTGCTTCCTGAGGATTGGCAGGAATGGCCGGCATCGATTGCTGCAAGGTACGTCACACCCCAATTTTGGGATGGTGTTTTGTTCGGAGATTGCAGAGCTTTCATAGCTGCAATTAGTACTCAATATATGTGTTTTTCGTACCCACCTCCTGGACCATACCAGCCATTGATTCCTGTTGGTGAATTTGGGTTACAACATCTCATGCCCCAAGATTATCCTATCCTGGATCAGAATCCTCCAGAAAATCCCGACCCCATTGCTTCTCCCATCCTTGGAAATAATGGATTTGATGCTAACTCTTTTCTTGTTGAGCCATTGGCAAATGGCTATGTTTCATCTCCCTCTCAAATCGAGACTCAAACCTTTGTTCCTGAGCCTTCTGTTTTGCCTAACGGCGTAGCCTCAGCTTCTTTTGTTGAGGAAGTTCCAAATGATCCTTCCGTTGAAACATTGCAAGCTTTGAATTCTTCAGAGCTTGATGCCATAGTTGGAACCCAGCCTATTCTATTTGATCCTAACGTGGCTAGCACCTCTGGACCACGTCACTATGATAGTGATGAGGATGACGTTGATCCAGAAGTTGGACCAACCGAAGGATACTTCCATCTCCGTCGAATACCATTTACCCATTTAAGTTTTCAGCCTAGCTTTAGGCCTTCGCCGGGAGAGGATATTACTCATGCCCCTCGTGTGACTTTGGACGGAGTGGAGAGGGCAGAGGAGAGTACGGAAACGGAAGAAGAAGATCCAAGTGAGGAGAATCCGAGAGACAACGAAGAAGAGGAAGAGGAAGAGGATCCGTCGGAGGACGAGCAGTGAGGAAAAGATGGGTTGTGGAAAGAAGTTAATGATAATTAACGAAAATGAAGATAATGTAATTATATGTAATAGACTAGTAAACGAACAACTTTTAACATTTATGTTGTAAATAGTTCTCGTATATAGAAGCATAGTATGATAGTTTGAAGCGAATCGGAAGCGACGTAGAATTCCGCTCCGATAAAATATTTTGACGTGAAGTTAGAAATCACGGCTAAAATAGGGATTTTTGATGTAAATAATTCCCTATCTTTTGTAAAAGTCCTCGAAGAGGCAAGTTTTCCATTAAAAAGAAGAAGTAAGATCACGTTGGGTCGTTTTAAAATTTTCCGAGTTGTCAATAATTTTGTCGGTTGAATTTCGATTTAATCGTTTCAAGAAGAAAGAAAGAATTAAGATGAATTTTAATTGTAGACGAGAAGTGCTAAAATAAATTAAGAAGAAATGTAATTAACGAGGTAAAATGTAGTTAAGAAAAACGAAGGGTGAAAAGTTCGTCGAATGCGCATAAAGAAGCGAACGAAAAATATTACAGGGATGATAGTCAGAGATCTCTCAACATCAGCGGTCTCTCAAAAATAATACAGGGAATGAAGTAAGCGACCGCTGAGAAGGAGAGAACGCTGGAAAAAAATTACAGGGAATGAAGTCAGCCATCGCGGCGAGTCAGCGGCCGCGGAAGAAGACGACGCAGCGACAGCGGGGGGAGCTGAGCGGCTGCTGACCCAAGAGGGTCAGCCATGGCTGAGCTCCAGCGACCGCTGACCCAAGAGGGTCAGCCATGGCTGAGCCCCAACGGGCGCTGGCTTGGGCAGCCGGGGTTCTTCGTCCGTTCCGTTCGTCGTTCGTTTTGTTCTTCGATCGTTTTGTCCGTTGTTCGTTTCGTTGTAGTTCATTCCGTTCTTCGTTAGTTAGATTGTTATTAGACTATCATTAGTTTAAGTTCGTCGTTTGTTTTATTCGTTTCATTAGTTATTCGTTATCGTTAGTTTAATTCGTAATTATTTAGTTAGGGAAAAATGTTCCGATGAAGTAAATCATCTCAAAAGAAATTATGAGAAAGTTTATATATCAAGATGATATTATTCATCTCTTGTTTTATAAAGAATGAAGAGCTAATTAAATTTAGCAAATAAATATATATAATTTCTACTGGAAATTTTTTTTGGGTGATGAGAATGCATCGTTTGGTTCATTGATGATGATGAGCATGAATCATTGGATTCATTAAAATTATGATGAAGTTTATATGCCAAGAGGATGTTATTCCTTTCTTGAAATGTTAGGAATGTATTAGCTAAATTTTATTTAGCAAAGATAAGTATGAAAAAAATATGTGTTCTTGAAATATTTTTGTGATTATAGTAATTATATGATATGAATGAATTGTTGATTCATTATCTATGATAATAGTGAATTGTTTAAATTGTTCATGATGCTAATAAGAAGTTAAATTATGGGTTTACAATGTATGATGATGTTTGTGAATCTTTGATTCATTAAATAGTATGAGCCTGTTAGATGTAATTGAAAGTTTTGATAAGCATGAGTGGTAATGAGTATGAATCGTGCGATTCATTAAAAGTACGATGAGTATATTATGCATTAAAGAGGTGATAAGAAAATTTTTCTAAGTTCTAAAACCTAGAAAAATTTAATTCCTTTAAAATACATTTAAAGAAAGAAGAATTTTTATTAAAGAATAAGACTTTGTTAGAAAGAAAGAATAATTCGAATGAAAATCCTGGTTAATCAGAAAATGCCACCAAGAGGTAGACCAAGAGGCCGAGGTCGAGGAAGGGTTGAAGATGAACCCGAAAGAGAACCTACCCCACCTCCTCCTCAACCCGAAAGGAGAATAGAAGAATTATTTTTGCGGCAAAATCCTCCAACTCTCGATGGAAGAGGAAGTCCTTCAGAAGCCGAAGAGTGGATTCGTGCGCTGGAAAGAATTTTCCGTTTTCTTCGATGTACGGATCAAGAACGTCTTACATGCATGTCTTACCAGCTTAAAGGATCTGCGGATTACTGGTGGGAAGCTCGTCAAAGGGCATATACCCCTGAACAACTGGAGAACCTGACGTGGGAACAATTTAAGGATGCTTTGTTCGAAAAATTTGTTCCTCGAAGTTATCGAAAGCAAAAGGAGAATGAGTTTGCTAATCTCAAGCAAGGCAAGAAGTCGGTAGCCGAGTATGATCGCGAATTTTGTGATTTGGCATGTTTTGCTCAAGATAAGGTGGACACAGACGAGAAAATGGCTGAACTTTTCCGAGCAGGTCTTCGGCAGGAAATAAGAATCGTTCTGGCCAGTCAAAGTGCATTGTCATATGCCGAGACTTTAAACAGAGCTTTGGATATGGAATTGGCTATGCAGCCAGATAAGTCTTCTCAGACTTCAGCAGCCACGCAAGTTCAAACCCCAAAGGATGATGGCAAATCCGCAATCGTCAAACCAAAGTCAGAAACAAAAATGGAATTTTGGAAATCAATCTAGTAAGAAGCCCTGGCAAGGACAGCAAGGCCAACAACGTCATCAACAGCAGCAATTTAATCAGGGACGATTCAAACAGCCTTTCGTCAATCAAGGCAGTTCATCTCAAACTTATCAAGGAATGTCTCCATGTTCCAAGTGTGGCAAGATGCATCAAGGGATATGCAAAGCTGGAAGTAATAGCTGCTATACTTGTGGTCAAGTTGGTCATTATTCGTATCAGTGCCCAACTAAGCTACCGCAAAGAAGCGAGGAGGGAGTAGAACATTTCAGAACCCGCCTCAGAAATTGAAGGCAATAGAAGTTGTTCCTCAGCAACGGCAGCAGCAACGAAATCGCCAAGGGCCGCGATTCCAGCAAAAGCAAAAGCAACCCCAACAATTGAGAATGGAACCCCAGCAGCAATATCAAATGGTTTTTGCTCTTGATCAGAAGCTGTTCGACAAAGATCAAGGAAATTTGACAGGTATGGGTCAATTAAATGACGTACCTATTATAATTCTATTTGATACTGGTGCATCGCATTCATTTATATCAGATGCATGCGTAGATAATCTGGGTCTTAAAGTAGAACGTGCTAGTCAAGACTTGAGAGTAACTACACCGTTAGGTAAATCTACCTCAGTTACTCGCATCTGTCCTAATATAGAGATTGAATTAGGATCTCACAAGATGTTAGCCAAAACCCTGAACTTAATTAAAATGTGGGATGTAGATATTATTTTGGGAATGGATTGGTTGACCGAGAATTTTGCAAGCATTCAATGCAAGCAAAGGCAGATTTCATTTCATATGCCTGGTCAGGAACCAACTCTATTTTTCGGAATAGAAAGAAGTTGTAAGAAATCGCCGATTATTTCGGCAGTTCAAGCAAGAAGAGTGTTGAAAAAGAAAGATGTGAAAGCATATCTTATCTATCTCAACAAGAATGAAGATAAGGATAAGAGCATTGAAGATGTAGCTGTGGTCAAAGAATTTCAAGACGTATTTCCAGAAATTTTGCCAGGATTGCCACCCGACAGGCAAGTGGAGTTCACAATAGATCTTGAACCAGGATCAGCTCCTGTTTCCAAGGCACCATACAGAATGGCTCCAAAGGAATTGCAAGAATTGAAAATTCAACTGCAAGAGTTACTTGACCTAGGTTTCATTAGACCTAGTGTTTCTCCGTGGGGAGCACCAATTCTGTTTGTCAAAAAGAAGGATGGTAGTTTGAGGATGTGCATCGACTACCGAGAATTAAACAAATTGACCTTGAAAAACAAACATCCTTTGCCGAGAATAGATGATCTATTTGATCATCTCAGAGGAGCAAGTGTATTCTCGAAGATTGATCTGAAATCTGGTTATCCCCAATTAGAGGTTAAGCAAGAAGATATTTCCAAGACAGCTTTCAGAACAAGATATGGCCACTACGAGTTTGTAGTAATGCCATTTGGTGTGACAAATGCTCCAGCAGTATTTATGGATCTCATGAATCGAGTGTGACCTGTTAGCCCATAAGTAAGTACTGTGACGAGTATTCCATGAATTCTTGGACAAGTTTGTCGTAGTTTTCATTGATGATATTCTCGTGTATTCAAAGAATGAATTAGAACACGAGGAACATCTTCAAATTGTTTTGGAAAGGTTGAGAACCGAAAGATTGTATGCCAAATTTAGTAAATGTGAATTTTGGCTAAGAGAAGTACATTTCCTCGGACATGTTGTATCTTCTGAAGGAATCAAAGTTGATCCTTCAAAAGTACAAGCAGTTCAGGAATGGAAAGTTCCAACCACACCACATGAAATTAGGAGTTTCTTAGGTCTAGCAGGCTATTATCGGAGATTTATCGAGGGATTCTCCAAAATAGCTAAGCCAATGACCCATCTCCTGAAGAAAGAATCAAAGTTCAAGTGGTCAGAAGAATGTGAGGAAAGTTTCCAAGAACTTAAAAAGAGATTGACCACTGCCCCAGTGCTATCAGTTCCAGATTCGGATAAAGATTATGCTATTTACACAGATGCATCAAAGAACGGACTAGGATGTGTCCTGATGCAAGAAGGAAGAGTTATTGCATATGCTTCTAGACAGCTTAGACCTCACGAGGTAAACTATCCAACTCATGATTTGGAACTAGCAGCAGTAGTACATGCTTTAAAAATCTGGAGACACCATCTTTATGGAACGAAATGTGAAATCTTCACAGATCACAAGAGTCTCAAATATTTCTTTGAGCAGAAAGAATTAAATATGAGACAAAGAAGATGGCTCGAGTTAGTTAAAGACTACGATTGTAAAATTTCCTATTACCCAGGAAAAGCAAATGTAGTCGCTGACGCGTTAAGCAGAAAAGGAAAATCGGAATTTGGATTTCTTCTAACTCAAGAGAAAGAACTCATTAAGAGTTTCGGAGAACTGAGGTTAGAAGTAACTCTACCTCCGCAATCTGTTGAGCAAATGATTGCAGCTATGGAAATAATTCCAGACCTAAGATCAAGAATTTCCAATGCTCAAAGAAAGGATGAGAAATTGGAAAAGTTACGAATGAAAATTCGTCAAGAGAAAGATGAAAATTTTAAGGAGGCAAGAGATAACGTTCTCCTATTCAGAGAAAGACTTTGTGTGCCAAATGATGAAGAATTAAGGAATGAGATCATGAGTGAAGCTCATGAAACTCCTTATTCAGCTCACCCTGGAGGTACTAAAATGTATCAAGATTTGAAACAAACATTTTGGTGGGAAGGAATGAAAAGAGACATACCTTCTTTTGTGGAAAGATGTTTAGCCTGTCAGCAAGTAAAGGCATTGCATCAGAGACCCTATGGGAAGCTACAACCTTTAGATATTCCAGAGTGGAAATGGGATAAAATTACCATGGATTTTGTAACTGGGTTACCTAGATCCAAACGAGGGAATACAGCGATATGGGTAATAGTGGATAGATTGACAAAATCTGCACACTTTATACCTATTCCCATAACTTATGGTGCAGATAAGTTAGCTCAGCTGTACGTACGAGAAATTGTGCGATTGCACAGAATACCTAAGTTGATCACTTCGGATCGAGACTCAAAATTTACTTCTCATTTTTGGAGAAGTATACAAGAAGAATTAGGTACCAAATTGAACTTCAGTACGGCTTTTCATCCTCAAACGGATGGTCAATCAGAAAGAACCATTCAAATCTTGGAGGATATGTTAAGAACTGTTGTTCTAGATCGAGGAAGTCAATGGGAGCAAATTTTACCTCTTGTTGAATTTGCTTACAACAACAGTTATCAAATGACGATTGGCATGGCGCCATACGAAGCCCTTTATGGAAAAAAGTGTAGATCTCCACTCCATTGGGATGATGTGGGAGAGAGGAAAATATTAGGACCCGATTTAGTGGAAGAGATGATAAAGATTGTGCGTCAAATCAAACAAAGAATTAAAGAAGCACAAGACCGTCAGAAGTCTTATGCTGACATCAGGAGATCAGAATTAGAATTCAATGTGGGTGATAAAGTTTTCTTGAAAGTTTCGCCTTCAAGAGGAATTCATCGGTTTGGTGTTAAGGGAAAACTTAAGCCTCGCTATATAGGACCATATGAAATTCTGGAAAGAATAGGTCAAGTAGCGTATAAGTTAGCCTTACCGCCAAATTTTGGAAATTCGCATAACGTGTTCCATGTATCTCAGTTACGGAGATATATGTTTGATCCTAAAGCACGTTATTCATCAAGAAGAAGTAGTCCTTGAACCAGATCTCAGTTATGAAGAGAAACCTGAAGCGATTTTGGATTGTAAGGTCCAGCAACTTAGAAATAAGTCGATAGCGTCAGTAAAAATCAAATGGAGGCATCATGGACTAGAAGAAGCAACATGGGAGTTAGAAAGTAAAATGAGAGAAAAGTATCCCGAACTCTTCCAAGAGGTAAGCAAATTTCGGGACGAAATTTATTTTTAGGGGGAGAGAATGTAGTATCCCGTCTTTCTTAAGTAATTAAAATAATTAATCTAATGATAGGGACAAGAATTTTAGTAAAATAAAAATTTTCTTTCCGCAAATTTTACCCGTCAGATCTATTCTACCGGAAAAATGAGTTTTAATTAATTTTTATCGTCTCGGTTAATCCGAAACGAAGAAGTTTTTACATTTATCAATAGATGATAAATGTTTAGTCATTAATTGACTAAGAGAAGAATTTAATTTAATTACGTGAAATTTTACGTAAATTATCGCTTAAAAATTTAGTTTCGGTCGATTTGAAAATGCTTCAAATCTCCGATTCTTTCTGTGAAATTTTTATCTAAGGTTCGTGAAACCGTAATCTTAATTACTGTGTTGAGAAATTAGAGAGTTATTAGAAGATTAAGTAGTTATTAATTAATTAAATTAATAACTAATTAAATTATTTAACCAAAACTTAGCCATTAAGTTTTAATTTTATAATAACCTACCCTATGCTTCTAAACCTAGGTTATTAAGTTATATTTAGATATCTCTCATCTCTCATCTCTCCAATACACGCACACACACAACAGCACTCTCTCTCTCTCATTTCTCTCTTCTCTCTCGACACACACATGCACACACACACCATTGATGATCAACCTTGAGCTCAAGAAGCAAAGATCCATCCATCTCTAAGTAATTAGTCAAGGTTGGATTTATGTTTTGAAGTTATTATATCAAGATCCATGGTAGAAAATTTATATATATATGTTTCGAAAATTTGGGAGGAGTTGTAGAAATGGTTAGATGTTGTTCATGTTTTCATATGTTGTTTATATAATGATTTTATGATGTTAGATGATCAATTATTAAGCTTAAGATGGTGCATGAAGAATTCTAGTTATATATATATGTATATATATCGATTATTTTGGAATAAATCCTAGAATTGGTTAGTTAATCTTCATGTCTTAATATCATGCTTATATAGTGATTATATGATTGTTGGGAAAATTATAAGGTTTCGATTTGATACCAAAACCCAACTGATTCTCCAACCGAATAGATGATCGCGCCAACCTAAATAGTGTTTTCCAGCTCGCCTGTTTGAGCCTTAAAATGTTCTAGGATTACAGGTTAAGGAAGCGGAAGACAGCAGTCGACCCAGCTGTGTCTAAAACAGGAGTCAGCTAGCGGAAGACAGCAGTCGACCCAGCTGTGTTCACAGCGGTCGAGTCCTAGCAAAGACGACGGGCGTCAACCTTGGTGAGTGATCCAGCAGAGCCTGATCAAGCTGAAGAGAATTCGAGCTGAGTTCAAAACACAGCTGGTCCAGCTGTACAGAACAAAGGAACTATCTCTGAAGACTCCACGTCGAGACAGTCCAGCTCTGAATTCAAAAGCCAGCTCTAAAGACAGAAGATCCCGGAATCAGAGGAAGTCAACCTACCTCGACCAATGAGGGATTGCCAGATCAGCATCCTAGACTTCAGAACCTAGGATGTGACACAAATGAAGACAGGTGCAGATACGCCCAACGGCAGATCTTGTATTTAAGAAGAGTAGGTAAGATTCAAACGGCTCCTCCAACGGCTAGTCTTGAATCTCTACCTATATAAACCCGTCTTCAACCTCAGGATCAGATACGAAAAACTCTCTACAAGCTTTCATTACCTGAAATCATTATTCTTTCAAAAGCTCTCAAGCAGTTCTACATAGATCAAAGAACACTTTATCTTAAAGTGTTTCTAGTTAAGAAACTGCTTAGTTTTTCGTCTGTTCCCTAGGCCAAACTCTTTGTATATCTTAAGCCTAGATTTCGAACGAGTTCATCATACTCTGAAGTTCTTAATTGTAAGAACTCGTTCATAGTTGGAACCCCATACCCAAACCCAAACCCAAACCCAGAAAGGTTAGGTAAAGGTACGCTTGCTCGAAGCGCGTAATTCGAGTGGATAGGTTCTTCAGTACCCGTAAACTGAAGGTGTATAGGCTTGATAAAGGTTCGCAAGCTTGTTGGAACACAGCTCGGGTTAGAGTTGTGAAGTTGCTTGGTACTTGGAAACCAAGTGGTAGTGGATTACCAGTGAACCTGGTCGTGGACGTAAGAGGTGTTACTCCGAACCACGTAAAAACTCGCGTGTTTCTATCTCTCTCTCTTTACTTTTGCTTTATATTCAGCTGTGTACTAACGTCTTCATATCATTGCATACTTGTTCAAAACTGCACACACAGCTGCTCTCCAAAGACAGCTGTGTCTCTCGAAAAGTTGCACAACCTGACTAAGCTGAAAACGATAAGTTAATATTTTCAAACTGAGTTTCTCTAAGTAACTGAGCTAAAGTTTTCAAACCACCACTTTCCGCACCGCCAGCTGAGTTGTTTACCCAGCTGACCCTCCCCAGCTGGATCAATAACTGAGCTCTCACTCAACTCCGTTTTAACTTGATAAAAGTTTCGAAAAATCTACTTGGTGTATTCACCCCCCCCTCTACACCAAGTACCCAGCTCAGGGACCATCAATTGGTATCAGAGCAGTGGTTCAAAAGACCACCGTTTCTGTATCAAGAGATCTCTCTTGACGCTCTGTGTCAGTGGTCAACTGAACAGATCCGTTTTTCAGAAAAACTCATATTATTACATACTGCACATGTCTATGGATTCTTATCTTAACAGGAATCTCCCCACCTTCTCGGTAGACGACTATGCAATCTGGAAATTCAGATTGAAAAGCTTCCTTTGTGCACATCACGACATGATGTGGGACGTCATCACAGACGGACCCATCCTTATCTATAAACAAGGAAATGAACTCGTACCTGCTCATGATGGAGGCCAACCAGAATACCGGCCATTTCTCAAGCCAAAGAAGGAATATTCTTCCGAAGAGCGAAAGCAAGCTGGTCTGGACAGCTTCGCAAGGAACACCATCTCTTCAACAGTCTCAAACGCCTACTTGAGTAAAATCATCAAGTGCGAGACAGCCAAAGAGATGTGGGAAACACTCGCCAAGCTATGTGAAGGATCAGAAGAGATCAAAGAAAACAAATTCACAATAGCGTGCCAAAAATTCGACAACTTCAAGCAGCTAGCCAACGAGTCCATCGAAGCGATGGAGCTAAGGTTCTCAAACATAGTCATTGAGATAGAGACAATCAGAACTGGGAAGTATACCCAGCGGGAAAAGAATCTAAAGGTTCTTTCAGCTCTTTCAGCTGAATGGAACACTTACAAGGTAGTTCACCAAAGTCGAAGTGACTTGGGTGATCTATCTACAGAAAGGTTGTTCTCACTCTTAAAAGCCAACGAGTACAACTTGAAGATCACTCAAGAAGAATCTTCAAGCAGACAGAATGACGGAGAACTCACCCCAGCTCCAAAAGAAATAGCTTTCAGAGCCAACTCTGAAAAGTCAGCTCATGTCAAGTCAGCTGAGTCCTCCAAGATGAAGAAGGACAAAAAGGATATGAGCAAAGAGGAGCTACTCGAAGAAATTGCCATGATGGTGAAAAGTTATAACAGACTCAACACCAGCAAGGGCAAATACAAGAAGTTCTTTAGGACTTACAGAGATAAGTACGCGACGAGTGATGAGAAGTCGAGTCGACAAACGAGCTTGAAGAAGAAGGTTGCTTCAACTGCAAGGAACCAGGACACTATCGACAAGATTGTCCAAAGATGTCCAAGAAAGATAAAGACCAATTAAAAGCTAAGGCAGCTGACCGAAGGAGAGCTTATATCGCTGATGAAGAATCAGAGTGCAATAAAATGGATGACATGCCATTTTCAGAATCTGAAGAAGAAGCCCTGATGGCCAATCATGAACCTGATTGGGATACTTGCTTCATGGGACAAACAGACGGCATCGATGAAGATGAGGTAACGTCTCGAACTCTAAATCTATCTAACACCTCACCATCACACGAACACTCTACACAGGACTCAGAATCTGGACTACCTGATTGGAGTCTAGTAGAGAAAGTAATGAACGATTCCAAGGAGCTTCAAGAGATCCTTGACGTCATTATGTGTGAGAATGCCGAGCTGAAGGCAGAACTGGAAAAGACAAAAGTATCAGACACAGCTGATACAACTCAGCTCCAACAGGAAGTCGTTTCACTAAAAGACAGAATAGTGAAACAAGATCAGCTGATGAAGAAAGTCAACACTGAGAAGACACAGCTGATAGAAGATGTGGAAAAGGTCACAGCTGAATCGGAAAGGAAGTCAGCTGAGATCATTGAGCTGAAAAGCACCGAAGAGATACTATCTAAAAAGATAGTAGCTCTCATCAAAGCCACGTCAACAATGGACGAGATCATTAGTGCTCAGCGTCCAGCAGCACTCAAAGCGGGACTGGGATACAACGAATCAAAGGATGCCTCAAACATTGCCTCCACAAGTGGAACAAAGGTTATGTTTGTACGAGCAAATGAACCTTCAACCCCAACAACTCAGCATCAACAATTGAGGACACAGCAGGCGTCGGGAAGAACAGCTGTGAAACATTCTCAAGCTCCGTTGAGGACACAGCAGACGTCAAAAAGAACAGCTGTGAAAAAGTCTCAAACTCCGTCGAGAACACAGCAGACATCAAGAAGGTCAGCTGTGCGACAACCTCAAGCCCAACTCAGACAGCAACGTGCTCAACCTCAACAAAGACCACAGGCTGGATTTTACAGATACCAGCCACAGCACCAGCACGTTGATCGATATCAACCAAGATATCATAGATACCCAGCTGGATACCACTCATACGAGTATCAGCTGGATAATCATTTCCAGCCACAGCATCAGAGACAGCAGAGACAAAGGATCGTCTCAGCTAGGCACACAGCTGGAAATCAAACAAAATACAGACAACTAAACAAGAAGACACGGAGATCAAGACCCCGCCAACAACAAAAGAAGAACACAATGAATGTGTATATCGACTCAGCTGGGAGAATTATCAGATCAAATGACCCAATTCGAGTCATCAAGCAGATCTGGGTCGTCAAAGGATCTCTGTCTAACCCACAAGGACCCAATTAAAACTAGGTACCTGAATTTTAACTTTTTGTTTAGGTTGCAAGGAATCTACGCATCTCTGAGGAGTCGATGAGAACGCTTTGGTACTTGGACGGTGGATGTTCCAAGCACATGACGCACCTAAAGCATCTACTTCAGGAGTATATTGAGTGTACAGGTCCACAAGTAACATTTGGTGACAACTCCAAAGGCCTAACCAAAGGTTATGATACATTTAAAACTAGAAATGTTATAATCCCAAATGTTTCTTATGTACAAGGATTGCAACATAACTTGCTTTCCATTAGCCAATTCTGCGACAACGGTTTTTCTGTCAAGTTTGATGCACAGGGATGCACAATGAAGCACAGGGAAACCAAGCAGACATTCCTAAGAGGGAAAAGAGAAGGAAATATGTACTTCGGTGGAACGACGGCCCTCCGGAGACTTGTCTTGTATCAAAAAGCGAGAATGAAGTCGGTAGGCATCAGCACGTACGGCCGAATCATCTCAACTTCAAGACAATCAACAACCGGCTAGGAACCGGCTCGCTAATGGAATTCCGGATCAAGTATATGACAAAAGTCATATGTGCAAAATACAAGGTGTCAACAAGGAAAACAAACAAGAATTTCATTCTCTCTCAAGCCAGCTCAGTCAACTGATCGAGTTCTTCAACTTCTTCACATGGATCTTTTTGGTCCAGTTACTCCAGCAAGCTTCAATGGCAGAAAATATACTCTGGTCGTTGTGGATGATTTCTCAAGATTCACTTGGGTATCTTTCTTATACCAGAAGAGCGAAACCAGAACTAAGCTGCCTATCCTGCTGGAAAGATTATCAACACAGAAGGAGTGCAAGATAATGGCAATAAGATCAGATCGTGGAACGGAGTTTCTAAATGAAACTATTTATGATTTTTGCGAGAAGAACGGAGTTCAACACCAAACATCTGCAGCTCGCACACCTCAGCAGAATGGTGTAGCAGAACGAAGAAACAGAACTCTCAAGGAAGCAGCTACCTCAATGCTAGCTAGCTCTGCCATTCCAAAGAAGTTCTGGGCTGAAGCAATCAACACAGCTTGCTTCACTCAGAATCGCTCCCTACTCACATCAAGGCAAGGAAAGACACCGTATGAGCTATGGAACAACAGAATACCTTACATTGGATATTTCAAGGTATTCGGATCCAAATGTCACATTCTCAATAATGGGAAGACACAGCTCAAGACGTTCGACGAAAAGACAGACCGAGGAGTATTCCTTGGTTACTCCGCGGTGAGTAAAGCATACAGAGTCTTCAACAGAAGAACTCAAATAGTCGAAGTAACTCCACATGTTACCTTTGACGAATCCTCCTTCGAATATAGAGATTCTATCAAACGAAGAAGCGAAGGAGAATCTTCAAGAATGATTCAGACAAGGGCTCAAGAGAATAGAATCAGGAATCTGGCCGAACCATTAATTTGGGACAATGAGCCAGAGGAGGAAATTCAAATCAACCAAGAAGCTCCACCAGCTGGAAATTGAGAAGAAGCTTCAACGCCAAATCAAGGGGGAACATCATCAGCTGGGAATCCAAACACAGCTGAGTCTCCAGCTCCATCTCCAGCTGAGCCTCTACAGAAATCTCCTCAAAATCCAAATCAAAGAGAGCCAAACTCTCAAGATTTAACTCCAGAACAACTCCAAGACAGACGAATTGTAGCCACTTCAAGCATCAATCAACTGGAAGAAGAAATTCATAAGAGGAGAAGATGGATTGAAGATCATCCATCATCAGCAATCATTGGAGAACCTTCTGACCAAGTCAAAACCAGAAGCTCAGCTGCTCAAGCTTCATCGGATCATCAAGAGGCAGCTGACACAGCTCAACTTTCAGTAGAGCTAGAACTGACGGTCTATGATGAAGACACAGCTCTAATGGCGTGTTACGTAGCTCAAGTGCCAGAGCCTCAATCAATTCTCGAAGCTTTGAAGAGTGTGCCTTGGACAAATGCCATGCAAGAAGAGCTAAACGAATTCCTCAGAAATTGTGTCTGGGAATTAGTCGACAGACCTCAAGAAGTCAAAGTCATAGGACTCAAATGGATATTCAAGAACAAGTTGGATACCCTGGGAGTCGTCATCAGAAACAAAGCTCGACTCGTTGCCAAGGGCTACACTCAGCAGGAAGGAATTGACTTCGAAGAATCGTTTGCTCCAGTAGCACGATTGGAAGCAATAAGACTATTTCTCGCCTTTGCAGCACATCACAAATTCAAGGTCTATCAAATGGATGTGAAGTGTGCATTCCTAAATGGAGAAATCAAAGAAGATGTCTACGTTGAACAACCTCCAGGATTCGAAGTAGAAGGAAATAAAGTCTACAAACTAAAGAAGGCTCTTTATGGATTAAAGCAAGCACCTCGAGCTTGGTATGACACTCTGTCAAATTTTCTCATATCCAAAGGATTCAAGAAGGGCTCAGTAGACAGAACTCTCTTCACCATCAAGTCAGGAGAAGATATCCTGGTTGTTCAAATCTACGTAGACGACATCATCTTTGGATTAAGATCAAGCTTCTTATGCCAAAGATTTGGAGAGATGATGTCAGAGAAGTTCCAAATGTCCATGATGGGAGAAATGAGTTTCTTCCTAGGACTTCAAGTCAAGCAATCTTCAGAAGGGATCTTCATAAATCAATTCAAATACGTGAAAGATTTGATCGCCAAGTATGGAGTTCAATCAAGCAGAACTGTAAAGATTCCAATGAACACCAACTGGAAGATTGAACCAGGATCTGAAGGGAAGTCAGTTGATTCCAGCAAATATAGAGGGATAATAGGATCCCTGCTGTATCTAACAGCAAGTCGTCCAGACATCTCTTTCGCAGTCGAAGTGTGTGCCAGATTTCAAGTTGATCCAAAGGAAGCACACATGCAAGCAGCCAAGAACATTCTCAAGTATCTCAAAGGAACTCAGAATGTTGGGTTGTGGTACCCAGCTGAAGACAATCTACAGCTGACTGGATACTCAGATTCAGACTTCGCTGGAGATCGATTGGACAGAAAATCAACTTCAGGAACTTGTCAGTTCTTAGGAAGTAAGTTGATTTCATGGTTTTCAAAGAAACAAACGTGCGTCGCAACTTCCACGACGAAGCGAGAATATATGGCCGCCGGAAAATTTCTTGCTCGCAAATTATCTGTTGAAACATCAATTTGGATGACTATGAAGTAAAAACTGGACAGGTTCCAATTTTCTGTGATAGCTCAAGTGCGATTGCCATTTCAGAGAATCCAGTACTTCACACAAGATGCAAGCATGTAGACGTACGACATCATTTCATCAGAGATCACGTAGAAAAGAAGGATGTGATTGTTGAGAAAATTCATACAGACATACAGCGGGCTGATATTCTCACAAAACCGCTGATAGAAGCAAGATTCAAAATGCTGTGCGGATTACTTGGACTTCTCGACCCAGACGATGCTTCACCCAGCTGAATGGAAGCAGTGAATGGAACGGAAGTGAACCCGAATGGAAGTAGACCCAGTGAATACGAATACAAGCAGTCAACTGAAAATCAGAATCAATGTCACTGATATCAGCTGAGAAAGAATTCAGCTAAACCAGATGCTGAAAGGAAATGATTATTCAGCTGAGGGGGAACCAGCTGGAACCACGATGACCCAGCACACCCACTCAACCGAGGTATCAGCTGACTACAATGATCAGCTGAGAGGTTTGCAACAACTTTAATTACACCTACTCAATCTGTTTTCTGTCAAATCACATCTGGTCATTTCTAATCAATATTAATTAAAAGTCTGCAAAGAATTGAATAATGGGAGTTTCGAGGCAAAAGTCAAAACACCTCAACCGTTCTCTCTCGCGCATTAAATTGACATGACGCGAGAATCTCTCCCAGTCGTAGATCTCCTTATTTAACAGACAAATCTTGATCGTCCATTCTTCAAGAAATCTCTTTAAATATGCTAGAAGATATACGCATCAAACCTAGAAAGTTTTTTTTATTCTTTCTTATTTCCATCAATTGGTATTGTTTGTTTCTACTAACAAAAGATGCAGAAAAAGAACATGGAATCCAGAAAGATGTCTCCCGAAGCCAATCAAACCTGAAGAATCTGTCAAAGCTTCAAGATAAGAGTTGCTTAACTCTCAGGAACCTCAAAGAAGACGGAAGTCCAGAAGAAGGTGAAGCCCATCGACAGAACCGAGCCGGCGCGATGAGACTGCAAAGATCAAGAACGTCATCCACCAGGAAGGTGCAGAAAACTTTCTGGGAATGACAAAGGAAAAAGACCTCCTCAGCCCCACTGTTTCTCTCAACTTAAAAGAGAGAACGGGACACACAACTCCCTGGGAAGCAAAAATCAACGTCAACAGATCTGCACCAGATATTGATGAAACCAGAGTATTCAGGAGCAGTCATTTCAAAGCTCTTGCTCCGCCACAGGAGGCACAGAAAAAGATGCAGGAGTCAAAGCAGTATGCATCTAACTCCGTCCCAGCTGGGAATCGGAAACAACTTGAGGAGACAAAAAATACTGAAGCACTGTCTTCAAACCGAAGACTCAAGTCAAAGGTGCTCAGTCAATCAGCAGAGAAGCCAGCTGACATTATGAGAGAATTCGTAATCACTCTCCGAGGAGCAGAAGGCCCACAAGCGGTCGTTTCTTACGGTGGAAGAGAAGTTCACGTCCCTGCTTGAACATAATCATCACCAACACCGCAACGGAGTATTCCAGCTGAACAACCAAGCTTAAACCCCAAGACAGATGGGATACTTCAACCGCCTTCTCTTCAGTTTCCTTCAGCTCCACAGGGACACCTTCTTCGAGATCTTTCAATAAAAGATGCTCAAGTCCCTGCACCAAGCTCAAATGAGAAACTTCACCCAGCCAACGATCACCTGCAGCTGGATGATGATGATATGAGCTGAATACAACTCCCTCAAGTGCTGAATCAGACTTTCTCATTCAATCTAAGAAGTCTGAAGAAGCAAAATTGCAAGGAATGAAGTTATGCCCGACTCAGAAGATGCTATCTCCCGTGCTAACTCATCCCTCCAAGCACTCAGCTGGACTGCCCCAGCTGAATCAGGCCAAGGACGCTGTGTCTGCAATCACAGCTGAGGCTAATGCAACTGAAGAAGAGCCAGCTAATACAACAGCTGAGCCACTAAGACTCTAAACCTCGCCGCTCAGAGCTGAAAACCACAGTTTCGCCAAACTAAAACATCGCAACAGCCGATGGTGTATATCTCCCACCCTGTTTTGATCATGCCAAAAAGGGGAAGTAAGGGAGAAGAGAGACAAGTCAATGAAGAGGCAAACTGTTGAGCTAGAGGAACCAGCTGAATCAGAATCAGCTGAAGAAGAGACGAGTCAAAAGAAAGAAGCAACGGATGCAGAAGAGAAGACCCAGCCGACTGAAGGACTGAAGACTGAAGATTTTTTTTCCTTCTTTCTTTTTCCTGTGTTATAATGTATTTTCTTACATTAATAAAACACAAGTTTCTCTGCATCATAAGTTGTCTCAGTTAGGTTTTGGCATCATCAAAAAGGGGGAAATTGTTGGGAAAATTATAAGGTTTCGATTTGATACCAAAACCCAACTGATTCTCCAACCGAATAGATGATCGCGCCAACCTAAATAGTGTTTTCCAGCTCGCCTGTTTGAGCCTTAAAATGTTCTAGGATTACAGGTTAAGGAAGCGGAAGACAGCAGTCGACCCAGCTGTGTCTACAGCAGGAGTCAGCTAGCGGAAGACAGCAGTCGACCCAGCTGTGTTCACAGCTGGAGTCAGCTAGCAAAAGACAGCAGGCGTCAACCTTCAGCTGAGTGATCCAGCAGAGCCTGATCAAGCTGAAGAGAATTCGAGCTGAGTTCAAAACACAGCTGGTCCAGCTGTACAGAACAAAGGAACTATCTCTAAAGACTCCACGTCGAGACAGTCCAGCTCTGAATTCAAAAGCCAGCTCTAAAGGCAGAAGATCCCGGAATCAGAGGAAGTCAACCTACCTCGACCAATGAGGGATTGCCAGATCAGCATCCTAGACTTCAGAACCTAGGATGTGACACAAATGAAGACAGGTGCAGATACGCCCAACGGCAGATCTTGTATTTAAGAAGAGTAGGTAAGATTCAAACGGCTCCTCCAACGGCTAGTCTTGAATCTCTACCTATATAAACCCGTCTTCAACCTCAGGATCAGATACGAAAAACTCTCTACAAGCTTTCATTATCTGAAATCATTATTCTTTCAAAAGCTCTCAAGCAGTTCTACATAGATCAAAGAACACTTTATCTTAAAGTGTTTCTAGTTAAGAAACTGCTTAGTTTTTCGTCTGTTCCCTAGGCCAAACTCTTTGTATATCTTAAGCCTAGATTTCGAACGAGTTCATCATACTCTGAAGTTCTTAATTGTAAGAACTCGTTCATAGTTGGAACCCCATACCCAAACCCAAACCCAGAAAGGTTAGGTAAAGGTACGCTTGCTCGAAGCGCGTAATTCGAGTGGATAGGTTCTTCAGTACCCGTAAACTGAAGGTGTATAGGCTTGACAGTGCCCGCAAACTGTTGGAACACAGCTCGGGTTAGAGTTGTGAAGTTGCTTGGTACTTGGAAACCAAGTGGTAGTGGATTACCAGTGAACCTGGTCGTGGACGTAGGAGGTGTTATTCCGAACCACGTAAAAACTCGCGTGCTTCTATCTCTCTCTCTTTACTTTTGCTTTATATTCGATGTTTGTGTACTAACGCCTTCATATCATTGCATACTTGTTCAAAACTGCACACACAGCTGCTCTCCAAAGACAGCTGTGTCTCTCGAAAAGTTGCACAACCTGACTAAGCTGAAAACGATAAGTTAATATTTTCAAACTGAGTTTCTCTAAGTAACTGAGCTAAAGTTTTCAAACCACCACTTTCCGCACCGCCAGCTGAGTTGTTTACCCAGCTGACCCTCCCCAGCTGGATCAATAACTGAGCTCTCACTCAACTCCGTTTTAACTTGATAAAAGTTTCGAAAAATCTACTTGGTGTATTCACCCCCCCTCTACACCAAGTACCCAGCTCAGGGACCATCAATGATCATTGGTATAATTAAATAAAGCATGAAGAACCCTAACCCTAATTTTGGAAAAAAATTGAAATTCAGAAGAAAATGCTAAATTTTGATTCATGCATTGTTTGATGTTATGATCTTCATGAATTATGCTTAGAATATGATTATAAGATCAAATATGTGATTAGATTTAAATAAGAGAAACCCTAGTTCATAATTGAAAATTTTCGAAAATGGGAGAAAATGAAGAACAATTGATACATGAATTGTATGATCATTTTAATGATATAAATGAATTTAGTTAAGTATTTTAAGAATGTTTCATGTTGGAAGTAATTAAAAATTTCCAACCAATTTCATTTGATGAAAATAATCGATTAAATAAAAATATAAATTAGGGTTTAATAATGTAATGTTATAGATGGATTTGATAATTCAATTAAAGATATATGAGATTAATGAAGTATTTTAGATCAAGAGATAATGAAAAATGAGCTTGATTAACCCTAGAAACCCTAGAAAATCGAATTAGGGTTCTTAAATTAGGGTTGGAAGATTAATACTTAATTGAATAAAATTAAATGAAGAAATGAATTTAAGATGATAATTAAGTATAATAGAAATTAAAAAGAAGAGAAAATAATTCTAGAAATCCTAAAATTAAAACTACCGAAAATTTAATAAATAAATAAAATATTAAATAAATTTTAATTAAGAAATTAATTGCATTTATAAACTTCTTAATAAAAATTAAGTGTTATATGATTTTCTGGAAATTTAATTCAAAGTAATAATTTTTTTTTTATTTTGGTTGATTTTCCCGATTTGGAAGTTTATATGTTTAATTGAGTTAATGTGTGTATTAAAGTGTAATTATGTTCGTTGTGATGAAATAAGTGTGTGGATTTAAATTGAGAATTTTCTGAATCCGTTAGACGGATTGAAATCGATTTAGTCGATTATGATAAATAGTAATTTATAAATGTTAATGTTGTATGAGATTTGATTGGTGTGATGCTTGATGAGGAATTTAGAAAGATTAAGATAGATTAAGAACGTTTGAAAAGTTAAGATAGGAATTCTCGAATTTCGTCAAGTTACGGCGTAGAAATTCGAATAGATTTTCGTTAGGTTTATCGAAGTAGTTATTCGATAAAAGATTTACGTTCTAAAATTCGTTATTCGCTTTCGATTAAAGGAGCAAGCGGAAGTAGAAACGGAGGCGTGAAGTGAAGGGTTGAACTCGTTAAAGATTTAAAGTTTAAAGCTTAAGATTATCAGGTGGGCTTCCTAAACTAAAATATGTGAAAAGCATGATATCGTATGTTTTACAAAGCTTTGATACTTGCCAAATGATTTTTAAAATGTTTAAGTATGTTACCATCTACTTCAGAAAGACGAATTCGGTTTCACGCAAGGTGAAATCTGTGTACACATTGGTAATCGTGCGCATTTCTTTGATAGACCGGTTATACGTAACCTTGAGTCTTTCGTTGATATGCCGATTACAAGTGATTGAGAAAGAGGCCTCTTTCTCATCACCATGATTTATTTGTAGATTTGGTTCATACTGTTATAAATGTCTGCAGACAAATAATTTTGAGAAAAGAAAGTATTTTTAGCATTTTACGAGTTGTTTTCCAGAAAATCCTCGTATTATGTTTTCCGGCAAGTTTTCAAAATATAGTTGTATTCAGCAAAGTTTTCAAATGTTTTCGGCATGTGTTCACTGAGTACGTAGTACTCAGCCCTGCATGTTATTTCTAAAACGTGCAGGTTAGCAGGGATGTAGATGACGAGGGCTGGATGGATGTCGGTTGTTGTTAAATGTTTGATAAGTAAAGAGCCTAGGTTATATGTCGTCATACATATAATCTTTCGAATTCCGCTGCTATGTTAAAATGTTTTGAGATACTATAATGATGTTTTGAATTCTGGATTCTAGAATTGAACTTTGTTGAAGTTGTTTAAACCCTAGAGTCGAACTATGTTTTGATAGTCGAACTCTTTTTGTCAAAGTTTGTTTGAAATCTAGTCTTGATATATATATATATATATATATATATATATATATATAATTAAAACTCTATTCCATGAAGCTTTGTCGAACTTGAAACATTTTTCTTTATCTTGTTTTCTTGATCTCCAAGTCATTCCGTTATATTCTTGGTCATTGACAATTATTTGGTTGATCAGGTTTATTGATTCCGAATTGTTTTGAGTTTCATTTGCTGATATGCAAGTTGTTGTCAAATTCAGTTGATCGTCTTATTGAACTCAAGTCATGCATATCCTAAATGTCCTGAGTTTGATGAAAGTGTTGAGTATGAAATGTCCTCGGTCATTCAGTGATAGCCGGGTCGCTATTTAATCCTTTTGTTAATCATAAATTGTGTAAGTCGTGGGACCTACCGACCTTGACATCTGATATCGGGGTTCGGGCTGCGACACGAAAATAGTTATAGAATTTGAAATAGTGAAAAACAATAACAAATTAGAAATGACAAATATCTACTCACTAATAGGAAAATAAACGTATCCCTCATCGATTCTCCATTTCGATTTTCCTTTATTCTGATATTTTGTACAATAATAATAATAATTCGAATTCATATATTTTAATTCTAATCTAATAAATTTTATCTATTTGAATATATCTATTTTGTGCAATATTAATTCATATGTTTTATTTTATCTTAAATATGTCTTTTCTTATATTTCCATCCTTCCATTCCTAATTAATCACGTAAGTAACCATTTGAAAAAATAAATAAAAGTATAACATATTTTATATTCTATTTTTTTTTTATCTCAATCTTTCTCTATATTTTCATCCTCCATTCCTAACTAATCACATCATTAACCAATTGAAAAAAATAAAAGTTTAACCACTTTTAATTTTTCCAATTGAAAAAGAAAAATTATAAGCCTTTCATCCTCTATTCCAATTTATCTTGAATTCCATATATATTTTTGTCTTTTTCGATTTAATGTGTCACTTTCATTCCTATTCATTTTGACTTCTGTATTTTGTACTCCCTCCGTCCCATTCATAAAGCCCCATTTCTTTCGGGCACGGTTATTATGGAGAAGGGTAAAAAGATAGAAAAGTAGTTGGTCCCACCACTTTTGAAGAGTTAATTATTTTCTTATTTGGAAATGGGACGTTATCAATGGGACAAACGAAAAAGGAAAATGGGACGTTATGAATGGGACGGAGGGAGTACAATATTAAATAAAATTGAAGAATGAATACATTATCATGTTTTCGAGAAATATCATATAAATTATAAACTGTTTGGAGTTTCGAAAATTCTTAATTATATGTTTGGATATGAGAAATAAAATTATTTTTTAAGTTATTTTATAAGTAGCGATAATAATTAAATTTAAAAGCATCAAACAAATTTTGAAAAAGCAAATTAGCATTTTAAGAGGTCAATATAAAATTTGTAAACAAAAATCCCTACGAAAACTAAATAAATATATTTTAATAACATGTCTATATGAAATTCTCTTTATTTTTCGTGCCTACTTTTTAAAAAAATCTTTGATTAGTGTCTATTAGAATATGTATATCACATTGAATCAAATGTATGGATATATAGCTTTAAAAAGAATAAAAAAAATTTGAAGAGTAAATATATATTTGTTGGTCTTTTGACTAAGATTAGGGATATCAATTTTGCATAAATCAACGAGACGGTTCAAATAGACATAAAAGAAGAATTTTTATTAAAAATAGTTAATTTTAACTTTGTAGTGTTCAGATTTGTATTGAGTATTAGCCAACGGGTTTAAGATGAGTATGTACAGTAAAATCACTAACATGTAGAAAATTTCTAAACAAATTTAAATTTGAAAAATACTTAATGAATGAGTACTCGATCCAATTCCTAATTATATACGAACAACATCAAAACTTCTAAATAAGATATAAAATCATTTAAAAATGTATACACCTAAATCAAAACAAAAGTTATTTTCCGTCGAATCTCGACAAATCACTACTTACTAGTATAAATGTAAATATTGTAAATAATTATGATTGTTTTTCAATTAAGTCAAGCGCGGTTAAAGTTTTCAATATATTTGTATCCTGATTAAATTGTTAATCCGTGAAATAAGGTATAATATTGAGTTTAATTTGTTTTGAATTACATAATTTTCTATTAAACATTTGGACAACGCCTTGATATGATGACAGGTATGTAGTAACAAAAGATTTTAATTACTGCGTTCAACTAACTGGAAACTAAAAAAAATATATATGTATAAGAAGGGTCGTCCTGACTGGAAGAAAATTATGAACTTATATCAAAATCTGATTACCTCATTAGAGGCGCACTTGATGAGGTTGCTTTTTAATTATTTTAATTTTTAGTTAATTAATATTTGGTAAATTGTGATTGAGAATTAATAAATTTTAATTGGGATTAATAAATATTAATTGAGGGTTAATAAACTCTAATTAAAAATTAGTAAATTCTAATTAGGGATTACAAATTTTAATTGGAGATTAATAAATTCTAATTGAAAGATTAATAAACTTTATTTGAGAAGGTTTTTTTTAAAGTAAATCGAGAATTAATAAATCCTAATTGAAAAATTAAGAATGAAGATCAATTTGGGCCAAGAAATGTAGCTTTAGAGCATATGCAGCGCATAATCGCTCGGGGTGATTGTCGAGCAATCGATCGCGGGAAGGAGATCATCGTCATGCTAACAATCTCTCCATGATCGCTGTGATGTTCGCTTCAGCGAACACGATGGAGGGGGAGATCGCTGCCACACTTACGGCGCTCCCCCATCCAGCCACTTTAATTTTTTTATAGTTCTAAATATTTTAAATAAATTCAGTCTTTAAGCTTCAATAGATGGGACAAGTAGTAATTTCATTGAATATTAACAAAAAAATATTTAAAAATAGAGATAATTGTCATTAAAATAATGACTTTTTACTTTATTTAAAAAGTTGCAAGTCACTCAACATTCCAATTTGTTTGCAATTAAAACTCGTCCTAATGTTCCGGTGAATGAGCCCAGTTTCGAAGGATATAAAGAAAAAGTCATGATGCTACTACATGCAGTAGATTATTGTACTATGTGAAAAGTCTCTGACGTGTGGTGTGCCCAATTGAATCTTCAAACTAATTAATGAGTTTTATTTGGTCCTAATTTCGAACATTAATTTCAAATCATGTATTTTGTACCAATGTGGTGAAATCAAGTATGTACGTATTTCGTGCATAGTGTGAGATCAATCAACTTAGTTAGGAAGTTATAAAGTTAATTTGTTAGATTCCTCTTGTCGTCTTCGTGCCCAGGGACAAATTCCAACTTTCTGACAATGATAAACTACTTCATTTCGAGTCAGTATGGTGCGGAGAGTACACCACGCATTTTAAAAAAAAGGTAAGTAAATGTTTGTTGAGTGGAAAAATAGGCTCACATATTTGATTTGTTGCGAGGTATAAAATATTAAAAAGTTAATATGATCATTTTCATTTATAGAAACACTACACTTATAAGGGACAATTGAAAATAGCAAATTAAACACACTTTTTTTGAGACGGAGTAAAGTACGTTGTTTTGCTTCGTTGACTAATGGTAGATTCTTGGAAACTAAAGAGGAAAGATGCCAAATAGTTTTGGATGGTTGTTAGCCAAATAAAACAAGCACACACCAAGTTGTATTTTGATAATATAAATTGAAAAGTACCTAGCTGGCTAGCTAGACCAAGATAATACTAAGTAATTGGGCAACACTCCCTCTAAAAAAAATTAAAAATAAAAATAAATAAAAATTGGTCAACACTTCCATACAGTTAACTGCATGTTGAGGTTGTTTTTTCAATTTCATTTTGTATCTTTTATTTAATCTTTTTATTTTTGAAGATTAATTTTAAGGGATCATTCTAAGACTCCTAAATTCCGTTTTTTTTGTAGTTAAATAAATTATGTATTAAACTCAATAGATGTGACATGTAGTAATTTCATTGAATATTAATAAAAAAAATAAAGATAATTATCATTAAAAAAAAAAACTCTGCTGCAGTAGTTGTAGTCAGCAGACTTGAACTAAAGGTGCTTTAGCTGAACTGTAGTAACTGACCTCTTAAGATGGAGGAAAACGGTAACGCAGTTTCAATGTGAGAAAGAAACCGAATCAGAGAGATTCTGAAGCGTCCACCACTGGTTTGTGAGAGTGTAGGAATGAATGAGAGGAACCTTTTTAACCCAATCGCGATCTTCACCATTGATGCTAAGTCGAGCTACGAACTCCTCCGCCATGTCATACAGAGTCAGCTCCTCAACCTTTTCCAGATACTCTACTCCCAATAGCATCATCAATGCTGGGCATTTACGAAGTGAAATCTGCTTCACTTCAGCCATTGCTTTTTCTTGAATCACGATTGTGTTCACATTGCTCAAATCCTCTATTACCATAATCTTGAGCTTCTTGAAACGTGGAGCTTCAAATATCAACTCTTCCCCAGTGAAGCAATCAACCATCTCAATCTCCGTCAGATTCGGGAGGCGTCTGAGAGTCTCCAACGGGCTGTCGCTCAGCTTAGACCACTTCAAACCAATCTTCACCAGATAATCAAGCTCATAAACCCATGCCGGAATCCTTCTAAGACGGCCTTTCAAGTAGAGACGTTGAAGAGTCTTGGGAGGATATTGTGCCATCTCTTCTAGTTCAATGTACTCTTCCTTTGCAGCTGAGGTTATATCAAGACTTTTCAGACACTTCATCTCTCCAACAGCTGCGCACAAATCTTTACCATGTTCCCTTCTTAGCCCTGTCACTCCTAGCTTCCTTAGTTGTGTCAATGCTTTCAAATCCTTTAGGATTCTACCCTTTTGCCCTATCTTCACGAGGGACAAATTCTGGAGATTCGTTAACTTCCCGATTCCTTCGTGCATCTTCACGCCTTGCACGGAGTCGAAAGAAACGTAATTGCTCACGTTGTATTTGTAGGCAAAGAGGTGACAGAGGTTGTGCAGATTGGATATTTGATGTGGAAGCTCTGTCACTTCGGTTTGTTTTAGGTCCAATGTTTCAAGGTAAGAAAGTCTCTCTATTGAACTATCAATCGTCTTTATTTTGGTGCCTCTAAAACTCAGATACCTCATAAGGGTAAAACGGGTAATTTCCTTGGGAAATTCTGTGAGAGGCGCACCTTGCACATCTAGGACTTTGATCAACTTAAGCTTGCGCAGATTTTTCTCAAAATCTTTCTCAAAATCTGTGGGGTTTATTTCAAGCAACCTGGAAAAACATTGACAAGAGCACTAGCTTAAGAAAAATAATTAAAGATTAATTTCAAAGGGGGTTGATGATAAGTGATAACACACCTCAACAAGAACATGGAACGAACACTAGCAAACTCAACATTTGCCGGCAAATGCTTGCAATGATCATGGACCGACAAACGTCGAGTTGTCTGGCTTTGATGCTGAATCATTTGGGTTTGATGACTTGCATTCTCTTTGGGGAAAACTGATGCAAAATTTTGATCCTTGGATCTCTGGATGATGAACTTGAGGACAGGGTTGAGAACCCGACAATTTCGAGGCCGGCCATCAAAATCCCGGTTGGAGACATGAATCAAGTTCCTCTGAATGAGCTCGTTGAGATAAAGCTCTGCTACCTCCTCCGGCGTGTGATCCTCCGTCTCCATAGCAAAGCGCTCGGCCACCCAAAGACGTATTAGCCTCCCGCGCTCGACAGAGTGATCCTCCGGGAAAATGCTCATGTACAAGAAACAGCACTTGAGGCTGCTGGAGAGATCCATGTAGCTGCGCAGCAGAGCCTCGTTGATGAGAGAAAGATCGGAGCTGCTCCGGATTTCATTACCGAAGTTATTGTGAAACTTCCCCCATTCATACAGAGTTTGTGGCTTCCGCGCAAGTGCACCAGCAACTGCTACAACCGCAAGAGGCAGTCCTTCGCACCTCGTCATGATATTCATGGAAATGTCCTTCAACTCAGAAGGGCATTCCCGGTCAGGGAATGCCCTTCTGCAGAAGAGCTTCCACGCGTCTAATGATTCTAGACCGCGTAAGCTACATATATGATCATGTGACGATGATGCGCAAATGGAAGACAGATTTGAGTACCTAGTCGTCACGATTACTCTGCTCCCACGAAATGAATCGGAAAGTGCATCCTTGAGACCGATCCAGTCCTCCTGTCTCCAAATATCATCAAGAACAATAAGATACCTCTTCCCGGCAAGGTATCTTCGCAGCCTTGCCTGCAAATTCGAGCCATCATCGGATGGATACGGTTCCTTCCTCGAACTGCATAGCTGTTTGAGCAGATTTTGGAAAATCATGCCAATGTCGGGGTGTTCAGAGACGGAAACCCAGGCATGACAATCAAATTGTGCCTGGATTCGTGGTTTCCAGAAAATGTTTTTCACCAACGTGGTCTTCCCAGAGCCGGGAGGACCATCAACGGCTACTCTGACAAGCCTCTTTTCTCCATCAACCAATCTACGCATAAATTCTGCTTTGGGCTTTTCGTAGCCAACCATCTCATCGTCTAGGAGAAGAGGACTCACCCTGTTCGTTGAGGGTCCTGGATTGGAATCTCTGTTACCGAAAAGTGCAGTCTGCGACCTGATGTCTTCTATGTCTTTTCTGATGCTTGCTATGTTCTTGGAGATTTCACGGTGCGGAAAATGATGGTAGACTTTGTGGACGATGGTGTGAATGGTGCGACTGACTCTGTAGTGGTGAAAAGTATAGGGCGGTGAGTGAAGGATGAAGTCGTCTAGGACATCTTCAATGTCGTAGGCGATATTGGTGACTTTGTGGATGAGATCGAGCAGCAACCTGCTGCTCCCTTGACGGCCGGAGTTGTCTTCCATGAAAGCTTGCATGGAAGTAAGCCAGCTTCTCATGCTTTCGATATCTCTCTTCACGTCTGTCGGGTAATTGAGTTTGTTAAGCATAGGTATGATGATCTGGACTAAACCCAGCGCCGTCGCCACCGCCACTTCTGCCATTACTATTTATTTCCCTTTTCTTTGTTTGGGTGAATGAGAGTGGTGATCGAGAATGAGCCCAGTTTGGAAGGATATAAAGAAAAAGTGATGATGCTACTAGATGCATTAGATTATTCTACTTTGTAAAAGTCACCGACTAGTAGTGTGGTGTGGTGTGCCACTTGAATCTTCAAACTAATAATTAATGAGTTTTATTTGGTCCAAATTAATCAATCTAGTTAGGAAGTTTGTTGGATACCTTGGAACATGTGTTAGATTACTAACACTAATAACTATTATTATTATTTTTTTAATATCATTACAAATATTAATACTCACACACCCCACCTAGGGATTTTTTGTGGTCGAGAGTACTCGAACCTCTGACATATTGGTCAACAGACAACCACTCCACCACTAGGTTATCCCCACTGGGACAAATAACTATTATTGTATTATTTAAGCTTGTGCCACCTCATTATGTTTCCAACATAATTATGAGGTGTGTTGGATGAGTAGCCAACATCTTAATCCAAATTCAATGTATTAAGTTGTGAGTGAGCAAATAAATTCATGCATCCTCACTCATCTCTCTCGACACACTCACGCATAACACACACTCACACACACACATCTCCATTGAAGAAGGAAGAATCAAGCTTAGGTGATCAAAGAAGATAGTGATAAAATCATCTAAAAAGGCGAGATCTATTGTTATTTGAGCTTGAAGCTCAAGTTTAAGCATGAAAACTCCATCCCCTTCTTTTCTAAAAATGTCGAAAATCATGTATATGTTAAAGGATGAATTTGATCATTAAGTATGATGTTAAATAAGTGATTTAGATTACATTTCTATCATTAAATCATTGAGAAAATAATCCTAACCCTAATTTCTATTTTTTTCGAAAATTGTGGTATAAATTAGAAAAAATTTATTCTTTGATCCTATGATCAATTTGATGAATTAAGTGAGCTTCTATGATGAATATAAGCATGAGAAATGATTTAATTGAGTAAGAATAATCAATTTCATTATTTTTGTCAAAATGGCCGAAAGTTGGCCAAAATTGAGATTTTTAGAATGTGATCTTCTATGATCAAATTGATGATTTATATGAGCTTATGTGATGTTTATAAGCATGTTGGATAGTTGGATTGAGTAAGATTTAATTAATTGTGTATTTATTTCTTAAATAGCCGAAAATAAGGCTTAAAATAGAAATAATTGATTTTGATGTTTTAAGCTTGAATTGATGATCAATGTAGGCTCAATTGATGTTATTGAGCATGATGATATATGTTTTTAATGAGTTGGAATTTCCCTTGCCCTAATTTTAATTAATTTCGAAATATTAGGGTTTATAATTGAGAAATTTTGATGATGAATTTTTATGATGAAATTCATGATGAATTTGAGTTTAGAATGATGAAATAAGGCTATATTGAATTTATGAGAATTTTAAAAGATCATTTAAGTGAAGTTAGAAAATTCAAGTTTGCATAAAAAATTAGGGATTATTAATTTAAAGCATAATTTGATTAAGTATTGATATATTTAATCCCCATAATTATATCAAAGAATATTACAAGTGAAATTGGAGAAAAATAAATAGCCTAAACCCTAATGTGAAATTTTCGAAGGGTTTAAAGAACTAGGGTTTCAATTTTCTCTAAGTAAAAATATTATATTTGAGGTATATAAATTAAATAAATATGTTTCGAAGTGATTAGAATGAAATTGGGCATTTAACCCTAATTTTTTTCAAAATGGCCGAAATATATATATATATATATTAAAAGGCCATGTATATGATTTTTAATTAAGAAAATAATGATGGAAATGAATTCTACGATAAAAATTAAGTATCGTAGAATTTTTCGGAATTTTAATACGAAGTTTTGAGATTTTTCTATTTTCCGGCTATTTTTCGAAGTCGGGGTTTATACGTATAAAAGATCTGTTTTAATGATGTAATTATGTAATTATGTCACATTTAGTATAAAAAGTGTAAGGAATTAATTTGAAATCTTTCGGAGCTCGTTTGACGAGTCGAAAGTATTTTTAAGTTAAAAAAATAAATAGTAGAGATTTAATATATATTAAATGAAGGATAATGATAATATTAATCATTAATTAAATGTTAATGATGATTTTAGCTATTAATTATATATGTTGATGATCATTAGTTGCTAATGATATACTAATGATGAATTAAATATTAATGATACATCATTAATAAATTAATATGTCAAGGACATATTTTTATTAATATAAAGTTAAGAATATATGTTAATAAAGAAGTTAAGCATTTTAATATGCTTATTAAATTAAATGAAGAACTTAAATGTTAATTAAATGTTTATATGATTAGATGATATGTTTAATTTCTTAGAATGATAATATGTTTAAGAATAAGTTTAAATGATGGATGAAGTGATTAATATGAGTTTAATTATTAATTATATGCTTATATGCTGAATTACATGTTTTATATATATATATATATATATATATATATATAATTACGTAAACATGCATCCGTTGCTTTTAACACAAAGTTATCACTGTTATACTTAGCTCAACAAGTAAAACAGAAAGTAAAAACTGAACCATAAAAGGACACACAGAATGGTAACCCAGTTCGGTTAATCAACCTACGTCTGGGGGGCCACACCCAAGAGAGAACCAGTCCACTATCGAAAGTTGCAGTTACAAAGGAACTTACTCATACAGGTCTCCAACCTTATGACGCCTATTCACTCACACCCTGCCCGGTCTAGCGTGAATTGGTGATTGTAAGTGCACCACTCACAATCTAAGTTCAAGCCGCAACTTGACACTCAACCCTCTCACAAGTGTTTATCTATACGAATAAACGTTCTCAAGAATACAATAAAAATACTATGAAAGTATAATGCTATAATAATGAACAATAGCAGCGGCAGCCTCTCTTCAATGTATCTTGGTGTAGATATATATAGGTCTTGAGAAACCCTAGATATGATGTCCACCTGCTTTGCCCTAGTTTCCTTATACATGGAAACTTCCTTTGAAGATATGCCTTGTGGAACAAATAAGTATATCACCAATATAACATCTTTTCCGCGTCAGACAAGGATAAGGAAAAGATCTCCGCAAAATCCGCATAAATATGGAAAGAATCTTTCAGATATGTTCCATTCTGTTCCACAATGAACTAGCTCAGACTTAAGCTCAAAAACCAGTTTCTGTCCTCGCACAACTCAGAAACACTTCAGTCAATTTTACTTCTACATAAACTTGCCAACTTCAATAGAGCTACCAACTCGAATCTAACAATCACCCATTTGGCATTTATGTAGACAAAACTTCATAGCATTAAACCAAAATATCAGAGCATGAAAGATCTCCATACCGCACAACAGCAGAACCAACATGGAGATGATGAAGCTCCCCCTTAAACTCAAACGGGAACAAGAACCGCTTCCTCTTGAAACTCAACTCCCCCTTAAACCAAGCAATGGGAGACTGAACAACTCGACTTCTTGAAACGAAACTCTCCCTCAAGCAAACATTAGGAGAAACTTCAAAAACCTTCATTACTTAACAGCAGCGGAAAATAAGGAGACACACTCCTTGATACCAGTAAAAACAACAAAAACCAGCAGCAAAAACCAACAAAAACTACTACTTACTCCCCCTTTTTGTCTTACAGAAATGACAAAAGGTAGGAATCCAAATCAAAACAAATCTACAAAGTAGGAGAGACAGAACCCGCCTTCTCATCTGAGTAATAGCCCAAACATAGCTATCTTCTTCAGAATCTTCAGCCTTCTCAGAACCAGACTCCTCATCACCAAGATCCAGATCTTCATCTTTTTCTTCTTCTTCAGAGTCTGTGCCAGAAAATTCATGCTCAGCATCTGGCACAGGCGCTTGAACCTTTGAAGGTCCTCCTTCATCTTCAGTAGCAACATCTGGAACAGTAGCATCATAAATCAAGGATGCTATGGAATCTTGACGCAGCTTCAAATATCTGATAGTTTTACCAAGCGAAGTTAATTCACGACGGAGCTCGCGAAGCATGCGTTCAGAGAGAGCATGAGCTTTAGGCAGAGAACGCTCAGAGACTGGCACAGACGTCTTGAACTGAGGCTTCACATGAAAAGCAGGACCTGAGATGTCCTTAAAGTGATTCACCTCATTGAACGGCTTCTCGTTGAACCTGAAAGACTTCGGTTCATCACTCCAGATGTCACCATCACGAACCACATCTGGAAACTGAGACTGCACGATTCCAAAAATCAGACCGGGAAAACCCAAACACTTTGCCTTCTTCCAATCATCAGCGTGGTTGGTAATATGATTAAACGCCAACTTTCCGAAATCGAAGTCATCAAACATACCAATCTTGTACAGAATTATCCCTAATTCTTTTCCCACCGTAGAGGTATGACCAGAGGGAACCCAATTTACCACCGCTATTTTATGCAAAATAGCATACTTCATCGACAAGTGAGTACCACTGATGCTACCATCCTTCGGCCACTTCTTATAAAAACCACCAGTCAGCCCTTTCGCAGCTTGATCAAGGCTGACTTCTCGATCAACAAATACATTCTCTTCACGATCAACGAATGCACTAATGATAGCAGGATTGAAATCGATGTACTTTCCACGAACATACACCTTTAAACGCTCTGGAGAAGTTGGGTCCTTGATACTCTTGGACATGTTGCAGTAAAACTCCAAAACCACAGCTGGCACAAACCTTCGCACAGGATATATGGTTTGATTCCAGTTGGCATCTCTCAATCTTTCAACAAGTCCAGTTCCTTCGATGGACTCCTTCTTTACATACTTTTCCATAATGAGCTTCTTCTGAAGCACAATTCCCCAAGATTCACGATGATGGTCTGACTTAAACACAGAAGGATCATATCGACCATGGGGATGAACAGGCGCTCTTGAAACACCAGCAGAGCGAGGAGGAGTGGTCTGCCTTGAATTTCCAGCATCACTATCCAGAGCATTTTCAGAGCCTGATTCAACATCAACCACAGGCTTCTGTTTGCGAGCGCTCTTTCTCTTAGGTGGAAGATCGTCCACCTTCGCCTTTCCTTTCCCCATCTTGGCAGCTTCTTCCAAAGTCTCCTTCAACAATTGAGACCTCGTATGCTTTGCCGGATTGGGCTCACGAATTTGCAGGGGAGGGAGAACAACTAGCTTTCTTTATCGGCTTCGACGGCTCAGGATTTTTACGAACACTAACCTTAGCCAACAACTCTTTCTTTTTCGAACCATCAACTTCTTTTACAGGCTCAATCACTGGAACAGAAGCTTGCTTCTGAGCCTAGACATCAACAACAACTGCAACTGCAACTGATGGTGCCTTCTCACCAACATCAACACCATCAGCACTATCTTTCTCAGCAGCCTGTTCAAACACAGGTATCACCTTCGGAATATACACTTGAGATTTTTCACGACGAGATCCGCCATGAGAACCGGCGGGCTTGCGAAACAACGACCCAGAGCGAGTAGGTTTTTTGATGAATAGCCTTCACCGCTTTTGGTGTACCTTTCACCTTCTTCTTTAGAACCACTAAAGGTGTATTCATCGTCTCTTCTCCGACCGTTTCATGATCGGAGTCAGCAGCAACCTCCTGAGACGGAGATGGAGTCTTCAGGGGAATCTCCTTCTCAGATGAAGACTCTGAGATGGCTCGCTTTCTCCCCCTGCGAGGAGCATCTGACTCAACGGGAACACTAGAGAAGGTTCTCTCCATCGAATCATCAGAGAACCGTTGAGAGTCTCTCGAACCAGCAGATCTACCGGACGCCATAGATGAAAGAAATAAAAGAAATCAACCACAGCAACAAAAGCTTGAGAGAGAAAGCTTGCAAAGAAATATCGAGAATGACTGCTCAAGAAGAACCGGCGAGAGAGATTTAAAAAGAAGAAAGGCGGAACACAAATCTCTCTCCAATAATAGATAAAATCGTATCCCAATAAATTAGGAATGAGATATATATTACTTTTAAATCTCATCCTTATCTTCAACGGCCGAAAAATTCAAATGAAACCGGAAGCAGCTCGGAATACGCAGAGGTGGCTGCAAGAAACTAGCCGTTGGCAGCTTTATGACGTAAGCTGACCGTTGAACAGAGCAGTCATGCTGAGCCAGAACCATAACTGGCACAGATTAAAAAAAATCACAAACCAACAAGATTAACTTCCACAATCATCGTGCTTGCCATCCAGAACCCCAAGCGGAGGGTTTCTCTAATTAAAAATTAGAGAGAGCAAATTCCCAATGCCGCCCTCAACGATTCAAATCTTGAGGCATCAAGAGCCTTAGTAAAGATGTCGGCCAACTGTTTTTCAGTAGAGACAAACTCCAAATTAAGAACCTTTTCTTCAATCAACTCTCTTATAAAATGATGCCGAATATCAATGTGCTTTGTCTTAGAGTGATGAACTGGATTCTTCGAGATATCAATTGCACTCTTGTTGTCACAGTAAAGGGTGAATTCCTCTGACGGCACTCCATAATCTCCTAACATTTGATTCATCCACATCAATTGAGTGCATGTCGAACCTGCAGCAATGTATTCCGCTTCGGTGGAAGATAGGGATATGCTATTTTGTTTCTTGCTATGCAAAGAAACTATATTATTCCCAAGGAAGAAACAAGCTCCAGAGGTGCTCTTTCGATCATCCGGACTTCCAACTCAATTAGCGTCACTAAAACCAACAAGAGATGTAGTACTATCCTTACCATACCATATGCCAAAATCACTTGTACCATTCACGTATTTGATGATATTTTTCACCGCACATAGGTGACTTTCTTTTGGGTCAGACTGGTATCTGGCACATACACCAACACTGAAGCTTATATCTGGCCTACTTGCAGTTAAGTACAGAAGACTTCCAATCATACTTCGATACAAGGATTGATCTACTGAAACACTATCTTTATCCTTGTGCAATTTCACAGAAGTGTCCATCGGTGTTCTTCGAACTTTGGCATTTTCAAGCCCAAATTTCTTAACCAAGTTTCTGGCATACTTCGATTGTGAGATAAATATCCCTTCCTCGGATTGCTTAATTTGAAGTCCCAGAAAATAATGCAATTGGGCAAATAAGCTCATATCGAACTCCTTAGTCATGTGATCCACAAATTCCTGGATCAAATCCTGTGACACAGACCCGAATATGATATCATCAACATAAATTTGAATGAGAATGATACCTTTTGAGTCCTCCTTGAAGAACAAAGTCTTGTCAGATCCTCCACGAGTATATCCTTTTGATGTGAGATACTTTGAAAGGGTCTCATACCATGCACGTGGCGCTTGTTTTAATTCGTAGAGGGCTTTGTTGAGCTTATACACATGATTGGGAAACTCCGGGTCCACAAATCCAGGGGGCTGCTCAACGTAAACTTCTTCATTAAGAACTCCATTTAGAAAGGTGCTTTTAACGTCCATTTGATAAAGCTTGAAGTTCATACAACAAGCCATTCCAAGCAGTAATCGAACAGCTTCTAAGCGAGTGACTGGAGCAAAAGACTCTTCAAAGTCAATTCCCTCCTCCTGAGAGTATCCCTGAGCTACAAGACGAGACTTGTTTCTTGTGATAGTTTCTTCTTCATCAGTCTTGTTTCGAAATATCCATTTGGTTCCAATCACATACACATCAATGGGACGAGGAACAAGTATCCATACATTACACCGTATGAATTGGAGAAGTTCTTCCTGCATAGATGCAATCCAATCTTCAATCTGAAGAGCTTCCTTAATATTTTTGGGAAGAACTTTTGACACATAGCTAACATAAGCAATATTAGCTACCATCTTCTTAAAATCCTTTTGAATTTTCCTCGTTCTTCTTTTTTTATTAACATCCCCAATCACATTTGACATTGGATGATTTTTGGAAATACGTCGTGATGGACTGGCTGGAACAAGTTCATTACCGAATTCATTATATATATTGGTCCCCTCCTGAGCATTATAAACTGAGGATCCACTTCCAGACTGATTATCCTGACTTGATGTGGAGGCTGACTCAGAAGCTGGCACAGGTATCAACTCTTGATCTTCTTCAACTGCATCAGTACCTGTGAAGACAACATTGATAGATTCAATAACAGTCTGAGACGTCTTGTTATACACTCTAAACGCTTTGCTGTTCTTGGAATATCCCAGAAAGATAGCTTCAACTCCCTTATCATCCAATTTTCTTCTTTGTTCTCTATCGTTTAGGACGTAGCAAATCGTTCCAAAGATGTGAAAATGCTTGAAGCTTGGTTTTCTTCCTTTCCAGATTTCATAAGAAGTCTGATTGGTCTTTGGATGAAGATACACACGATTAATGATATAACAAGCAGTACTCATTGCTTCAGCCCAAAATCGGTCGGCAACATTTTGAGCTGCTAACATGGTGCGCATCATCTCCTGCAATGTGCGATTTTTTCTTTCTACAACCCCATTCTGTTGCGGGGTTTTTGGAGCAAAAAACTCATGCACAATTCCCTTCTCATCACAGAAAATTTCAAACTCACCCTTTTCAAATTCTTTACCGTGATCACTCCTTATTCTTCTTAAGGGAGTACCTTTTTCCAATTCCAACTTAAGACATAGAGTTTTGAAGTAGTGAAATGCTTCTGACTTGTCACGAAGAAATTCCACCCAAGTAAACCTTGAAAAATCGTCTACGCACACGAGGACATAGCTTTTCTTTCCTATGCTTTCAGTTGGCATTGGTCCCATGAGATCCATATGCATGAGATCAAGTATCTGGAAAGTAGTGATACTTTGAACTCTTTTGTGACCAACATGAACTTGCTTGCCTATTTGACAGGGACCACACACCTTTTCAGCATCTATTTGAAGCTTTGGAAGATCACGAACAGCTTCAACCTGAATCAGCTTCTTGATGTTCCTAAAACTGGTGTGTCCCAGTTTCTGATGCCAAATTCCTGCCACAGATTTACTGGCTCGAAAACAGACTTTAGTTGGACAGGCGATGTAAAAATTATCACTTGATCGATTTCCAGTCAAATAATCGATCCCATTTCGAGTAACCAAACACTTGGATTTGGTGAAGCTGACAGACATACCTTCATCACATAACTGACTTATGCTTAGGAGGTTAGCTTTAAGACCATCAACGAGATAGACGTCATTTAGAGGATGCATACCGGGGATGTTCAAAGTTCCTTTTCTAACGATATTCGACTGAGTTCCATCACCAAATGTAACATGATCGTTGGTGACCTTTAAAACATTGCATAGGAACTTGGAATTTCTAGTCATGTGCCTTGAGCAAGCACTATCCATGTACCACCTGTTATCAGTTCTTGCCCAAAGAGATGTGTGAGCAACATAAGCTTTATAAGTTCGGCTGGATCTTGACTTTCTTCTTCTATAATTCATGGTTCTTCTTTTATCAGCCAAATTGAATCTGCATTTGGGCCTGATATGACCTGTACGACCACAGTAATGATAAACAGGAACAAAATGATCATTATAACCATGATTAATATGAAACTGTCCTTGATGAGGAAACTCAAAACCTGAGTTTTGAGCTGGCCTTCGAGCCTGATGACTTAGATCAACTTTCCTTGCAGAATTAGTCTTCTAACCTTGATGTTGAGCTTCTAGTTGATTATCATACTCCTTATCTTTGGCATGGACAAAAGTCCTTTGTTTGTTGGCATCGATTGGTTGCCATTGGTAATTCTCATATCCAAGACCTGCTTTGCTTGAAGACGCTTGTCCTGTCTCCAGAATGTGATCTAGCTTCTTTGTTCCACTCATCATCATCTTGACAACTTTATTGAAGTGATCTAGCTCTTTCGTTTTTCTCATATTATCTTCTCTGATATGAGAGACCTCTGCAGTAAGAGCATCATTGACAGACTTCAAGTTATCTCTTTCTTGACAGGCTTCGATAATTTGAACTTTTAAGATGTCTCTTTCACGAACAACTTCATTGATCTTCTCCTTCAACTGATTGTTTGCACTTCCAGCTTCTTCATATCTCGATTTGGAAATCTCGAAACTTTTGATCATCTCGTCTTCATCCACTTCATCTTCTCCTCTATCATCGATCTCATCTTCCGGAGTAATGCTGGAGTCATGTATTTTAGAAGAATGAATTGTAGCAACATTTGCAGTCTTATCTCCTTCTTCCTCACTGCCACTATCATCAGTCTCGTCATCACTGTGAGTAATATTATATGACTTTTTATGTCTTTTTAAGAAGTTTGGACATTCGCTTTGAATGTGTCCATATCCATCACATTCAAAACATTTCAGACCAGATTTTAAAGTGCCTGATTTTTCACTTTTGTCCTTGAATAGAGGGCTAACAGTGCTTCTCTTTGATGAGTTTTGTCCTGTTCCTTTCTTTCCTAGTTTCTTGAATAATTTACTATAGTTCTTAACCAGCAAAACCAACGTCTCTGCTTTCTTTATTCATCCATAGGCTCAGATTCTGACTCAGGATTCCAATTATGAGCTACGAAAGCTACACCTCTTCTCTTGTCAGATGTCTTACTCCTTTTTCCCATCTCAAAAGTTCTTAAAGAACTAATCAACTGATCAAGCGAAAGAGTGGATAAGTCTTGCGCTTCTTCAATAGCAGCAACCTTGTATTCAAATCTGTTGGGAAGAGATCTAAGAACCTTTCGAACTAACTTTTCATCAGACATTTTCTCACCAAGAGCAAAACTTTCATTTGAGAGAGCAAGAAGTTTTGCATAAAAATCACCAATCACTTCAGATTCTTCCATCCTCAGACTTTCAAACTGCGAGGTAATTTGTTGAAGGCGTTGTCCTTTAACTTTACTGTTTTCCTCGAAAGAACTTTGGAGAATGTCCCACGCCCTTCTTGCAGTATCGCAAGTGGAAATTAAGGCAAAAATTTCCATACTTACAGCGGATTGAATGGCATTTGGGGCTTTCTGATTCATCCCAGATTCCTTGCGCTCTTCCTCTGTCCAATCTTTTCTGTCTTTAGGGGTTATGTTGTCTTCTTGTAAAGGAGCATTCCACCCAAATTCAATGGCAGTCCAAGCACTCTCATCAATGGATCTGATGTAGGCCATCAGTTTGACTTTCCAATATCCATAATTTGAGGCATTCAGAATAGGAGGTTTAGACACAACATGTGCACTTGAAGACATTGTGGCTCAGAACCAGCAACAGAATGCGTAATTTGACCCTGGATCAACACCTGTAGATTCGGTGTACCGCTCTGGTACCAATTGTAATTACGTAAACATGCATCCGTTGCTTTTAACACAAAGTTGTCACTGTTATACTTAGCTCAACAAGTAAAACAGAAAGTAAAAATTGAACCATAAAAGGACACAGAATGGTAACCCAGTTCGGTTAATCAACCTACGTCTGGGGGGCATGCCCAAGAGTGAACCAGTCCACTATCGAAAGTTGCAGTTACAAAGGAACTTACTCATACAGGTCTCCAACCTTATGACGCCTATTCACTCACACCCTTCCCGATCTAGCGTGAATTGGTGATTGTAAGTGCACCACTCACAATCTAAGTTCAAGCCGCAACTTGACAATCAACCCTCTCACAAGTGTTTATCTATACAAATAAACGTCTCAAGAATACAATAAAAAATACTATGAAAGTATAATGCTATAATAATGAACAATAGCAGCGGCAGCCTCTCTTCAATGTATCTTGGTGTAGATATATATAGATCTTGAGAAACTCTAGATATGCTCTCCACCTCCTTTGCCCTTGTTTCCTTATACATGGAAACTTCCTTTGAAGATATGCCTTGTGGAACAAATAAGTATATCACCAGTATAACATCTTTTCCGCGCCAGACAAGGATAAGGAAAATATCTCCGCAAAATCCGTATAAATATGGAAATAATCTTTCAGATATGTTCCATTCTATCCACAATGAACTAGCTCAGACTGAAGCTCGAAAGCCGGTTTAAATCCTCGCACAACTCAGAAACACTTCAGTCAATTTTACTTCTACATAAACTTGCCAACTTCAATTGAGCTACCAACTCGAATCTAACAATATATATATATATATATATTCATGAAGTTTAATGATGAATTATATGTTTATATGTTTATTTTTGGAGTTAAATGAGCAATTATATGATTATATGTTTATTTATGAAGTTAAATGAGAAGTATATGGATTTATATTTTAAAATATATCCTGAAGTTATAATCGATTATTTATCGATTAAGAAGTCAAGAAAGAAAGAGGAAGTAATTAGAAAAGTTTAGTTTCTGATTGTCGAGAGAAAAACCCTAGAAGAAAAATTAAGTCGAAGTAGAAAAAAAAAGTTGAGTATAGAATCAGCATTCCTCATTTAAATATTTAATTTTTCTCGCTCTTATGTTTAAATTAATTCTTAAATTGAAGGATCAAGCGGGATATTAAAGTAAGGGAAAAGCCTAGAGGATTAAAGTGTAGATAAGTAGCGCCATTTCAGGTGGACTTTCTGAACTAAAGAAATGACGAATGTGATATTATATATATATATATATATATATATATGATGTTTTCAAAAGTGATTGACTTGCCAATATTTGAAGTTTTTGTATGATACCATCTACCAAGGAAAGACGAATTCGGTCCTACTTAAGGTAGAATTTGTATACACTATGTTGTAATCGGGAGCCTTCCTTTGTGGTGGGACGATTACAAGTGTTTGAGAAGGAAGCCTACTTCTCAACACTCAAAAGTTATAGTAGATGTGGTACATACATGATAAGTATTTTGACTGCGCAGTCACTTATAATGAAAGGAAAAGGTTTGAGCACGCACAGGTTTGTTTATAAAAGTTACTTGTGCTATGCTTTATGACAAGATTCAATCTGTAGCTCTAAGCAGCAGTTTTCAATTATTTTGGCATGTGTCCACTGAGTGCGAAAGTACTCAGCCCTACATGTTATTTCTAAAATGTGCAGGCTAGCTCGGATGAAGATGGATTGTGCTGGGCGGACTTTTGTTGTTGACCTCTTGAGACTTTGTTGATGTTGAGTCGGGTTATATGTCTTCATACATATAACCAAAGATATGTCATATTGCTTTTCGCTGCAACACTCTGAATTTATCCAGTAATTGTTGTCTTATTATGATGTTGAAGCTATGACTTGATAAACCTTGTTTCCGTTGCTAAACTCTGATACGAGATGGTGTTGTCTTTTGACCATTCTCGGCTATTTTGATTTTAAACTTAAAGTATAAATTGTTATTGAGGTCGTTGATTGATATTTGATTCGACTTGGTTTGACTTGAAAGTATGATTTATTTTATGATGGGTTTTTGTTGGATAACTGGGTCCTTATCTTGCTCCTTGGTTAATCATAAATTGTGTACGTCGTGGGACCCACCGGCTTGATTATCTTCATTCTAAGTCGGGCTGTGACAGAGACACACTAAAAAAATAAAAAATTGTAAACAATAATCCGTTAGAGGCGAGAACCCAATAAGAAAATAGAAAATTAAAAAGATGAAAGATTAAAAAAATAGAAAATAAAAAAATACGAATATAATAAGAAAATAGAAAATTAACGATTTTGTTAATCAAATTATAGAAAATAAAAAACTAGAAAATAAAAAAATGAAAAATTATTAACGGTGCTAGTCATCTGTTAGAGGCGAGGGAATCTTTACACTATTTATGGCATGTTGGGTATTGACAGCTCCAATTCAAAACGTAAGGAGGTAAATATATTAGGGAATACATGGAGGAATATTTGCTACTTTTTCCTATATTAAATTATTCAATTGCACTTGTCGGAATATTCTCATTCCCAACCTCACTGAGAAAATTTGTGCCAGTAGCTCAATTTAAAAATCCTTGGTTTGATTTAGACCTGCCCATTTTTCACGAACCAGCGGTTCGGAACCGGCTCGAACCGCCGGTCAACGGTTTTTTAACCGGAACCGTGGTCAACGGTTCCGAACCGTAACCGGAACCGGCGGTAGAAGGGCCGGTTACGGTTCAAGCAAATTGGTAACCGGAACCGGCGGTTAACCGGCGGGCCTAACCGGCGGTTAACCGGCGGGCCTATAAAACCGGCGAACCGGCGGTTTATGTGATTAACCGGCGGTTTTCGGCTTAAAATATTATTTTTATTTTATTTAATTACCTCATATGTATATCTATAAATATATATCCCTTTGAGAATTTATTAATTCCACACCATTTCTCTACACTTTATCTTCTTGTCTTTACTAAAATTTTCATTCTTTTCAAGCATTCATTGGAACTTATGCTAATTGCTAATGTAATTATAAATTATGTAATGTTAATTTTAAGTACTAGTAGAGTGGTACGTGCGATGTACGTAATATTGATAGATTTTAATTAATAATATATATATATATATGTCAAACATAAAATAATCATATGATAATAGATATGAATAATAAAATACTATATAAGGATATAATAGGCCAATCAAATTTTGTAAATAATGCTCTTTTATAATAGGTATAGATTAATAAAAAATGAGTTAATTTTCTTCATTTGTTTTAATGCTCGTTTTGTACTTCATTTACGTAATGTTCTTTTTTTGTAATCAAAATAATACTACATTTATATTAGTATATTAAAAAAAAACTCAAAAAAACCGGCGGGCCGAACCGTGAACCGGCGGTTTTAACCGGAACCGGAACCGCCGGTTTTTTGGCCCGGCCCGGAACCGGGAATAGTGTAGACGGGCCGGTTACGGTTCACCCCCGGGGAAAACCGTAACCGGCGGTTCAAGGCCCGGAACCGGCGGGCCTTGAACCGTGGGCACGTCTAGTTTGATTCCAACCCTTGATCATCTACCCCATCATTAGGCTGACGTGATTTAGAGAATTACTACTTAAAATAGGAATAATTTTAGAGAATTCTCACCAATTAAAACATCACAAATTCTCTTAGCTTTGAAGTACTTTTCCCAACATGTGGGCTTCTACTATTAGGGGTGTAAATTTGAGTTACGGGTTTTCGGGTAACCCGAAGTTATCCGTAATATTCCAGGTATTGGGTACCCGTTACCCAAATTTTTTGAATTTGGAACTAGTTACGGGATAGATAATTGAAGTTGTTCCGGGTAACGTGTTACCCGTCCCGTAAACCCAGTCAACTACCCGATCAAACTTTTTATACATTTTATTGATTTTATATTATTATTATTATTATTTATTTTATAAACTATTTTACAAAATACAAAATAGTGTAACAAGTCACCACCGTACACTTGCGGGCAGCGTGACTGCATCTCTATCTCACACTAGTTTCTCATCTCTCTCTATCTCACACACACACACACACCCCGTCGCTATCGTTCCACTTCCACCCGGCCCACCCTCTCTCGAAAAAAAAGCAAGAAAGCAGGCTTCATATATATATATATATATATATATATATATATATTTTAAAACGGGTACATGTGGGTACCCGATCCCGACCAGCATAAACCCAATCAGGATATTGGGTACCTTTTTTTTAAAACGGGACGGGTTCGAGTAGCATATTTAGAGAAATTTGGGTACGGCGGGTATCCGGAAATTTCGGATAGGGTACCCGACCCCTCCCGAATTTACACCCTTATCTACGATAAACCAAAAATAAAAAAGGTTAAGTAAAAAATGACTAAGTAGTTCAAACTTCGAAGCAAAAATGAAATAGGTAAAAAAGTTGTACATATAACTGCAAGTCTGCAACGTAATTGAAGCAATTACATGAGCAGTTAAATAGAAACAACTTTTGGACATTTTTTTAGAAAACGGCATTCATTAATTACATGAGTAGTTAAATAGAAGCAACTTTCGAATTTTACCAAAAACTTTCAAATTTGAAATTTCTCACCAGCCACCACGATGCTTGTGACTCCAAGATAGACTATCAAACGGTGAAGTTCTTCCAAAATGATGAATTCACAGTTGAGAGATGTTCCCCAGCGACTTAGCTCCAGTGATAACGTAACAGAACCCGCCTCAGCCGTTCGGATCGCAAAATGCTCAAACGGTGAAGTTCTTCCAAAATGTTGATGAAATCACTCATCGGTCTCCCTGGCGCTGCACTTATCGTATACATTTCATAACCAAGCCGTAAAGCTTCCTGAATTGATCTCCGCACATCATAACTAGTGTCTCCAAATGTTTCCTCAACCTCCTTGAAAAAACCCCCAAATATCCTATAGCACTCACTTGCATAGTTCTGCTGAGCAACTCCATCGTCATAAACTGTCCAGTATCTCGACGGAGGCTGGTGCTGCACAACGGGATGAGGACTTGGAGGGCAGAGTCGGAACCTGTAGGTCTTGCAAGCTCCCAGTGGGAATGGCTCATCAGCTCTCCAACCGGAACCCCTCTTGTGATTATAACCCGGGTAGTCTTCTTTCCTGAATTCATTTTGTGCGATACAGACTAATGAACACTCCGATCCCATATCTTCGATTCTCCAGCTGTCAAAAAGTGCATTTGTTTTGTGATTCACATGAATTTCACCATCATAATGCAGCATGCTGCTTGCGTTCTGTAAGAATCCGCGCACAAGATTCCTATGCATCCTACACATCCACACAATGTTTAGAAGAAGTCGGAAAGCAAGGACTAATTAATGCAAACAGTAAATAGCAGTGACGGGGCCGGGATGCACAACAGTGTTAAAAACAATATACAACAACCAGCATCATAGATAGATTATGTAACTACTTCCTCAAATGATTACTCAGTTTCCACCAAAACTTCACTGATAACTTTGATAATAGTTTATGAGGGGGACGAGAAAATAAAACAACACATTCTACACTCAGCCAACAAAATCAAAGAAGATTCCTAAACAAATAAAGCAAGGGATAACTAAAAACGAGGCAAGAATAGAGGCTCACAACATCACGTCCGGATTAGATTCCTTCCCGTAAAATCCAGCATGAGGAAAGTTATAAATAATCCGGTGAAATTTCCTGCACTGGAGCTCCGGATGAGTCACCATTCGGGTTGCATCCACTCCATGCAACACCAATGCTCCTAGGATACTCAAAGTCACCAAATTGGATTCTGCACCCTTGTATTTGTTGATTAATACATCTGCTTTAAAGGTAAAGGAACAAGCATTACATGGATTGGAAACAAAGGAGAATATATTGCATAGCCACATAGCTTAGCATAATGTATAACAACCTTAATAAGGAAAAACCAACATTGTAAACTGCACTATAGAAAAGCATAAACGTCAAGATGAGGATTCTGCAGAAACCCTCCAAAATTATTATAATATCAATTCTAAGATTATTAATGGACATTAACCTCGTGTTTTACATCTACACATTGGCATCAATAATTTATAATTTTACAAGAGAATTTTTCTGTTCCCGAAGCACTTTAAAATATTCCAGTCTTGGATTCATACCTCAATTTCCATTTCCATGCATCAAATTGACACACAACGTATATTTTGTCCTTTAAAATCTTCATTTTAATGTCATCAATGACATAATTTTATTTTTAATAAAAGAAAAGGGTTCGCTTTCGGTGTGAAAATCAAATGCCAGAAAATCTTGCAAATAATTACTAGGCCTTTTCAAACAGAACAAAGAATCGTTTCATTTTCCTCACCTTCTCTAACACGAAAATTGTCCCAAAACAACAACAAAAGCACAAATTGAAACTAAATTTGAAAAGGTCAACAACAAACAACTTGCGTAACAATAGGGAGAAAACGCGGCTCGCTCAACTTCGATTTGAGTTGAAAATTTTGTGCAGGACAAAAAATAAGCAGCAAAATGCGCAAGCAAGACACATGCATAATAGAAATATTTTCGAGAAATCATGAAAAAAATAAAGAAGAAGAAGAAGAAGATGATGAAAAAGCATTTTATTAAAAAATAAAGGGCAAAAGTTGAAAAAATGAAAGTGAGAAAGAAATACCAAAAGAGTCGAGCGAAGTCGCGATAATGTTAGTAGCAGAACCAAAAGTCATCCCCAAACAGCGAGAAAAGGAGAAGTCGCCTTCACCAACTAACAGTATATCGTGTACCGATGAATAATACTTGATCCATCTTTCATCACCTTCGAACTTCATCATCGGATTCACGGATTCAAAACAACTTCATCATCGGATTCACGGATTCAAAACAGTAGTGGTGAAGATATTCATCAAATCTCTTCACATTTTATTCGATTACAGTGGTTTGCTACGACGGACGTGGCATCGGGAGTTTACGTGATTGGGGAATTCGGAAGGGCTAACTCCGGGAATTGGGGAAATTTGAAGGGCACATTTAAAGTGACAGAGCCTGTATAATTTGCTTTTTGGGGCCCTAGGTTACCTTCCTTCAAAAGTTTCGTGCTTCACTAGCTTGTACCACCATCGTCTCCTAACCTTTGAGATTTCACTATTTTGAATTTTTTATAATTTAATTTACGATAATTAAGATTAATCAAACTGATGCATTCGTTTTGTGTAGTGTAGCTATAGCCTATAGCATCGAAGAAACCATGATTTTTTATGAGTTTAGCCTAAATCCTATATAAGGAACTCTAATATAAATAAATGCATAATGGCATTGTTGAAATTAATAGAATCGGATTAAAGATTTGGATATGTTTGGAAAAAGAATTGTAGTAGAAAATAAAGAGACTCCCTCTGTCCAAAAAACTTATGGTGTTTTTATCATTTTGGAACATTCCTTATAAGTGTAGTGCTTTCACTTTAAAACATTATCCCACCAATTTTTTAATAGTTTAAGCTTTATAACGAATCAATTAGATGGGTGCCTTTCTCCAATCAAAATATATCCATCAAATAATATTTTAAAACTCGTGTTGCACTCTCAACACCACACTTTTGGAGGACAGAAGAGTATTTTTCTTTAAAATGATGTAGTAGAATAACAATATAATTCAAGAACAAATATAGAATTCATGGCGCTTATAATCAATTCTTGTTTTCAAATGGGGAAATACTTTTGAAATAAAAGATATTTGTTTACTAAAATTAATAATAGATATTCTATTTATTTCGAATTAGAAAGTACTTTCATTATGTCTATATATTATCTGAAATCTAACTTAGATATAAAGTATTTTGCCATTTTGTTGGCATTATGACTCGTGAAATGTACAAAGGACATTTCATACTCTATAATACTGAAGGAATCTAAAATTTAGCTAAAATTAAATAAAAAGCAAAAAATTTGTGTGCAACATCTCTACGGTATATTCGAGTCAGATTTGACCCGATCCGACCCATGATTCGAACCGGTCAACGTTGATCGGTCAATGGTCAATGTTGATCGTTGACTTTTTTATTTTTATTTTTTTCTAAGAGTCAAGTGAGGAGAGCCGAAGGTCTCGGAGCGAGCTAAAAGACATTAATGTTGCCACAATCATTACCTATAAATTAAAATCGGAGCCGAAGGCAAAAAAAAAAGAAAAAAGAAACTGAAATTCTAAAAGATCAATAGTCAAACGTTAACCGTTGACCGGGTCGGGGTCGGGTCGGGTCTTGGGTCATGGATCCAGTTGTGTATACATACGTATACACAGGAGTGCGATTCAAATAAAAATAATGTACTATAAATTTAAATTTTATTGTTAATTCCAGATTACTTAGGTTTTCCTCTTCATCACTAGTTACCGATCAAATGAACTTCTCCATCTCTTTTGAAAATGTATTTTATAATCTATGCTCTTATAAATGCCCGGTAATTTTTAATCTATTATGAGGGCATCAGCCTTGCATATATATATATATATATATATATATATATATATATATTATGCATCAGTAATGAAATATCGCCCATCTCCTTTAGCGTTATTAATATCTAAAATTCTTCAAATTGATATAAGAATATATATATCCTTCAAAAATTAAAATGCCATAAGAATATTAGAAAATGTTAAGATTCACTGTCATAATCTATACTAATATATTAAAATAAGTAGATTGTCACAGTTTTCCCGCTCACATTAGATTACAAGTTTTGAGTTTTATTAAATCTTTAATTCAATTTATATTTCCGAAGCTACATCTTCATTTTCTTGATATTAAAGTTGTACAAAATTATAATTCCTCTCGTGCGATGCAGGAGTACTATACTTTACAATTTTGTATTTAAGGATAGATGAAGTTAATTATTGAGAAAAACTTTAGTAACGATAAAAATAAGAGTCTCTATAAATTGGGATGTATTAGAGCACCCACACAAAAAGCTTGTGCCCACCATTATTTAATTAGTTTTTGTGGAGTAGAGTGGGCACAAATTATTTCTCCACATTGGTGCCAATCAAACTTGGTGGGCACAACCTTTTTTTAATTAATTTAATTACTAAATTATAAATAATTATTTAATTTAATGCAAATTTTATTATATTGAAATAAATAAAAAATATTACATTAAAAAAATGAAAATAAAAAAAATTTAATCTCGACCGAAGCGTGCCCACATTTCTTCAATCAAATCATCTCTAGTGTTTTGTGGCTCTCGCATTGCGAAGGTCTGCCTTTCTTTTCAAAAATTATTCAAATGCATCGGTTGCTCTACGAGTCGCACCATCGTTGTCTGTCGAGCTCAATGGCTCTTTGGGGGCCCAATTACTCACATGCTCTTCTTCGTATTCGATAATCATATTATGCAAGATAATACAAGCATACATGACCTCCGCTAAATTTTCTTCAAACCATAGGTGTGTCGGCCTCTTTATAATTGCCCAACGAGCATGGAGAACGCCGAAGGCCCTTTCCACGTCCTTGCGGGCATCTTCTTGTTTCTGTGCAAACAGAGCTCTCTTCGGGTCAGTCGGGCATGGGAGAGTCTTCATGAAGGTCGGCCAATCGAGGTAGATGCCGTCGGTGAGGTAATAATCCATCTTGTATTGTTTGCCGTTGGCGTTGAAAGTCACTGAAGGCGTTTTTCCCTTCAGAAGATCGTTGAATACATCATATTGATTCAACACACTTATGTCGTTGTTTGAACTCGCTACTCCAAAAAATGCATGCCAAATCCACAAATCCTGCGAAGCAACGGCTTCGAGCACAATTGTCGAATGACCTTTCTTCTGGTTGGTGTAAGCTCCTTTCCAAGCAATCAGACAGTTTCTTCCATTGTCAATGCATGCAATCGATGCTTCCGAGCATTCCGAGAAAACCGTGCTTCTACTTATGCATTTGGAGTAGCCGGTGGCAGTCTGCTGCAGTCGGTGCCCTCATATACTCTGCACCGAAGGCCGCAATAACATCAGAGCAGAATTCCTTCATGGATTGGCGGCCCGTTGTGTTGCCAATGCGTAGGTACTTGTCGTATATATTGATCCGCCGCGCCGCAGTTCGCAAGTTGCCGGAGTGCAACCATGCATTTCTAAAGGGCGGATAGTCCCATTCTTCTGGTTGCATCAGGACGCCGTTGAAAGTATGGCTCTCGTACCTCCAACGTAGTGACTATCCGTCTGAAGAGATCTCTCCTTATACGAAATCAACGGTGAAAGACATCTGGGCCATACGTTGGCTGCTCTGCAAAATAATCGGAGTGGAGGTGGGCTTCAGCCTCCTCCCAGTTTCTTTCCATGTACGTCTTCTTTGGGCGATTACGTCGTCTCTCTTCTTCAGCCTCTTTTTGCTCACGTGTTTCGAGTAGTTGTGCGTATAATTTAGTTGCTTCGAGAGCGAGCCGCCTATTTTCATCCATTTTTCTGTGGAAACGATCGTCGCCCGACATGATTCAATGGAGCGACGAAGAAAATTGTAACAAAGAAAGAAAATTGAGGAAGAAATATGAAGATAGATATAAGAATAAAGAAAAATAAGAGTAGTACATATAGATAAAAATTAGGAATTAAAAAAAAAGGTCAAAACGGCTAATATGTTGCCCAATAGGGGCGCGCCATGTGTCCCACCACCCCCCGCGCCCTCGCCCTTTGCCCACCCCACAAACGGGAGCCAGGCCGTCTACCACGTCCGCCCGTATATGGGCGCCAAAGCCCGCCGCCCACCTTGCGCCCATCCCTTTCCGCCCACCATTGCCCATGTTCTTAAAGGTAATTTAAGTGAGTCAATTATGGTGGCTCAAGGGTCGATTCTCATATTCATTAGGCGTTGCCACGTTAATGTGTCCACGGTGGGTAGGGGAACGGTTCTCTATTTTTATGTATACTACATGAAATGAACAAAATGATACTTCTTCCGTTTCAATATTCATGGTCTATTTCTTTCAGGTACAAGTATTAAGAAGAGGGAAATTACGAATCAAAAGGTGTGTGACCCACATGTTAAGTGTAGTTTTTATTCAATATTTAATCATTCAATCAATAAAGTATTTTTTTAGTCAATAAAGTATTTTAATTAGGACCTAAGTAAGGTCTAAATTAGCCCCAAAAAAAAACAAGCCATATTACATGGGACGACCAAAAGAATATAGATCATGAATATTGGGACAGAGGGATTACGTTGTAGTTATATTAGTATTGTCTGTCAAAATTCATTAGTACGAGGTATCGTCTCTTTTTTCATATTAGTACTTTTTTATTTGTTAAGTTGAACTCATTTATTTGGTTTAAGTTCAGTTAATTTGTGACTTCTATTGTCAATCCGAAAAAATGACTCACAAATACAACAGTAAATAATATTTTTTGTAAAACTAAAATATGTGAAAATAGTTTTTATCAATAAATTTGTGTCTGACTCTAATTTAGCTTTTGAGATTGAAACGAACTTCATCTACCCTCTGGTAGTCTGGTTGATTAAATTTGGAGAAGCTTGACAATTAGTCCCACTCTAGGTGAAAATTGAGCAAAACTTAATTTTTTAGAGAATATTCATGTTTCTCAAAAAACAAAAAATTTAAGAGATAAAAAATATATATATTTACTTAGGGGGGAACTAAATATTAAGGAAACTAAAATTACCATTACAATTTCGGATCCATAGCCCATACATATACTTCCAAAAAAGTTATAAGTGGTTTTTTTCTCAAAAAAATTACTGAATTAATAAGTAGTTTAAAAAAAAAAAGCTCGAAAGTCACAATCCCTAAATCTAGGGGTGTAAATTCGGGACGGGACGGGTACCCTACCCGGAATTTCCGGGTACCCGTACCCAAATTTCTCAAAATTCGCTACCCGTACCCGTCCCGTTTTAAAAAAACGGGTACCCAATACCCGGATCGGATTTATGCTGGTCGGGATCGGGTACCCGTATGTACCCATTTTTAAAAAAAATAAAAATATCAAAACTTGTTTTTGGATATTTTCCTACCTGTTTTCTTCATATTTTTTCAATAAAGAAATCTAAGGAGTGGCGCGACGTCGACGATAAGAGATGGATGGGTTGAATGACAGTGGAACGACGGTGAAGGTGTAAGAGAGAGAGGATGAGAAATTGTGAATTGGGAGTGTGAGCGTGAGAGAGAGAGAAAGATGCAGCGTGCATATTTAACTATAGATAAAGAATATAGATGAAGTTGATATTGACAACGGCTGAAAATTTATATCTTTCAAACCAAATTGAAACTTTTCAACTGTGAACTACCATATTTAGGTCAGTGCCAACTCGAAAACTGGGTCCGTGAAAGCCTTTATATCTACTCAATTTGTACTCCCTCCGTCCCCAGTTTAATGCTCTGTTTGCTCTTCAAAATTTGTCCATAATTTAAAGCCCTACTCTGCTTTTTGGACACTATTACCCTTATTTTCCTCCCTAAATTACTACCCCTTGCCACTAATGGGCCCACCCCACTCTTTAACCCAACCTAATTAGGATCCCTAATCAAATCACTAATCCCACCCAAATAACACCAGCCCACCCACCCCACTTCCACACATGTGATTCATATCTCTCTTTATTCAATACTCTGCAATTGAATTCCCCTATCTTCAAAACCCTAAACTTGCGCCGCTCCTCTTCGTATCTCTCTCATCCAATCTCTCCTCTTCGATATCCTCTGTGAATTCGTATCTCTCTCATAATCTCATCTCTTCGATGATGAGTTCCTCCGAAATGGAGTCGAGTTCCATCGAAATCGTTCCTGAAACCATATTCGATTATCCTCCTCTTATCTCGTCTGTGACGCCGGCCAAGTCGGCAGAGATGTTCGATTCAGCCACCGCCGCCGATTGGGTGATTCCACCCTCTGGATCTGAGATGTTCGATTCAGCCACCGCCGCCGATTGGGTGATTCCACCCTCTGGATCTGAGATTCAGCCACCGCCGCCGATTGGGTGATTCCACCCTCTGGATCTGAGATGTTCGATTCAGCCACCACCGCCGATTGGGTGATTCCACCCTCTGGATCTGAGATGTCCGATGGTAGATCTGTCGATTTTGGTTCATTGGTGCCAGAGAAATCTGTGGGAGTTGGCGATTGTGAGATTTTTCCATCTGCTGTTACGAGGATGTATGGTTCATTGGTGCCTGAACCTCCATTTGCTGATTCTCTGATGATGGTGCCGGATACTCCACCTTCACCGGGTGAGAATTTAGAGCAGATAGTCGCGGACTTGCTGCCTACAGATGATGCCTATTTCCTGCTGAGTGAAGTCTTAAAATTTCGCAGAAAAAGAAAGGCCGAAGAAGCTATGGAACACGCTGGAATCAGGTGATTGAGTTCTACTCTGTATAATTATTTCGTTTTAGTGGGTGGGCTGGTGATGCCATTTGTGATTTGTTGGTTAATTTTCGGATGAATGTGATTCATGCGAAATTGCTGATGTGTTGTTAAATTAGCATATTTACATGATGATGCATGCTAAATTGCTGATGTGTTGGTTAATCTTGACCCGAATGTGATTCCTGATCTGCTTGTTGATAAATGCATATTTACATGATGATGCATTTGTGAAATGATGAATTCTGAGGGTGATTTCTGATCTGCTAGTCCCTGTGATGACAATTGAATTGATATTGTCTGAGGGTTATATATGCTTCATGACTTAATGCCTTGATGCCTTGATGCCTCTGTTGTGTTTGAGTGGTGGGCTGGTGATGCCATTTGTGATTCTGTTTGAGTTCAATGCTTGCCTTATTATGCCATCACTAGAGTTTCCTAATTTTGGAGGTTGACTTAGGCAGCTTAGAAGTCAAATTTCAGTCAATGATGCAAAAGTAATGCTGAGACTATTTAAGCAAATAAATCAGTCACAAAAACAGTTTACATTCCAAACATTTCAAAAACATGGATCACAATGTTTGTTCCTGTAAACCTGATCAAAAAATCATCTCCTGTCTTGCCTTAATCCTGGATTGCCACTTGTTGCAACCCTTGAGCTAGATCATCTACTTGAAATCTTTCATCTCCTTTACCTCTTTGGCTATTTAGAAAGTCTAAGCTTTCCCTTACAAGCTCCAAGTCCACTTCAATGCATTCTGGAAGAAGTCCTTCCATTTCTAGTTGTTCCTTATTCATGTGAGGAATTTTGCACCCACCTGTGAATTACAGACTTTGAAATGCCCAGATTACCTGCCATCACCCTCAGTGATGTTCTTTGCTGCAAGGGCAGACTCTTCACCTTTTCTTCATCTAATTGTTTTTTATTCTTGTATTTGATGCCTATTCTTTTTTATTGCAGACGCACAGGAACTCCAAGGGCTTGCTGAGCTGTTACTGCTTGCCAAATCCTCCATACTGTCTTCAAATCAAGTTGGAACTTCTCTGCAGCTTCCTGTTTTGCACCGTACAGAAGCTTCCCATCTGAGCTATGTTGGAGTAACCACTGTGCCACTAAGTTTTTGGCTTCTCCAGTCAGTTTTCTCCTAGATTTAGAAACTGACATTCTCTTAGACTCTTGAATTTTCTGCTTGTTTGTGGTTGAGAGACAATTGAATGAGCTTTGAATGCATATTTATTGGACTAATAGGGTGATAGGTGTAGTTTAAATTCCCCTCCAGAATTTTTCATCACATCAGTGTACTTTCTATGCTTATTTAATGAATGAAATGTGATTTTAGCTCCAAATTGAATTTGTTTTGCCTCCATAATTTTAATGTGATGCTGCCTTAATTTTAATTTGTTTTTACACACTTTCCTTCCGGCAGCTTTTTAGCTTCATTTTGTCTTTAATTCCTTGCTTATTTAATTTATGCTTTATTTATTGAATTAACACGATTTCAGTTTAATTTCTTCTCTTTAATTGCTTACGAACATTTAATTTCCATAACACGATTCAATTCTTTAGCACGATTTAATTCCTTAGCAACCGACTTCAAATCTGTAATTTCCTATCGCACATATGAATTTAATTAATCACAGTAAAAAAAGAAGTGTCGAAATACTTATGAACAAAAATCAATTGGAATTAATAAACCAAGTTGCTATGAGCTCCACTCTATTTATTTTAATGTAAAGTAGTCTTTCTAATTTAAAAATTAACAAAACTAATCCAATATCTTTAACACTACCCTTTTCTCCCACTCACTTCAACTTTATCAGCTTTCTTAGTTTCCTTGTCCAACACCAAGTAGGGCATTAAAATGGGGACTGAGGGAGTATTTTTTTATTCATTTTTAAACATTTAAAATATATTTACATATAAATACAAAATAGTACTCCCTCCGTCCCAATAGCAAGGTTTCACTTGCTTTGGGCACGGTTATTAAGAAACAAGAGTAAAAGGAGAAAAAGTGGTAGGTCCTACAGCTTTTGAAGAGTTAATTATTTCCATTTTTGGAATGAGACCTTGCTACTGGGACAGACAAAAAAGGAAAGCGAGACCTTGCTATTGAGACGGAGGGAGTACTTAATAAAAAAGTAATTAAATAATCACATAGACTTGAAATTAAAAACAATTAAATTAATTAATTAATAATATACTAACCAAGTGATGTAATTAAATGATATATTCAATCATCTTAACATACATTATACTCCATCGGTACCCCAATAATTAAGTGACCTCGATCGTCAACACACATACTAATGTAGTGGGTAATTTAACTTCTTGTACTCAATCATCGGTTTCGATTCGGGATAGGTGGAACCGGAATCGGCCCATATTGGATGGTTTCGGTTCCGGTTTCGAACCGACGGTTTAGGCTCGAACTGTCTAATTTTTTTATCTTTGCAAATATAAATTATATTGTAATTCAAACTCATAAATCATCAATGTAATGAATAAAATCGATATAGAACAAAGTATATCTTCATTCATAATAATATGTGATCAATTACAAATGAAAATATATAACGTTTTTCATCGTCAAGGGGAAGGAAGGGGTGACAGGCCAACACAGTTCCACAGTTTCGAACCGGAACTGCCGGTTCATGTTTGAACATTATTATTATTATCATTATTTTTGGCATTTTTTTCATTCAATTTACCAGTGTAATTGTCATTTTTGCTCCCTAAGGAATATAATTAACATAGATTAACACAAAACATAATTTAAAATTAAAAACTAAAAAAAATTGTCGGAATTGTCTGTTCACGGTCCCTAGCCATTGGAACTGAACCGGTCCATCTACCCCACAGTTCCGGGTCGGAACCGACCCCGTTGACCGCGGTTCCGGTTCGAGAACCGTTGACCACTGTTACGGTTCTGGTTCCGTTAATCAACACCTCTAAATCATTGTATGAAAACAAAATTACACTGGTGACAAGAGTAAATTTGGTAGTTGTTTTTTAATGTTTTTGCGTAGAATTTTGAGATATGATACTTATTTTAGGAACAAGATTGGCATCAATTCGGAACATTTTTGTTATTAGGGAAAAGTAGCATATACAACCCTAACGTGTCAACCTCGATCTCATATATACCCTTATGGGAAGGATTGGGGCTGCCAGAACTCCAACGTTTAAAAAGTAGGGGCAAATGAGCCCTCTAATCTAGACGGGAGGGGTCATTTTCCCTTACTTTTTAAACGTTGGGGTTCTGGCAGCCCCAACCCTCCCCTTAATGGTGTAAATGAGATCGAGGTTGACACGTTAGGATTATTTATGCTACTTTTCCCCTTTTTATATTAAATAGATAGACATACATTTTTATTAATAATATATAGATAAATATATATTTTTATTATACGTGCCAAAATATATAAATTTTCTTCCATTTACATCAACTTTATAATTTGTCAAATTAAACAAATTAATATTGACAACTTAATAAATCATCAAATCAAATTTTATATAAAATGAAACTATTAATTTAATTTAACCAAATAATTAATTGGCCAAATTAAATTGGTGGTGCAAACAATTGCAAGTTGAAAAAGTACACAGTATTCTTGAGTATTTATATATGTTGTCTAAGAGTGGAGTTCTTATTGAAAAACGATGTGGGATAAAAAAAATTCGTATTATTCAACCAAAATAGTTTCTTATTTAATTTGATATAATTGAGGATGGATCGATAGGATTACTAAATAAATATATAATTCTTGCCATAAAATTAAAATACAATAATAATAGATATTCTATTGATTTTGGATCTTATATGTACATCAATTTCCATCATAATTGGATATTCTATAGATTGGTTATTAAATAATTAATTGGATTCCATCAAATTAGATTATTAAATAAAGGAAAATGATTTTTTAACATAATGTCTTGGACATAATTTATTTTTGGGAAAAGTAGCATATACAACCCTAACGTGTCAACCTCGATCTCATTTACACCCTTAAGGAAAGGGTGGGGCTGCCAGAACCCCAACGTTTAAAAAAGTAGGGGCAAATGACCCCTCCCGTCTAACGGCGTTAGAGAGCCGTTAGATTGGAGGGGTTATTTGCCCCTACTTTTTAAACGTTGGGGTTCTGACAGCCCCCAACCCTTCCCTTAATGGTCTAAACGAGATCGAGTTTGACACATTAAGGTTGTATATGCTACTTTTCCCTTGTTAATATAATCAAATGCGTAAAGTTAAATAAAAATGAAGAAAAAACAAAATAAAATAATAAAACAAAATAATTAAGATTATATACAATAATATAATTATAACCTTGTTATTGATAATTTAGTATTTACCCAAAAAATCAAAATTAATAGAGCTCTGAAATTTGAACAATGTTAAGGATGTACTCCTATATACTAGAATTATTGTAAGGTATAATGACAATTAAAATAACTTGCAAGCTACTCAATTACATCAGATTACACGATGAAATTAATAGTTTAAATATCTTATATAATTTGTGGCATGCAGGAGAGCATAAAATTGCAGAACTGAGTCAAAAGCTTAATTAAACTACATAAACATTTAGCTAACTTCATGAACTACATGATGAAGGAAGGATATATATAGTGTCCCAAATTAATGTCATCAAGATCACACCACGCAGAATAAACCTTAATTTGTAACTAAAGATGAGAAGATAAACTCATTTCATCACAGTGGTGCTATAGTACTTTTAAGGCCGAATTTGAAGGTTTTGCTTGGGTAGCAGTGGAAGTTGCGATCTCCCCCAAATCCGAACTTGGTTTCGTAGCCCGGATAATGGGAGAGTTTGAATTTGACGGCCTGAATAAGCCTAAGGCCGTGCGAAGAAGCAATGTTTTCCAGATTAAAGTCGGCGTGGAAACTATTGGTCTTGTGCGAAATGTGAATTTCGCCATTTTCACTGATCATCTCCTTGGCGTTCTTCAGAAACAGGTTCACAAGTCTCCGGTGACGACTGTGCATGTATACATCATAATTCATACGATGCCAATTAACGGTTATTTTTCATCGATCAATAATATAAATAATATATGAATCTTGAAATATATACGTATAATAAATGTGTGCGCTGCGAACGGCTCACCGCAGCTGATCTTGGGTTGACAACTTGGGGAAGAATCCGGCAAAAGGGAAGTTAAAAATGATGCGATCCAATTTATGTTGTCGGAGCAATTCATGATTGGCTATTTCAGTGGCATCGATCCCATGAATCACCTTGCTCCCCCTGCTCCTTAGTTCCGCGATGTTGGACATAGCGTTCCCATAATTCTTCTTCAAAAATGCTGATTTGAATTATACACAGAGAGATATATATGATGAGGCACAGTACCAGTAGCATTGAAAGAAATAAAAAGTATTACTGGTAATTAATAGTAATACCTTTAGAATTGAGGGATGTTGCAATGATGTTGGGGGCGGAACCAAAGGCCAGGGCTAGACAAGCGGAGAAGGAGAAATCACCCTCTCCCACCAGTAGTATCTTATGGCTGCTTCTGTAATGCTTTATCCTCCTCTCTTTTTCATCCACACCAACATTAATATTCTTTACCTGCACCTTTACATCTTCTTCTCTCTCTCTCTCTTCTTCTCTTGCGTTTACTCCCGACGACCTCTCATCCACAGAACAAGGAGATCTACAATCTGCTGCAGATGCACCAATTTCTTCTACATCATTTGACCATCTGATCTCAGCCGCAGATACAAGCAATTCACGATCTATCTCATCATCATCATTTCTTTCCGCGGAGTAGTTTTCTTCAAGCCTGCATTCTCGACCGTCATTTTCAGACTCATCTGCGTCGTCATCAAAAGTATTTTCCAAGATAGAGAGGGAATTAGATGAATCGTTGGGTGAGCAAATCAGATTCAGAGGAGATGGAAGTAACAATGGCTGACAGAGCGCGGTTGATGCTGGATTTCGAATGGGGAGTAATGGATCTGCTGCTGTTTTTCTTGGTCTCAAAAAGTTGAAGACGACACACACCTTCTGCAGTAGGCACTTTGTTGCTTTGTAGATTGAACTAAAGGAAAGTAGTGATGTTTTAAGCCACGAATCTCCATGTGATTGGTACTGATTCTGCAAATTTGGATAAGCTACGCTTTCATCTTCTCTAACTTTTTCTTCATCTGGGGTTTTAGAGGCCGTGAATCTGGTGGTGGTGCTGTGGAAAATCCCCATTAATTATACTTGATCTTCACAACATTTCATCCAAGCCCCAGTTAGAGAAAATAATTAAGTTTTGGCCTTTTGCTTTCAAATGTTAATGGTGTATGCTTTTATTAGCGCTGGTTTCCAAGAGTTGTTATTATTATTTATTTTTTTTGTTCAGTTTTGTTGGCGTTTGGTGCATGCAGAACACGGATCGTTTCATTTCTCCAATATACTGCTCAAAGTCAAGTGTTCACTTCATGTCAGCAGGCGAATTTGCTTTTATCTAATACGTCATAAATTATTTAATGTCATTAACATACAGCAGAGCTCTTTAAGAAGTGATGTGTATGCTATCATGGCTTTTATCTTATCTACCAACTTTCATCTCCACCATAAAGTTGAAAACCAACTTTCAACCATTGTAGAAAAGAAAATAAAACGAAATTGAGAAATTAACTTTTGCTATTGAAACTCATTTTTTATTGGAATAGGCGAGCCAAATAGATGGTGAGTGAACGAAACGCGCGCACTGATTGGAGCGTGCTTCCACGCGCATTTGGGTGCCCGTTGGCAGGTTTGAATTTCAGTAATATAAGTGCAATTTCAGTAATGTTATTTTTAATATTATTTAATTAAATTTGAAAAGTGAAAATTTTTAATATAATAAATAATCAAAAATATGTAAATAATATATGAATAGTTATGTAAATAAGATTAATTAAAAAACATTTGTATAGATATAGAATATTAGTGTATATTATGTTGGGATCCTTCTGAAATTTAGAAAATTTGTTTATTGTTGTAATAGTAATAGAAGTATAGGTAAAAGCGGTGGATTAATTCTAAAAGCTGATGTAGCAAGCTGAAAGTTGATATATTTTAGAGTAAAAACTCATAATAGTCTTTCCTAAAACTAAAAGATAAATAATGACTTTCAAAACTTAAAAGACAAATAATGGCCCTCAAAATAGTAAAATGTCAATTTTACCTTTAATGAAACATTTTTGTTCAACATTTCTCTCTCCTCTCTTAATTTTTTTTCTCTCCTACCTACTTCCCTCTCACTATTTTGTTCATGCTACTTTTGAAAAGCTCGGGCAGATTTCCAGCGGTGGCACAATTTCCAGCGGTGGCACAATCAATGACCTCGAGCTCCTCCTCCGTTCCGCCATCCTCCACCAATCTACCGCTATTGCTCCCGCCCCGATGCGAACTAGCCGGAGGAAAAGCTCATTTTCTTCAGATCTATGTCGAAGACGGCTACTTGACATATCTGCAACAGCTTTGTTGAAGACTGTAGAATGTAGAGGCGGCGCCAAGCTTCAAATCTTCAGGTAAGGTGATGCGGCGAATCCAAGAGCAGCGCGAGACGACGACGAGTTCGAGCAGCAGATGAGGGCTTACAACAGAGTGATGGTGGTGGTGGAAGAAGATGGATATCAGAGAGAAGAGAGGTGGGTGAGAGAGAGATGTGTTTAGATGAGATAGAAGATTGAGAGGGGAGAGTGAGAGAGAGAAAGACGGTGGAAATGAATTAAGAGAATAGAGATTGAGAATTGACAGCTAAAACTCTATAGTTATTGTGAGAAATCGACCTATCTGCAGCCTTCAACATGTCATATATTTGTTGAGTCTTAGCATTCGACTATTCTTCAGTACTAGGCGTCTCCCAATATTATAATTAGGACCAGCATGATCTATAATCATCTCATGGTACGTACTGGTACTGCTGGTGATCAATGTCCATGTTCTCATTCGGTCTATCTATTACTCTCTCTCCGTGAAACCTCCAATTTTCATAGTGTCAGATGAACCCATTCTTCACAAGGTGAGACCTTACTTCATCTGTATCTTTGTACCACAAATTCTTACATTTCCTACACAGACATATGATCTTATTTCCATCCCTACACTCTGTCTGTGTAGTTGTTTTTTCAATGAAGATATCAAGTCCACTAAAAAAATTCGGATTAATAGCATAGCCATCAGTCTTACGTCGATACATCCACTCACGATCATCACCCAATCTTATAAATTATAACAATAAAATGAGGTAAGGTGATGAAGACAAGAATATTATAAAAATGCAGTAATTTTAAAATTCAAACAAAAATTGGGCAGCATAACCCCTTTATCTTAACTATCAAGTGCTTGACTCTACCAGCTATGTTAACCATAATAGTTCTAAACGTCTATATCTACTCCCAATGTGAATGTCTTTAATTAAGATGTAATTAATTTCTATCCCAAGGGGAGTAGATCCTTAAGAAATTAATTACATCTTTCACCAATAAAGTTCTAAGTTCATCCCCAACATATAATGATAAACATCAATATATTGAAATAAATTTTAACATCACATTGTTGGTTCTTAAGATGTAATTAATTTCTATCCCAAATGGAGTAGATTCTTAAGAAATTAATTACATCTTTCCACAATAATATATATCCAAAGATATATAAAACTTCACAATAACTTATAAACTCATAAATTTCATGCTTTTATTCTTCGATCACAAAAATATAAAACATATATAACCAACTCATTCATGTATGGAATGATATGCATACTACAAATTATAACATGGACAAAAAAACATACTACAATTATATACATACTACAACATGGACAAATATATATACATACTACAACATATAATATAGGCACTTAAGAAAGCAAAAAAACATTTAATTTGTTCCAAAGAAACTCATAATCCTAAATCCTAATTAATTTGCCGCACCTAATTACCTAATTAAATTGAACAAAACACAAAAAATCCTAAACCCTAAGTAAATTGAGAAACTGACTTGGAAGAGGGGGATGACAGCAATGGTGAGATGGCAGGGAAGGGGTGAGATTGACAGACGGTGGAATCCGGTGAAAGCAACAGGGGTAGTGGCGACAACAGCGGTGGTAGCGGCGACGGTGACATACTGGCCGGCGGTGACGATGCGACGGTGGCAGTGGGAAGGCAGAGCAACGGCGGCGCTGTTGAGAATGAGAAAGAGTCAGAGCGAGAGAGACAGAGAGAGAGCGAGAGAGGATTTATCGGAGAGGGAGGCCCGAAGACGGCAACGGGAAGACGGAGCGGTGGCGGCACTATAGAGATAGAGAGAAGGAGAAAGAGTCAGAGAGAGAGTGAGAGAGAATTTACCGGGAAGGGAGGGGAGAAGACGGCAATGGAAAGGCGGAGCGGCGGCGGCGCTGTGAAGACAGAGAGAAGGAGAGAGAGAGAGAGAGCGAGAGGATTTACCGGGAAGAGATAATGGAGGCCCGACAACGGCAACACGGCGACGACAACACGACGGCGACGGGAGAAGGAGAGGGAGAAAATTAGGGCAAAGGGAGAAGTGATGGGGAAACTACTCATACGCGTGATCTATTTCAATTTTATCGACGAATTGTATCCCTCAGTAAAATTTGACCCGCTTAAATTAACCATCAGATAGAAAATCTGTCACTATTTACCGACGGAACAATCCGTCAGTAATTGTTACTTTCATCTACTGCAAATTTACTGACGGATATTTCCGTCAGTAAATATAAAATTAAAAAATTAAAAAAAATGATAAAATTATTCTTGAAACGACCCTCTATCCGAGTCACCATCTAACTTGATCTCTACGTTTTCCTCAATTCTAACGGACTTTCTGAACTAATCACAGCTCGAGAGTCAAGCGTACATCAAGTCAAGATTAGTCAACATCGATCTATCTCGCGATCTCCTCGTTTATCTCGATTCTCACATACATTGTTTACTAATCACAACCATTATTCGAAAAACGAGTCAATATCATAATTCTAGACAATGTTGTTAAAAACGGTGAGGCGTACCGCCTCGAGGCGCGCCTTATGGCGTATTTGCACATTTTAGCTGATACGACCAATAATTACGCGGAAGCAAAGACTCGAACAACATCAACGAAAAGGTTGATTCAATCCAAAATACAAACTGAATTAAAGAGATTAAACACCTAACAAACTGATCTAAACCGAAAATTAAACAAGAAATAGAACAAGACACGAAACAAAACCAAACAACGATTAAAAAACCCTAGACTGAAACTCGATTAGAAACTATAGCAAAACAATTCCGATTAAGCTCAAATTTTAACACGAATTATAAATTGAAGTCCGTAACAAAATATCAAAAATTCAGCCAATTCGCACGAGGGGTTTGAGATATGGCCCGGGACTGACTTTTTGGGACGACGGAACTGCTGGTGCGGAGATCTGATCTGGGCGTGAGATTGGGGTGGATAAAGAGGTGGAAAGGACTATATAAGATGGGTGGAAGGAGGACGAGATGGCTGGAAATGGAGAGGACGAGATGAAGGATGAAGAACTTACCCGAAACGGATCCCGGATCGACTTGAATCCGAAACGCGTCTATGAAGCAATCTTCGTGGCTTGTCCAACCCGGATACGACTGGATATCACGAACGAGACAGTTGATTTCAAGTTCTAAAGATGCCAACTCAAGAACTCTACCAAGAACACAAGAGAAAAACGTGAACCTAAAGCACGATGTGAGACAAAACGATCAACTCGATTTTTGATTCAAAATTGTCTAATTTTCGTCCAAAACAAAACCCTCTATATATAGAGGTGAAAACCTAATTCAACTAGGAAACTAAACATGGAAAATAACTCCTAATCTAATAAGGAAACAAATCCTTAGTCAAAACAAAGGATAAAACTCAAAACTGACTCAACTAAGACCTAATTTCGGTCACCCTAAATAAACCTACGAAAATAACAAATAAAATAACAAAAAATGACTAATTAACTAAACTACGAGTCTTCATGGATCAGCCCAAACATAAGATATTAAATTAATTAATCTTGGGCTTCCATCTCCATCTTCTCCAATGGGCTTCTTTGACAATTCTTGAACCCAAACTTTTTCAACCAATCCACTTAGCACTTTCTTGAACTTCTTTGCTCGAGCTCTCGTGATTGGCCCAACAGGAACTTGGATCGGATTACGGGCTGCATCAACTAATCATCATGGTAGAAGTAACCAAGCAATCTCGAGCTGGAATATCTTCAATGGCATCTCTTGAAGCTTTGGCATTACCGCTCGAAAATGCCTTGGCTGGATTTCATCATTAGCTTTGAGGCTACCGCCTTAATAGCAGGATTTGAGGCTACCACCTTTTTCCGGTGAGGCGTGCGCCTTGAGGCGGTTTGAGGCTTAAGCCTCAATGTTTAGGGTTTTTTTGTGTTATTTAACTTATTTGTGCTGTCTTTTTTTTTATTTTTATTTTTATTTTTGGGCTGCCCATTCTTAAATTAATTTAAAGCCCATTACATTAAACTAAGCCCAATTGTTAATTAAACTTAAAAATAAAAAATACACTTTGAATTCCTAAATTCACTCCTCCCCACTGCGCAACGGAAGTCTGTCATTTCCTTTCTACTCATCCTCTTTTCACTCGGCCTCCCTCTGCCACTAGCCACCGCCATCACCGGCGACCCCCGCCACCCGCCGCCACCCTTCACCTGTTGCTGTTGCCCGTAACTGTAACTCTGTAAGTGGTTAGTATTGTATTTTCTTTTTATACATTTTCCCCCTTGTATTTTTGTTTATTTTTTCGTTTTTTTGCTACTGTTCGTATGTCACATAGCAGCAGTTAGGTAGTTTCATTTTTTTTAATTATTTTGTTATTTTTTTTTCGAACATAGCAAGAGACAACAGTTAAGTAGTTTCATTGTTTTATAATTACTTTGTGATTACTTTTTTTAATTTGGCTATCATTTTGGACTTTGGACTTAATATTGTAATTTGTTCACAATATTTAGGTTAATGGCTCTTCAAAGGCAAGGGCATGATCGTAGTCAATCAAACAGTTCAAAAAAAGATCCGTGTTGGAAGTATGGGACTCGAGTTGCGCCCAAAAATCCGAATGCATCTTATGTATACATTAGATGCGACGAGTTAGTAGAATGAAAGAACATCTTGCCGGCACTCATAATAATGTTCAGCCATGTCCATCAGTGACTGAGGAGGCAAAAAAAGAGATGATGGCCATAATCGATAATCGAAAAAAGACAAAGCGAATGGCTGAAGAAAAATTTGATGAGAGGGTTGAAACATGAGCATATTTTAGAAGTGGGAATGGGAGTGGAAGTGGGCAGCATGTTGATTCAACTTCTTTTGAAGGTGAAAAAAGAACTAAATAGGAGCATTCGATAGGTGGGTTACAAGGATCAATAAAGATGGTGAAGAAATTCTTTCATTTCTGCCCAAAGAAGCAAGAAAACAAGTAGATTTGGACATTGAGATTCTTCTTTGAGAATGGAATCTCTTTCAATGTGATTGAGTCTCCTTCATTTATGAGCATGATTAGATCGGTTGGTCAGTATGGTCCAAGTTTGAAGTCTCCTTCAAGACATGAGTTGAGCAGATGGATTCTTAAGGAAGAAGTTAACACAACCACTACTTTTGCTGATGAAATTCGGAAGACTTGGATACAAACTGGTGTATCCATATTGTCCGATGGTTGGAAAGATATGAGAGGAAGAAGTTTGATCAATTTCTTGGTGAACAACCCTTATGACACAGTCTTCCTAAAATGTATAGATGCTTCAGATGCAGTTAAACATGCCAACATGTTATTTGAGCTTCTTGATGGCATTGTTGAGGAAGTTGGAGAGGAATTAGTGGTGCAAGTCGTGACTGATAATGCTAGCAACTACAAAGCTGTCGGGAAGAAGTTGATGGATAAGAGACAACGTATTGGACACCATGTGCTAACCACTGCATTGACTTTATGCTTGAGAAACTTGGAGAGCTACCCCAACATAAGAATGCATTGTCGAAGGCAAAAGAAGTCAACAATCTCATCTACAATCATGGATTTGTGTTGGCAATGATGAGGAAATTCACTAATAGAGAGCTTATTCGTCCAGCAACTACTAGGTTTGCCGCAACTTTCTTGACTTTAGAGAGTATACTTCAGTCGAAGCAACCATTAGAAGTTATGTTTACTTCTGCTGAATGTGCAAACAGTACATGGGTAGCCTCAAGTAAAGGAAAAAAGGTAAAGGCGATTATCTTAAGTGATAGGACTTTTTGGCCAAGTGTTCTCTGTACTCTTTATAGTACGAGACCATTGGTAAAAGTCTTAAGAATGGTGGATGGAGAACAAATGTCGGCAATGGAATTCATATATGGTGCTATCGATGAAGCTAAAGAAGAGATTTCCAAAATTTTTGGAGGTGAGCTCGGGAAGTACAAGGAAATATAGGAGATTATCGATGCAAAGTGGGAAAATCAGCTGCATCGAGACATATATGCTACAGCGTACTTCCTAAACCCTAGACATCAATATCATCCAGAATTTTCAAACCATCGTGAGATAAAGAAGGGGTTGATCAGCTGCATGGAGAAATTGGTTCCGTCAGAATCCCTAGTAAAAGCTGATTTGGACTTGGATTTGTTTAAAATAAAGTAGGACTCTTTGGCTGCAGACAAGCACAAGAATCGTATCTTCACAGATCTCCTGCTAAGTGACCGATTAAATTTTATTCAAAATTTATCTATTTTGTTGTTTTTGATTAATTAATTTAATACTTTTTATTAAATATGTATAATGTATTTTGTTTCACAATAGGAAATTGGTGGATTCAATTTGGAGATGAAGTTCCAGAGCTTCAAAGTTTTGCTGTCAAAGTTTTAAGTTTAACATGTTCAGCTTCAGCTTGTGAGCGTAACTGGAGTATGTTCAATCAGGTATTAAATTTTATTTTTTTGTTAAAGTTAATTATAGATCTTTGTTTTCTTTATAGTTATACACTTATATTGTATAACTTATCTTTTATTGTTAAAAATTTAAAATTATAGGTGCATACAAAGAAAAGGAATCGTTTGAGTACTAAGAAGCTCAACGATTTGGGCTATGTCATGTATAATAAGAGGTTGAAAGATAGACATGTGAAGGTGAAAAGTCGTAGTGGTGACATTCACATTGATCCATTGGAAGTAGATCATTTGTCTTCCGACAATGAATGGCTTGTTGGTGATGAGGAGGGTGAATCCCGTGATACTTTGAAAAGACTCAAAGTAAGTGAAATGACTAATGAAGACCTTGAAACTATGTTTGATGAAGTGCCAATGAGAAATGAAGGCACTTCAAGTTCAAGCAGTCGTAGACGTGGTGGTCATCAAGGAAGTAATAAGGTCAGGAAAAACACAAATGCAAGAGGTAAACTTTGATTTTTAACTTAAAATAACAAATATTTATTGTTATTTCATTTATAATTAAGTAGTTTCACAATTATTAGGAAAATGTACAAGAAGTGGCTTCAATTTGATCAATGAGGAGGAGCCCAAGTGGGTGGATGAGGATGAGGATGAGGATGAGGGTGATGATGATGACATGCTATAAATGGATGTGGATAGTGATAATGATTATTGATTTGCTATTAAGACTTAAGACTTTTATGTGTTTAATTTGTTATGTTTAAGACTTTGTGCCTATCTTGAAAGACTTCATGCATTTTGATTTTTAATTTTTAGGACTTATAAACTATGGAACTTTATGTGTGATTTGTTATTTTATTTTATAATTATTTTATTACTTTTATGTGATTTTTTTTCTTGAGTTTGAGGCATACGCCTCGCCTCATCAAGGCAAAATGCCTCAGGTACGCCTTTAGTTTTTTACAACATTGATTCTAGAAACAAGCCTCACAAGCTATATATTGATCAATCAAGATTAATTAGTCAACATTTGTCTAACTCAATCGATCTTTGTTTCCCTCGATTCTCAGGGACGTTATTAACTAATCACCGCCATAAATCGAGAAACAAGCGTGCATCGAGTGCAAAATAGTCAACTACTTGGTAATCAATCTTATCGATTCTCTTGATCAACACGAAACATTGTTAGAGTCGTTAGCTATAAAATTTCGATTTACGATTTACCAACGGATCTGAAAACCGTCACTATTTACCCTATTTACTGATTTCATATCCGTAACCAATTACCGACGAATTATCCGTTAGTAATTACTGAATAATCTTCAGTAAATAATGACGGATACGAGATCTGTTGGTAAAAATAATTATTTTTATTTTAAAAAAATTGTTTAAATTTTACCGACGGATTTTGGTCCGTCACTAATATTCCCTCACAAAACCGATGGTAAATTCATCACTATATATATAAATAAGAAAAATTAAATCGAAAATATTAAAAAATATTACCAACGGATGAGAAATTCGTTGATAAATGTAATTATTAATAATTTTGATTTTTTTTTCAATTTACTGACGGATAGTAATCTGTCACTAAATTTCTCTTATTAATCCGTTGGTAAATCCATTACTAAATCCAGCAATTAAAAACAAAAACAAATTAGAATAATTACGGACGGAATATTTTATTTTTCATTTTTTTTTAACCAAAACATGCAAGCTCCTTACATAATCTACCACTGTCCATTCTAATATTCTATGTTAGATTCGAGCTGGTAGCTCCGTTGAAGTTGGCAAGTTTATGTAGAAGCAAAATTGGCTGAAGAGTTTCTGAGTTGTGCGAGGACAGAAACTGGTTTCTGAGCTTCAGTTTGAGCTAGGTTATTGTGGAACAGAATGGAACAGATCTGAAAGATTCTTTCCATATTTATGCGAATTTTGCGGAGATCTTTTCCTTATCCATGTTTGACGCGGAAAAGATGTTATATTGCAGATATACTTAATTGTTCCACAAGGCATATCTTCAAAGGAAGTTTCCATGAATAAGGAAACTAGGGCAAAGGAGGTGGATAACATATCTAGGGTTTCTCAAGACCTATATATATCTACACCAAGATACTTTGAAGAGCTGCCGTTGCCGCTGCTATTGTTCTTTATTATAGCATTATACTTTCATAGTATTTTTATTGTATTCTTGAGAGTATTTACTTTCGTAGATAAACACTTGAGAGAGGGTTGAGTGTCAAGTTGCGGCTTGAACTTAGATTGTGAGTGGTGCACTTACAATCACCAATTCACGCTAGAACGGGAAGGGTATGAGTGAATAGGCGTCATAAGGTTGGAAACCTGTATGAGTAAGTTCCTTTGTAACTGCAACTTTCGATAGTGGACTGGTTCTCTCTTGGGCGTGGCCCCCCAGACGTAGGTTGATTAACCGAACTGGGTTATCATTCTGTGTGTCCTTTTATGGTTCAGTTTTTACTTTCTGTTTTACTTTCTGAGCTAAGTATAACAGTGACAATTTTGTGTTAAAAGCAACGGGTGCTCGTTTACGTAATTACAATTGGTACCAGAGCGGTACACCGAATCTACAGGTGTTGATCCAGGGTCAGATTACGCCTCCTGTTGCTGTTTCTGAGCCACAATGTCTTCAAGTGGACATGCTGTGTCGAAACCCCCTATTCTGAATGCTTCAAATTATGGATATTGGAAAGTCAGACTGATGGCCTACATCAGATCCATTGATGAGAGTGCTTGGACTGCTATTGAATCTGGGTGGAATGCTCCTTTACAAGAAGACAACATAACTCCTAAAGACAGAAAAGATTGGACAGAGGAAGAGCGCATGGAATCTGGGATGAATCAGAAAGCCCTAAATGCCATTCAATCCGCTGTTAGTATGGAATTTTTTGCCTTAATTTCCACTTGCGATACTGCAAAAAGGGCGTGGGATATTCTCCAAAGTTCTTTCGAGGGAAACAGTAAAGTTAAGGGACAACGCCTTCAACAAATTACCTCGCAGTTTGAAAGTCTGAGAATGGAAGAGTCTGAAGTGATTGGTGATTTTTATGCAAAACTTCTTGCTCTCTCAAATGAAAGCTTTGCTCTTGGTGAGAAAATGTCTGATGAAAAGTTGGTTCGAAAGGTTCTTAGATCTCTTCCCAACAGATTTGAATACAAGGTTGCTGCTATTGAAGAAGCGCAAGACTTATCCACTCTCTCGCTTGATCAGTTGATTAGTTCTTTAAGAACTTTTGAGATGGGAAAAAGGAGTGAGACATCTGACAAGAGGAAAGGTGTAGCTTTCGTAGCTCATAATTGGAATCCTGAGTCAGAATCTGAGCCTATGGATGAAGAAAAGATTGCAGAGACCTTGGCATTGCTGGTTAAGAATTACAGTAAATTATTCAAGAAACCAGGAAAGAAAGGAACAGGACAAAGCTCATCAAAAAGAAGCACTGTTAGCCCTCAATTTAAGGACAAAAGTGAAAAATCAGGCACTTTAAAATCTGGTCCGAAATGTTTTGAATGTGATAGATATGGACACATTCAAAGCAAATTTCCAAGCTTCTTAAAAAGACAGAAAAAGTCATATAATATTACTCACAGTGATGACGAGACCGATGATAGTGGCAGTGAGGAAGAAGGAGATAAGACTGCAAATGTTGCCACCATTCATTCTTCCAAAATCCAAGACTCCAGCACTACTCCGGAAGATGAGATCGATGATAGCGGAGAAGATGAAGTGGATGAAGACGAGATGATCAAAAGCTTTGAGATTCTCAAATCAAAGTGTGAAGAAGCTGGAAGTGCAAACAATCAGTTGAAGGAGAAGATCAACGAAGTTGTTCGTGAAAGAGACATCTTAAAAGTTCAAATTATCGAAGCCTGTCAAGAAAGAGATAACTTGAAATCTGCCAATGATGCTCTTATTGCAGAGGTTTCTCATCTCACAGAAGATAATGTGAGAAAAACGAAAGAGCTTGACCACTTCAATAAAGTTGTCAAGATGATGACAAGTGGAACCAAGAAGCTAGATCACATTCTGGAGACAGGGCAAACGTCTTCAAGCAAAGCAGATCTTGGATATAATAATTACCAATGGCAACCAATTGATGCCAACAAACAAAGGACTTTTATCCATGCCAAAGATAAGGAGTATGGTTATCAGCCGGATGCTCAACATCAAGGTCAGAAGACTAATTCCGCAAGAAAAGTTGATCCAAGTCAGCAGGCTCGAAGACTAGGTCAAAACTCAGGTTTTGAGTTCCCTCATCAAAGACAGTTTCATATTGATCATGGTTTTAATGATCATTTTGTTCCTGTTTGTCATTACTGTGGTCGTACAGGTCATATCAGGCCTAAATGCAGATTCTACTTGGCTGATAAAAGAAGAACCATGAATTATGGTAGAAAAAAGTCAAGATCCAGCCGGAATTATAAAGCTTATGTTGCTCACATATCTCTTTGGGCAAGAACTGATAACAGGTGGTACATGGATAGTGCTTGCTCTAGGCACATGACTGGAAACTCCAAATTCCTATGCAATGTTTCAAAGGTCACCAACGATCATGTTACATTTGGTGACGGAACTCAGTCGAATATCGTTGGAAAAGGAACTTTGAACATCCCCGGTATGCCTCCTCTAAATGACGTCTATCTCGTTGATGGTCTTAAAGCTAATCTCCTAAGCATCAGTCAGTTATGTGATGAAGGTATGTCTGTCAGCTTTACTAAATCCAAGTGTTTAGTTACTCGAAATGGGGTCGATTATTTGACTGGAAATCGATCAAGTGATAATTGTTACATCGCCTGTCCAACTAAAGTCTGCTTTCGAGCTAGTAAGTCTGTGACAGGAATTTGGCATCAGAAACTGGGTCACACCAGTTTTAGGAACATCAAGAAGCTGATTCAGGTTGAAGCTGTTCGTGATCTTCCAAAACTTCAAATAGATGCTGAAAAAGTGTGTGGTCCCTGTCAAATAGGCAAGCAGGTTCATGTTGGTCACAAAAGAGTTCAAAGTATCACTACTTCCCAGATACTTGATCTCATACATATGGATCTCATGGGACCAATGCCAACTGAAAGCATAGGAAAGAAAAGCTATGTCCTCGTGTGCGTAGATGACTTTTTAAGGTTTACTTGGGTGGAATTTCTTCGTGACAAATCAGAAGCATTTCAGTACTTCAAAACACTATGTCTTAAGTTGGAATTGGAAAAAGGTATTCTCTTAAGAAGGATAAGGAGTGATCACGGTAAAGAATTTGAAAAGGGTGAGTTTGAAATTTTTTGTGATGAGAAAGAAATTGTGCATGAGTTTTCTGCTCCAAAAACCCCGCAACAAAATGGGGTTGTAGAGAGAAAGAATCGCACATTGCAGGAGATGATGCGCACTATGTTAGCAGCTCAAAATATTGCCGATCAATTTTGGGCTGAAGCAATGAGTACTGCTTGCTATATCATTAATCGTGTGTATCTTCGTCCAAAGACCAATCAGACTCCTTATGAAATCTGGAAAGGAAGAAAACCAAGCTTCAAGCATTTTCATATCTTTGGAACGATTTGCTACGTCCTAAATGATAGAGAACAAAGGAGAAAGTTGGATGATAAGGGAGTTGAAGCCATCTTTCTGGGATATTCCAAGAACAGCAAAGCGTTTAGAGTGTATAACAAGACGTCTCAGAATGTTATTGAGTCCATCAATGTTGTCTTCACAGATATTGATGCAGTTGAAGAAGATGAAGAAGATCAGGAGTTGATATCTGTGCCAGCTTTTGAGCCAGTCTTTACATCAAGTCAGGATAATCAGTCTGAAACTGGATCATCAGTTAATAATGCTCAGGAGGGGACCAATATATCTAATGACTCCAGTAATGAAATTGTTCCAGCCACTCCATCACGACGTATATCCAAAAATTATCCAATGTCAAATGTGATTGGGGATGTTAATGAGGAAAGAAGAACACGGAAAATTCAAAAGGATTTTAAGAAGATGGTGGCTAATATTGCTTATGTTAGTTATGTGTCAAAAGTTCTTCCCAAAAATGTTAAGGAAGCTCTTCAGATTGAAGATTGGATTGCATCCATGCAGGAAGAACTTCTCCAATTCATACGCTGTAATGTATGGATACTTGTTCCTCGTCCCATTGATGTTCTTGTAATTGGAACCAAGTGGATCTTTCGAAACAAGACTGATGAAGAAGAAGTTATTACAAGGAACAAGTCTCGTCTTGTAGCTCAGAGATACTCACAGGAGGAGGGTATTGACTTTGAAGAGTCTTTTGCTCCAGTTACTCGCTTGGAAGCTGTTCGCTTACTGCTTGGGATGGCTTGTTGTATGAACTTCAAGCTCTATCAAATGGATGTGAAAAGCGCTTTTTTAAATGGAGTTCTTAATGAAGAAGTTTATGTTGAGCAGCCCCCTGGATTTGTGGACCCGGAGTTTCCCAATCATGTGTACAAGCTCAACAAAGCCCTATACGGATTGAAACAAGCGCCACGTGCATGGTATGAGACTCTTTCAAAGTATCTCACCTCAAAAGGATATATTCGTGGAGGATCGGACAAAACTTTGTTCTTCAAGGATGATTCAAAAGGTACCATTCTTATTCAAATTTATGTTGATGATATCATATTCGGGTCTGTATCACAGGATTTGATCCAGGAATTTGTGGATCATATGACCAAAGAGTTCGATATGAGCTTATTTGCCGAATTGCATTATTTTCTGGGACTTCAAATTAAGCAATCCGAGGAGGGGATATTCATCTCACAATCGAAGTATGCCAGAAATTTGGTTAAGAAATTTGGGCTTGACAATGCCAAAGTTCGAAGAACTCCGATGGGCACTTCTATGAAATTGCACAAGGATAAAGATGGTGTTTCAGTAGATCAATCATTGTATCGAAGTATGATTGGAAGTCTTCTGTACTTAACTGCAAGTAGGCCAGATATCAGCTTCAGTGTCGGTGTTTGTGCCAGATTCCAGTCTGACCCAAAAGAAAGTCACCTATGTGCGGTGAAAAACATCATCAAATACGTGAAGGGTACAAGTGATTTTGGTATATGGTATGGTAAAGATAGCAATACATCTCTCGTTGGTTTTAGTGATGCTGATTGGGCTGGAAGTCCTGATGATAGAAAGAGCACATCCGGAGGCTGTTTCTTCCTTGGTAATAATCTAGTGTCTTGGCATAGCAAGAAACAAAACAGTATATCCTTGTCTTCCACCGAAGCAGAATACATTGCTGCAGGTTCGACATGCACTCAACTGATGTGGATGAATCAAATGTTAGGAGATTATGGAGTATCATCAGAGGATTTCATTCTTTTTTGTGATAACAAGAGTGCAATTGATATATCAAAGAATCCAGTCCATCACTCTAAGACAAAGCACATTGACATCCGTCATCATTTTATAAGAGAGTTGATTGAAGAAAAGATTCTTGATTTGGAGTTTGTTTCTACTGAAAAACAGTTGGCCTACATTTTTACTAAGGCTCTGGATGCCTCAAAATTTGAATCATTGAGGGCGGCCTTGGGAATTTGTTATCTCTAATTTTTAATTAGATAAACCTTTCGCTTGGGGTTCTGGATGACAAGCTCGAAGATTGTGGAAGTTAATCTTGTTGAATGGTGATTTTTTTAATCTGTGCCAGTTATATTTCTGGCTCAAACACTGGCTCAGCATGACTGCTCTGTTCAACGGTCAGTTTACGTCATAAAGTTGCCAACGGCTAGTTTCCTGCAGCCGCCTCTGCGTATTCCGAGCTGCTTCCGGTTTGTTTGAATTTTTCGGCCGTTGAAGATAAGGATGAGATTTTAAAGTATATATATCTCATTCCTATTTTATTGGGATACGATTTTATCTATTTTCGGAGAGAGATTTGTGTTCTGCCCTTCTTCTATTTAATTCTCTCTTGCCGGTTTTTCTTGAACAGTCATTCTCGATACTTCTTTGCAAGCTTTTTCTTTCAAGCTTTTGTTGCTGTGTTCGAGTTCTTTTATTTCTCTCATCTATGGCGTCTGGTAGATCTGCTGGTTCGAGAGACTCTCAACGGTTCTCTGATGATTCGATGGAGAGAACTTTCTCTGATGTTCCTGTTGAGTCAGATACTTCTCGCAGGGGGAGAAAGCATGCCATCTCAGAGTCCTCATCTGAGAAGGAGACTCCCATGAAGACTCCATCTCCGTTTCAGGAGGTTGCTGCTGACTCTGATCATGAAACGGTCGGAGAAGAAACGCTGAATACACCTCTAGTGGTTCTAAAGAAGAAGGTCAAAGGTACACCAAAAACGGTGAAGGCTATTCCTCAAAAATCTGCTCGTTCCGGGTCATTGTTTTGCAAGCCCGCCGGTTCCCTTGGTGGAGTTTTTCGTGAAAAGTCTCAAATGTCTATTCCGAAGGTGATACCTGTTTTTGAACAGGTTGCTGAGAAAGATGGTGCTGCTGGTATTGATGTTGGTGAGAAGGCACCATCAGGTGCAGTTGCTGTTGATGTCCAGGCTCAGAAGCCAGCTTCTGTTCTAGTGGTTGAGCCTGCAAAAGAAGTTGATGGTTCGAAGAAGAAGGAGTTGTTGGCTAAGGGTAGTGTTCGTAAAAATCCTGAGCCGTCGAAGCCGACAAAGAAAGCTAGGACTGTTCTCCCTCCCCTGCAAATTCGTGAGCCCAATCCTGCAAAGCATACGAGGTCTCAGTTGCTGAAGGAGACTTTGGAAGAAGCTGCCAAGGTGGGAAAATGAAAGGCGAAGGTGGATGATTTCCTACCTAGAAGAAAGAGTGCTCGTAAACAGAAGCCTGTGGTTGTTGTTGAGTCAGGCTCTGAAAATGCTCTGGATAGTGATGCTGGAAATTCAAGGCAGGCCACTCCTCCTCGCTCTGCTGGTGTTTCAAGAGCGACTGTTAATCCCCATGGTGGATCTGACCCATCTGTGTTCAAGTCAGATCATCATCGTGAGTCTTGGGGAATTGTGCTTCAGAAGAAACTTATTGTGGAGAAGTATGTGAAGAAGGAGTCCATCGAAGGAACTGGACTTGTTGAAAGATTGAGGGATGCCAACTGGGATCAAACCATATATCCTGTGCGCAGGTTTGTGCCAGCTGTGGTTTTGGAATTCTACTGCAACATGTCCAAGAGTATCAAGGACCCGACTTCTCCAGAGCGCTTCAAGGTGTATGTCCGTGGTAAGTACATCGATTTCAATCCTGCTATCATTAGTGCATTCGTTGATCGTGAAGAGAATGCATTTGTTGATCGAGAAGTCAGTCTTGATCAAGCTGCGAAAGGGCTGACTGGTGGTTTTTATAAAAAGTGGCCGAAGGATGGTAGTATCAGTGGTACTCACTTATCTATGAAGTATGCTATTTTGCATAAAATAGCTGTGGTTAATTGGGTTCCCTCCGGTCATACCTCTACGGTAGGAAAAGAATTGGGAATAATTCTGTTCAAGATTGGTTTGTTTGAAGACTTCGACTTCGGGAAGTTGGTGTTTAATCACGTTACCAACCATGCTGATGATTTGAAAAAGGCGAAGTGTTTGGGTTTTCCTGGTTTGATTTTTGGGATTGTGCAATCTCAGTTTCCAAATGTGGTTCGTGATGGTGACATCTGGAGTGATGAACCTAAGTCTTTCAGGTTCAACGAGAAGCTTTTCAATGAGGTGAATCATTTTAAAGACATCTCTGGTCCTGCTTTTCATGTGAAGCCTCAGTTCAAGACGTCTGTGCCAGTCTCTGACCGATCGCTGCCTAAAGCTCATGCTCTCTCTGAACGCATGCTTCGCGAGTTCCGTCGTGAATTTGCTTCGCTTGGCAAAACTATCAGATATTTGAAGCTGCGTCAAGATTCCATAGCATCCTTGATTTATGATGCTACTGTTCCAGATGTTGCTGCTGAAGATGAAGGAGGACCTTCAAAGGTTCAAGAGCCTGTGCCAGATGCTGAGCCTGATTTTTCTGGCACAGAGACTGAAGAAGAGGAAAAAGATGAAGATCTGGATCTTGGTGATGAGGAACCTGGTTCTGAAAAAGCTGAAAATTCTGAAGAAGATAGCTATGTTCGGGCCATAAATCAGATGCAGAAGGCGGGTTCTGTCTCTCCCACTTTGTAAATCTGTTTTGGTTTGGATTTCTACCTTTTGTCATTTCTGTAAGACAAAAAGGGGGAGTAAGTTAGTAGTTTTTGCTGGTTCAAGGAGTGTGTCTCCTTGTTTTATTTCCGCTGCGTGTTAAATAGAAGTTGTTGAAGTTTTTCTTATAGTCCTTGCTTGGTTAAGGGGGAGTTGTGTTCGAAGAAAAGTCAACTAGCTGAGTTTGAAGCTATTTTTTGTTCCCGTTTCAGTTTGAGGGGGAGCGTTATTATCTCCATGTTAGGTTCTTCTGTTGTGAGGTATGGAGATCGTTCATGCTCTGATATTTTGGTTTAATGCTATGAAGTTTTGTCTACATAAATGCCAAAGGGGGAGATTGTTAGATTCGAGCTGGTAGCTCCGTTGAAGTTGGCAAGTTTATGTAGAAGCAAAATTGGTTGAAGAGTTTCTGAGTTGTGCGAGGACAGAAACTGGTTTCTGAGCTTCAGTTTAAGCTAGGTTATTGTGGAACAGAATGGAACAGATCTGAAAGATTCTTTCCATATTTATGCGGATTTTGCGGAGATATTTTCCTTATCCATGTTTGACGCGGAAAAGATGTTATATTGCAGATATACTTAATTGTTCCACAAGGCATATCTTCAAAGGAAGTTTCCATGAATAAGGAAACTAGGGCAAAGGAGGTGGAAAGCATATCTAGGATTTCTCAAGACCTATATATATCTACACCAAGATACTTTGAAGAGCTGCCGTTGCCACTGCTATTGTTCTTTATTATAGCATTATACTTTCATAGTATTTTTATTGTATTCTTGAGAGTATTTACTTTCGTAGATAAACACTTGAGAGAGAGTTGAGTGTCAAGTTGCGGCTTGAACTTAGATTGTAAGTGATGCACTTACAATCACCAATTCACGCTAGATCGGAAAGGGTATGAGTGAACAGGCGTCATAAGGTTGGAAACCTGTATGAGTAAGTTCCTTTGTAACTGCAACTTTCAATAGTGGACAGGTTCTCTCTTGGACGTGGCCCCCCAGACGTAGGTTGATTAACCGAGCTGGGTTATCATTCTGTGTGTCCTTTTATGGTTCAGTTTTTACTTTTTGTTTTACTTTCTAAGCTAAGTATAACAGTGACAATTTTATGTTAAAAGCAGCAACGGGTGCTCGTTTACGTAATTACATTCTACGCCCCAGGCCTTGCCAAAATATACACAGAGCAGTTGTAACTTGTAAGACAAATACATACATATTGAAATTAATATTAATATTAGCTTAATTATGAGATTTCTTTCAAAGTCGAAATTTGTAGGTCACGCTTGGGTTGCAATTGAAGTTGTTGTCGCCCCCGAATCCATATTTGGTGTTGTAACCTGGATACTCATCTCTACTGAACTCCACTTCTTCTACTAGCCTCAGTCCCTGAAACCACCCCACGCACTCCACCCTCCACTCCTTGAAGAATCCATTGGTCTTGTGAGATACGTGAATTTCACCATTTTCGCTTAACATTTCCTTGGCATTCTCCATGAACTTGCTCACCAGTGTTCTATGACGTCTACACATACAAAACAAAACATTCAAATGCATTAATGCTAACTAGCTTCATTTAATTAATTAATTTCCTCCCAACACAACGCAACACAACACAAGATTAAAGTGAATGTACAGCAACTACTTACAGTAGCTGAGCCTCGCGCGGCAACTCCTTGAAGAATCCAGCAAAGGGGAAGTTGAATATTATGCGATCGAATTTGATTCCGCCAAGGAGAGGATGTCTTGCCATTTCAGTTGCATCGATCTCGTGCATCACCCTGCACTTCCTTTTGCTCAATTCCACTAGATTCGAAAATGCACTCCCGTAATTCTTCACCAAGAAACCTGCATTTCAATCCGAAAAATGCATGCCACCAAATATTCTCACAATACATAACCTTCCACAAACACACACAAGCACAAGAAGAGAGAGCAAGAACACAAGCACATTTATACATATATACCTTGAGAATTGAGAGATGTGGCAACCATGTTAGAGGCCAAACCGAAAGCTGAGGCCAAACAAGTCGAGAAGGAGAAATCTCCCTCCCCCACCAGCAGAATCCGGTGGCCGCTACTGTAATGCTTAATCCATCTATCCTCTGCCGCCGCCGCCGCCCTACACTTAACCATCACCGGAACTTCCTCCCTCCCCCTCGTTCTATTAGTCCTTTCGCCACCGCAGACGTTTGGCTGTCCATTTTCTTTCACACTTGTATAATCAAGTGATGAAGATCCCTTAAGATCAGGCACAGAAATCGTTAAATATTTCGACTGGTGGGAGTGAGTTGGGCGGTTTCCGTTCTGCCATTGACGAGGGGAAGCAAGAAAATTTTCCCGACGAGCGTACTCCGATTTCTCAAGAAAGTTCAAGTCGTGCAAAGAAATGACATTTTCTTCCTCATCATCTGTTTCAATGACCAAAGATCTCGTTGAACTCTGCAGGATTCCCATTTTCTTGATCTCGGATCAAATGAGTCTCTTGTTTAGATAGAATGAAGGCCGTGAAGGAGAATTCACTATGCTCCAGAGTTGATCTTCTGCGCGTAAAGTTAATACTCCTACATTTATTGGGTTTTGGGGGTTAATCAATGGGGCTAGAGTCTTGTTTCAGTAAATATAGAGTACGAAGCAGATAATAAAGTGGTTAAAATCGAATGATTTGTTTCAGCTTTATGTAACGCGGTAGACGAAGAGTCTGCACTATTTTTAATAAGAAAAAAAAACTATTAATTTAAAATTTTTTATTCTAAATGATTTTTAATATTTTTATATTTTAGTTTACACTCTCTCCGTTTCCATACCAATGTTTGTTTTGGGCACGGCTATTGGAATAGAGAGAGTCCAAATTTATCTTGATATATTTAGATTTTGAGGCAACATAAATCTGAATGAATATAATAGAGAAAATTCAAAGATTTTTGTGGAAATAATGGGAGGGAAATATATTTACACTAATCATTATAAAATTTAAGTCAAGAATAAACAATAACAAAAAATATATACTCGTATTTTTTAGATGAATAAAATATCTACCTAAATTGATCTATTTTCACTTAATGGGTCGAATTATGGCCGACCACATTAATACATTATGATCAAATAGCATCACTCAAATAAAAAAGTAGTATGTAAACATAAACATGTTAGCTTTGGTTGGCAGAGAATCTAAAAGTGAAAAAAATAATATGATTCCATATTCTATAATTGACATCTTTGCTTCAATGAAAAAGGAATGTTAATATTTTCTAATCTCCTTTCTTTTGGGTACATGTATTAAGGAGAATAACAATTAAAGAATAAATAAAGACATAAAAAGTGGTGAAGGTCCACAATTTTTTATGAGAGAAAGTAGTTTCCTTAATTAAAATGACACTTTCAATTATAATCAAAAATAAAAAAATATATTTATCAAAAAAATAAAAAAAAATGTATAAACTTTTATTGGAAACATTAATGAATCATTACGAATAATTATGGAATCATATTACTATAAAAGAAAATGAAGTTCAAGTAAAAATAAAAAGTGGAATAGAGGGATCTTAAATGGCCATGGAGTAAAATCATTCGATAATCTAGATTAAATTGTTGTCATCTTATTTCCTCCGGCCCCGAATAAGTATTCTGAATTGTTAAAAAACGAATATCAAGACAGTGGACAAAATGAGACGTTTTACCTCTAATTATTGCATTGAAAACTGAAAAAGTGAACTTTTTGGCTTGAGTCAAAGAATAAATTTGACAATTTAACCTAAAATTTACATTGAAAACAACGATAAAACATTTATTTGGAGACAAATATTTTGAAGATTGAGGACACTTATTTTGCCAATTTTTCTAATATATATATATATATATATATTTTTTTTTTCTTTTTTCAATATTGACATAGTTGTACCTAATATATTAATTTTGTTCACAAAGCTAGATCTAAATCATTTTCTGATATCGAATAGTAGAATTGGCAACTAGAAAGATGCATTGCTAAATAATGGTACTTCTAATTGACGTGAAAATTGAGAAAAAAAAAATCATATTATTATTTTTATTCAAGTATTAATTTACGCATATTTCTAATCGTCAATGTGACTATCCTATACCATATATTAAAAAAGGATCCGTCTAGATTTAAAAATGAAATTAATTTATTAGATACTATTTTATGAATTATCTAAAATGAGATCTATTTCTATAAAATTTGTCCAAAAATTAATATTAACCAATCATAATAAAGTTTAAGTAGAATAACTTTATACAGTGTGACAGGCAAAATTAATCGAATTCAATGGGGCTAGAGTCTTGTTTCAGTAAATATGTGGAGTACGAAGCAGATAATAAATCGAATGATTTGTTTCAGCTTTATGTAACGCGGTAGACGAAGAGTCTGCACTATTTTTAATAAGAAAAAAAAAATTCTTAATTTAAAAATTTTTATTCTAAATGATTTTTTTTTAACAAACATTACAAGAAATTTTTAATGGTCGCGTGATGGTGGACTTGAACCGGTGACCTTTGGCTCGGGCATTAACCACTCTACCACTAAGCTAACACACACACACTTCTAAATAATTTTTAATATTTTTGTGTTTTAGTTTATACTCTCTCCGGTCCAATACCAATGTCCTCTTGTTTTGGGCACGGCTATTGGGACAGAGGGAGTACAAATTTATCTTGATATATTTTAATTTAGAGGCAATATAAATCTGAATGAATATAATAGAGAGAATACAAAGATTTTTGTGGAAAGAATTGTAGAAAATATATTTACACTAATCATTATAGAATTGAAGTCAAGAATAACCAATAACATAAAATATATACTCGTAATATTTAGATGAATAAAATATCTAATTATACTGATCTATTTTCACTTAATGGACCGAATTATAGCCTACTATATTATGATCAAATAACATCACTCAAATAAAAAATAGTATGTAAACATAAATATGTTAGCTTGGTTGGCAGAGAATATAAAAGTGGAAAAAATAATATGATTCCATATTCTATAATTCTTTGCTTCAATGAAAAAGGAATGTTAATATTTCCTAGTCTCATTTATTTTGAGTACATGTATTAAGGAGAATAACAATTAAAGAATAAATAAAGACATAAAAAGTGGTGAAGGTCCACAATTTTTTGTGAGAGAAAATAGTTTCCTTAATTAAAATGACACTTTCAAGTATAATTAAAAATAAAAATATATATTTATCAAAAAAATAAAAAAGGGTATAAACTTTTATTGGAAACATTAATGAATCATTACGAATAATTATGGAATCATATTACTATAAAAGAAAATGAAGTTCAAGTAAAAATAAAAAGTGGAATAGAGGGATCTTAAATGGCCATGGAGTAAAATCATTCGATAATCTAGATTAAATTGTTGTCATCTTATTTCCTCCGGCCCGAATAATTATTTTGAATTGTCAAAAAACGAATATCAAGACAGTGGACAAAATGAGACGTTTTACCTCTAATTATTGCATTGAAAACTGAAAAAGTAAACTTTTTGGCTTGAGTCAAAGAATAAATTTGACAATTTAACCTAAAATTTACATTGAAAACAACGATAAAACATTTATTTGGAGACAAATATTTTGAAGATTGAGGACACTTATTTTGCCAATTTTTCTAATATATATATATATATATATATATATATATTTTCTTTTTTCAATATTGACATAGTTGTACCTAATATATTAATTTTGTTCACAAAGCTAGATCTAAATCATTTTCTGATATCGAATAGTAGAATTGGCAACTAAAAAGATGCATTGCTAAATAATGGTACTTCTAATTGACGTGAAAATTGAGAAGAAAATCATATTATTATTTTTATTCAAGTATTAATTTACGCATATTTATCGTCAGTGTGACTATCCTTTACCATATATAAAAAAAGGATCCGTCTAGATTTAAAAAATGAAATTAATTTATTAGATACTATTTTATCAATTATCTAAAATGAGATCTATTTCTATAAAATTTGTCCAAAAATTAATATTAACCAATCAGAATAAAGTTAAAGTAGAATAATTTTATACAGTGTAACATGCAAAATTAATTGAATTCAATTCTCGTCGTCATTTATCCATTTAAAGAAGTTCAGATGCATGCAAACTTCAATCTATCAAACAACCTAAAGATTTCAGTTGATTTGATCATTCAATTAATTTTAAGCAGTAAAAAACTATCAACCATTGAAAAATCCTCCATGGTCACTTCTCATATAAAGGATAAAGGAGAAAAATTTACCAGATGAGCAAGCTTGGAGCTCGAGATGCAACCACCGATCATCACCAAATGGAATGTCATCAAGTTCATCCGCTAGTTGCAGGAGAGAGAGAGAGAGAGAGAGAGAGTTCAGATGGATTAAAACATAGTAGTGCAGAAGTCTTCATGCCGAAGACTTAAAATCAAAGGTGACAATGACATGATAAAAGAATCATTTCTTTGCTTTTGGTAGCTGTCATAATCATCCTCCGATTAGTAAAGTCGGATTTCATGGCTCCGTACCATTTTAAAGTCATCGGACCCAATATAAAATGGTGCATATTGTATAACTTTACGATTTACAGTAATCAATGCATTACCCCAATATGGATCTAAATACTCCCTCCCTCCGTCCCATTCAATTTGTCTACCTACTGTTCGGCACAGAAATTAAGAATAAGGGTAAAAAGATAGAAAGTGGGTAGGTACCACCACTTTTAAAGAGTTTTGAATGGTTAATTATTTTATTATTTGAAAGTAGATAAATTAAGTGGGACATCAATTTAAGGAAAGATAGACAAATTGAGTGGGATGGATGGAGTAATTTATTTTTCTCCTTTAACCCCACCACCATATTTTCTGATTCATTATTATAATAAGTAATTTATGTATATTTTACTGAATATGATTTTATAACTAGCACAGACACGTGCGTTGCACATGGTACAACTTTTTTTTTTTTTCATTTTCTTCGATACAGGCAAAGAGATTATACTCCCTCTATCCTATTCATTTTGTCTTGTTACTGTTCGACACGGTTATTAGGGAGAAAGGTAAAAAGAGAGAAAAACAAGCAAATATATTTGTTTCAACCTAATTAATCTCAGTTGCATGCAATTAAAGGTGGTCGTAGTAGATTAAATAAGCTAACCCGAATATCGTCTCTCAAGGAAAACTTAGCAGGGAAATTATTGTATTGCAAAAAGAAAAGAAAAGTAAAGCAGTAAATCAAGTTTGGGTCGTTCACTATTCTAATTCTTGATTTATTAACTAGGCGATAAGAAAAATTTAACATGAATTAAACCCTAGGCAGGAATTAAAATCTAAGATAGCAAAAATATTAAACGATCCTAACTCTAACATTAATTCGATTAAGCAACTACCGGAAAAATTAGAGCATAAATAAAGTACGGAAATTGAAAGTACTCACAATTTTAAATGAAATTCACGATAAACGATGAACTGGAATTGAATCTGAAAGTTGCAATGATTGTAATCTCCAATCCAGAATTAAACTTGAAACAATTAAAATTACTAAACTAACAATGTTCGCAAGAAACTAGACAAAGAACCCTAAAAGAAACTCTGAAAAACCTGAGGAAAAAATTGTCTGGAACAGTAGTTGTTCTTCTGAAACCCTAACCCGCTATTTATACACGCAACAAATTAATAACGCTCAGCGGTCTCCTAGACTCAGTGACCGCTGAGTACACTTCATCAAGTCCGCTAAAAATCCGAACTCAACGATCTCCTAGTGTGAGCGAGCGCGGAGTTCTCCCCATGTATTAACTTACGCGTTGGACTCAACGGTCTCCTAGGATGAGGGACCGCTGACTTCTCTCCCTGTATTGGCTAGGCGTTGGACTCAGCGGTCGCTGGGGTTGAGGGACCGCTGACTTCTCGCCCTGTATTGGCTAGGCATCGGACTCAGCGGTCGCTAGGGTTGAGGGACCGCTGACTTCTCGCCATGTATTGGATGTGGACAAAACATCTTGAACTCAGCGGTCTCCTAAGGTGAGGGACTGCTGAGTTGCACTTTGCCAAAAACTCAAAGCTGCAGCGGAAATTGATCGAGCATTGGTTGCCTTCGTCGTTCTCGAGCAAAATCTACATTTTCAAACTGATAGCTTGACAAAACATCATTAGCGCATTTTAACTTCAAAATAATGCGAAACACATCAATTGACATAAAAAATGCGCATGCAAAACGTCCAAAAATGCAACCAAAAACTAACACAACAATATTATAGTAATTTTTTTCCATATTGTCAAAATAGGGTTTAATTGTTGCTAATATATTGAATTTATGAATATGTAAATAACATTATATATAAACGAAAAGAAAATTAAAAACTATTGCTCTTAACATGCTGAAAAATTATATTTAAAAAGGAAACACGAATAAAAAACTAAGATATTGAATCTTTGTTGATCATTTTATATTTTTTCTTGTTTGATCTTGATGATTGGAGGAGCTTTTTCTTCCTTTGACTTGCTGATGAGATAAATTTGGCCAACGACTGTTGATCATCACGCCACTTGGAATTTCAATACAATATTCAATCTTTTTTTTTATTCTTCTTTTTTTCTTCTCTTATACTTCGGTAGCGGCTACAACTCAGTAGTTGATTTTTTTTCTCCCGTCTTCAAATTTTCCATTGAATCTTTCCGCTGTTCATCTTGAGTTAGATTTTGCAAATTTAATGATTTTTCAATCTCGTTAATACATTTTTTTTTCATTCTTTGTAATTTAAGTTGGAATTTTAGAAAATTATTTAATTATACGTTATTTAATATTTCTTTATAATAATAGTAATAATAATAATAATATACTACTATTGTTTGTATTTTAAAATTGAAAACATTGTAGGTAGTAAAGACGATTAAAACAATTTATGCATTATAATGATAATTTAAGTGTCTCGAAAAATAAGGTACGATCAGCCTTACCGTACAATCCAATAAAAAGTGATATTCATCCTGAAGAAAAGTGATAATTATTCTTTTACTTTCTAATATGATTAATATTTCATGTGACAATTATTATCAAGAAATATGATAATTATCCTATAAAATGTGACAATTTGAATCCGGCTAAACTGTAAAATCCATCATACCCAATTCCATCTCTTTAATTATTATAGTCATAATTAATTAATTAATTTGAACCAAACATTAAATATGGAATATATTGTATTATTCATGCCTCGCAGTCCCACCGAACATTATGAATTGATTAATTTGGGATGCACGAGGTTTGGAGAACCCCGTGCATTATGTGAGTTTCGTCGACTCTTAGTCGGCACTTCTCCGAATTTAGTTTTTGTGAGTGAAACTAAAGTAACTAGAAATAAGAGTCAAAGGTGGAGAGAAGAGTTGGGGTACAATTTTTTTCATATAACTAGTAGTATTGTCGTACGTGTGTCGCACGATGCACGTACTATTGATAGATTTTAATAATAAGAATATACATGTATGAAGAATAAAATAGTCATATCATAATACATATAAATACGTAAATAAATCATACCACAATTTTGAGGAAATTTAAATGCAAGAGGATTCTTATCTTATTTCAAATGATTCTTATCTCATATCAAATAAATAAAACATATTTCTATTAATTTATTAAACTACCCTAAGAGCACCCACAATGGGAGACCTACCTTAGGGTAGGTCTCCCAATATTTTAGAATACTTTATGCACTTTTTGTGGGACCTCAATGATTGAGAGACCGGTCTCTAAATCGGCCACAATGGGGTAGGTCTCTCACCCCGGTCTCTGACCTAGGTCTTTCATTATTTTAATTATATTTTAATATTATTTTTATGTTTTATATTTATTTTGAATAATAAAAATAATTATAATTAAAATATTACGAAATAATTAAGAAATAACTAAATTGTATTTGAAACATTGGAAAATTACAATACAATTTGGAATTTAAAAACGAAAAATTAAATACTACGAAATATCCTACTGACCAAAACCCCATTTCTTCTCGAGCATCATGCAAACTTTGCGGTGATTTTCCAATACATCCGGGTCCATATCTTTCGTTGGCCTCGTGTAGATATCGTAGGCGGTCCCTAATTCAGATGAGCGTTTGATCTCTCTAATTTCTTGAGTGATGCGCTCGAGTTTGTCGTCTTGGACGTCCACGGCCTTGCCCTTTCCCTTTCCTTTTTTGGCCGACTTCTGTCCCAGTGGTCGGGAAATCCTCGAAGACTCCTCGGTTGCAGATTCAGCGTTGCTCGGATTGCTCGGATTGCTCGGCCAGCTCGGATTGCTCGAATGGCTTGTGTAGCTCCCGTCCTCTCGATTCTTCGTTCTTTTCGCCGGTTGTGTCGGGACGTCTGGATTTATGAAGTTGGGCAGATCTTTGACTACCGCCCACGGCTTATGTTTATTGAAATTCTTCTTCGTTTCCCTGTAGAAGCCATCCTCAGCCAAGTGGATGAGATCGAGGTCGCTTTGCCCGCTTCCATGCGCCCTCTGTGCTTTTACGTATTCGGCATTGAATATTAAAATTTCCTTCTTTGCGCGTTTCCGCGCCTGCCGAAGATGTTCGGAATCCCTCGCCGGTGTGCCTTTAGGCCGTATGTCGTTGTAGCGCCTTCCAATTCGCCGCCAAAATTCACCTAGCTTCTGATTATTGGCGACGATGGGATCAAGACCGATGTCCACGTAGCACCGGGCGAGGCACTCCAATTCGTCGTTGGAATAATTGACATATTTCCCCCTCGTTGTACCGGAGGTTGTTGTCGCCTTCTTTTTTCCCTTTCCCTTCCCCTTTGTTGGAGGCGGCGACAGTGGAGGAGAATTTTGCTCCTCTTCCTCTTCTTCTTGCTCATCATCGTCGTCGTCGTCGTCGTTCAAGTTGAAAGATTGAAACTGACGATATGCACCGGCCGGCGTGGAGAAAGATTAAAAGCCGCCACCGGGCGGCGTGGAGAAAGGTTGAAAACAGCCACCGGGCGAGGAGGAGAAAGGTTGAAAACCGCCACCAGGCGAGGGCGATGAGGAGAATAGTTGACGTTGCGGGATAGAATAGGGGGATGGCTCGTTGGATTGCGGAGAATTTTGCATATACGGGAACCCGCTCGGTTGTTGATACCCAAACCAATTGTTGAATTGAGCATCTTTGTCACCCATTTTTTGATTAAGAAATGATAATTTGTGAAATAAAATGGAGGAAGATGGAAATGGAAGAAGATAGAGATTGTAGGTAGAAAATGTGTGATTTGAAGTGTAATAAGATGTGGTATTTATAGGTAGAAAATGTGGAAAAAAAAAATAAAAAACTAGTCGTTTTTAGCCGTTGCATTATAATTTTTTTTTAATTGCAACAGAAAAAAAATTAATAAAATAACACGTCCCAGGTCGCAACCTCGGGCGCAGCCCGACCTGGGGTGCGACCGACCAGGTCGCTACAATGGGTGCGACCGGAGGAGGGGCGGTCGTTGGGCCAGCGACCGGGCCCTTCGACCGCCATTGTAGATACTCTAAATGATTTAAATAAATAAGAATATTATAAGTATAATCAAATAATAATATATATATATATATATTCCTTATAATTAAATCTATAATATGGATGTAATAGATAAATCAATTTTTATAAACAAGACACTTTTATAATAGAGGTAATATAATGAAATGACATTTTCACTTAGTAAAACACAATAGTTGATAAAAGTTAAAAATTACACAAAAATAGCACTTTTAAAATTTTTTGGACCATTTTACCTTTACTTTCCACCAAACTCACTTTTTTCTCTCTCCTCTCTCCTCCGCCCACCTGCATTTAGTTTTTTCTCTTCCACTTTTTTTCTCTCTCCTCTCTTCTTTCTTCCAATGTTTTAAAAACCGGACCGAAGATCGAACCGGTGAGGCCTCCGGGTCATGGTTCAACCGGTTCAACCGTGTTTGAACCGTTTAATCGAACCGTTCAATAAATAAATAAAAATAATAATTAAATAAATAATAAAATATTAAAATATTCATAATTTTTTAAGAAATACATATTAAAATCCATCATAAATATATTTATATTTTTCATGTGTAGATATTCTTAATAAATATATTCAAAATTTATTATATTAAAAATATATTTGGTATCAAAAGTAGTTGAGAATCGAAAAAAAAACTAAAATTGAAATTTAGACATACTTTTATAGTATTCTGAATTAATAGTAATAATAATAATAATAAATGTTGAATATTGAACAAGTGTATAGGTTAGAGGAGTTGGTTGAGACCTTAGACTAACATCTAGATGTCCAAGGTTCAAGTCTCATCTCCGATCCTGTTTTTAAAATATTGTTTTCTTCTCTCTTTCTTCTATTTTCTCTCACCTCCCTTCCTTAGCTTTCCTCGTCCAGCGTCCATTTATTTTCTCACATCTCACAGTTGCGATACATTCTACCTATCTCACACATTTTTTTCGATATGTTTTGATAGACAGATTCCGGTGATTGTGATGTATTTTGTTTCCGATAAAGTTTGCTAATATTTTTTTCGGCGATTTTTGGTGGAACAATTGATTCTAATGGATGTAATGGTATTTTTTTGTTCTTTATTATCTTGTTTTCATGATATGTTATTTGTATAATTGAGTTCATGTATCATTTAATCGAAGTTTGTCGTCTGTCCTCTTTGGGCTGATTCGAAATCACTGTTAGTACGAATTACAGTTGGTACGATTTGTAATTTCGTACCTCTTGTAGGTACGAATATGTAAACAATACCTCTTGTAGGTACAAATATGTATATTCGTACCGTGTACAAGTGCAACTCGAATTTATACGTCGGTACGAATTCATATATTCATACTGCATATCAGTCAAACAGAGTGCTATAAGACTGTACGCATATCTATATATTCGTATCGCGTACCGATACAACACGTAGCTCTCTTTCTTCTCTTTTCTCTCTCCTCCCTCCCTTAGCTTTCCTCGTCCAGCGTCCATTTATTTGTAATACCCCGTTTTTCTTGCATAAATTGCCTTAGTTTTTCTTTAATTAAATTAAGGAAATTAAGAAGAAGAAAATTTCCTTTTTATTAATTTTCTTCGGCAACCCTAATTTTTGCCGTAAAAAGGAATTAAATTATTTTTGTCTCGTCTCGGTTAACCTGAAACGAGGAAGAATTTATGTTTATCAATATGTGCTTACATATTTGATTTTTAGTTAAGAAAACTATGAATTTAATTTTCTTAATTAAATTTATTAGTAATTAATTATCTAAGTTGATAATTTTTATTTATTCGGAAATGACTCGTTTTTCCGTGTTTTATTACCAAAACTTGAATTAGGGTTTGAGAGGCCCTAATTGATTTTTCTAAAGTGAGAAATTAGTGATTGAAGTTATGATTAGCAAGTTAGTAATTAATTGATTAAATTAAGCATTTAATTAATTAAATAATCCTAATTATTACCTAAGCAATGACCTAACTAATGACCTAAGTGATGACCTTATCTTGTTGACTTTTGTGTTAATTAATTAATTAATTAACCTATGCTATTTATATATATATATGTATCATTTCACTCAAATCCTCTCATCTCTCTCTCGCCATTTCTCTCTCAAATGGCAGAACACTTTCACACACTTAAATCCTTCATTTAAGTCTTCATAATCCAAGCTCGAAGATCAAGGTTTTCATCCAAATCATTTCCAAGTTATTAATCAAGGTTAGATATAAGTTTAATTCAAGTTTATAGCTTAAAAATAAGCTTTGATCATCTTATTTTTTAAATTCCAGATTTTTCGAAAATGAAGGAAGAATTAGGGGTTTATAAATTTTGATGATGGATGATCAAATTAATTGATTATTTGAGCTTAGATAATTATTCTAAGCATGTTTGATGTTGGAAGTAATCAAAGAATCAAAGTCCTTCTATTATTTTCAAAATAGCCGAAAATATTAATTAAAATTAGGGGTTTTTGATCCTTTGATCCTATGATCAAATTGATGATTTCTATGAGCTCCTATGATGATTATAAACATGTTTGATGGTTTGATTTATTAAGATTTGAGAAATTTCAATTTAAATTAACATGATTGGAAGTGATTAGAATGAAATTTGGATTTTAAATTCTTAATTTATCAAAAGAACCGAAATATATATATGTACAATAAAGCCATGTATTTGATTTTAATGAAGAAAATAATGATAGAAATGGAATCTACGTAAAAAAATTAAGTGACGTAGAATTTTTCAGAATTTTAATACAAGTTTTGAAATTGAAAGTTTCTAGAGTTTAATTCCTTGATTAACCCAGTTGGACCAAGTCAGCTTCATTAACTATCCCGTCAATTTGGATTTACCTAAATTGGACTCGATCCATTTGGATTTACTCGACCTGGACCTAGCTGGAATTACAATTTGGACCAGTCAGTGGATTTACCCAAATTGGACTCATTCCGAATTGGACTCGATCATTGGATTTACTCATTGGACCGACTTGGAATTACCTAAATTTGGATCGATCATTGGATTTACCTGGACTCGATCAATTGGATTTACCCACTGGACCCGATCATTGGATTTACCCAATTGAACCGTCATTGGATTAACTTGGTCCAACTCGGTTTTCCGGACTCTGTTTTTAATGGCTAGTTTTTGTTTTTCTAAATTTTGGCTATTGTTTTCAATTTGTTTTCGGCCGGCTCATTTCCGGCCATTTTTTCGGTTTTCCGGCCCGGCTTTGTTTTTCCGCTTGTTTTTTCTCGGTTTTTTTCGCTTTTCCAAATAACTCGGTTTTTCCAAATTAGCTTGATTTTCCAGATAGCTTGATTTATCCAGCTAATCTTTGATCAACTTGTTTTCAGTTGTTTCTTTCGTAAACTCAAAAGTTATAATGTTAAGCTTAAATGTTATCAAATAACTTAAGCATTTTTTTTGATGTGCTAAAATAAATAAAGAAAGAGCTTAATGGTTAATGAGATGCTTATATGAAGAAATGAAATATTTTTTTTATGATATGATTAATGTTGACAATAGTATAAGTTATAAGTCAATAAATATTAATGAAAAGATGGAAGGGTTAGAAGTAAAGTATATGTTTGCTTATGTCTTTAGAAGTTCTTTTCGAATAGTGAATGATTAAGAGCTAATGATGATTTTAAGTATTAATGACACACTAATGATGAATTAAGTGTTAATGATACGTCATTAATGAGTTAATATGTCAAAGACATATTTTGATAATAATATAATATTAAGTTTAAATATTATCCAAAAAGTTTAAGCATTTATATTATGCTTAAATAATTAAATAAAAAGCTTAAGTGTTAATCAGATGTTTATATGACTAAATGAGATGTTTATTTGTTAAGGAAATGTTTATGTGATAATGATACGATAGTATGATAGATGGCAAGCTTAAGTGGTTAATGAAGTTATTAGTATGATTTTAACTGTTAATTAAGTTAGTTACGAGCGTTTAAGAAGTTAAGTTAGAAATTCTCAAGTTTCGTCGAGTTTCGACGTAGAATTTCGAAGTAAATTAGAAGTTAAGAATATCAAATTCGTTTATTCGATAGTAGTTAATTCTCGTTACGAATTCGTGAATTCTAGTTCGAATGAAGGATCGAGTGGAAGTGTGAATCCGAGGATTCAGAATCGATAAAGGTTAAGTCCAAAGCTTCAATTATCAGATGGGCTTTCTAACCAATGAAATGACGAATGAAGTTATATGATTATATATGAGATGTTTTAAAAATGATTGACTTGCCAAATGTTTAAGTTCTTGTATGTTACCATCTACTATAGCAAGACGAATTCGGTCCTACGCAAGGTAGGATTTGTGTACACTATTTTGTAATCGGGAGCCTTCCGAAAGGAATGGACGATTACAAGTGTTTGAGAAGGAGGCCTCCTTCTCAACACTATCATTATGTGATTGTAGATCTGGTACATACATCCTAAAGTATATGTCTGGCCAGACAAACATGATTTACAGAAAAGAAGAAGTTGAGAATGCACAGGTTTATTTTGAGAAACAAAAATTACTTGTGTTTATGCTTTATGGCAAGTTTAATCTCTAACTCTAAGAAGTAAGTTTCAAAATATTTTGGCATGTGCCCACTGAGTACGAAGTACTCAGCCCCGCCTATTATTTCTAAAATGTGCAGGTTACTCAGGATGAAGATGATCGTGTGCCGGCGGACTTGTTGTTGTTGTTATTATTTTATTAATGTTAAGAGTCATTTTGATGAGCTTAGAACCTAGAATATATGTCTTCACACATATATTCTCTCGTTTTTCCGCTGCAAGATTATGATATTGAGATTAGTATAAGTTGATGAAGTGTTGAAGTCTGAAGTCTCGAACTATGTTTGTTATCTTATTTTGAAGTCTAGCCAATCTAATTATCTATATAATAGTTGTTCGTTATATTGGAAGTTCAGTCTTATTACAACTGATTTTATCGTGCTTTCTTGATCCTGAAAATCAGCTCATTTCCTTCATGGTTGTTGCCATTAATCTGGTTGATGAGATTATTGATTTCCGAGCTGATTTGAGATTGTATTTGATGATATGCATATTTTAAAAAGAGATCAAATGTTCGTTTCATTAATCTCGAGTTACGCATGTCATAATTATCCTAAGTTTGATGATTTGTCGAGCATGAGTTGCCTTGTTTGCTCTTAAATGATAGCAGGGTCGCTATCTTAATCCTTTTGTTAATCATAAATTGTGTAAGTCGTGGGACCCACCGGCTTTGTCATCTAATTTCTAGGCCGGGCTGCGACATTATTTTTCTCACATCTCACAGTTGCGATACATTCTACCTATCTCACACATTTTTTTCGATATGTTTTGATAGACAGATTCCGGTGATTGTGATGTATTTTGTTTCCGACAAAGTTTGCTAATATTTTTTCCGGCGATTTTTGGTGGAACAATTGATTCTGATGGATGTAATGGTATTTTTTTGTTCTTTATTATCTTGTTTTCATGATATGTTGTTTGTATAATTGAGTTCATGTATCATTTAATCGAAGTTTGTCGTCTGTCCTCTTTGGGCTGATTCGAAATCACTATTAGTACGAATTACAGTTGGTACGATTTGTAATTTCGTACCTCTTGTAGGTACGAATTTGTAAATCGTACCTCTTGTAGGTACGAATATGTAAATAATACCTCTTGTAGGTACAAATATGTATATTCGTACCGCGTACAAGTGCAACTCGAATTTATACGTTGGTACGAATTCATATATTCATACTGCATATCAGTCAAACAGAGTGCTATAAGACTGTACGCATATCTATATATTCGTACCGCGTACCGATACAACACGTAGCTACATGCAGGTACGGATATATATTTTCGTACCCATTGTAGGTACGAATATATATATAGCGTGTACGTATGCTAGTTACGAGTATGTATATGCGTACCGCATACATGTGGAACACGGAGCTATAAGCTTGTACGAATATGTATATTCGTACCACGTGCCGGTACAACTATTGTGTTACATAGGTACGAATATGTATAATCGTACCGGTTGTAGGTAAGAATTAGGTCATTTTTTACCTAGATTATAATTGTTCCAAATCTGACTGTCTTGTACTAATTTAAGCAGCCAAGGCCATCTTCACTAGTTGTTGCACATAGTGGAGAATGGAATAACAACATATACGAGGGTGGACGAAAAGTGTACATTCTTATACCACCTAGTGGTATAACATATGATTATTAAGCAAGAATGAATTGCGATTGAAAAAGGATAAGAGCATGTCTATGTTTGATATAGATGTTTAGTTATGTCGCCCACTGGTGAAAAACCATGAGAATGAAGATAACAAATGATTTTGAGTTGTCTTATTTGATGGGGTTATTGGAATTGCCTACTGTACATGTGACTGCTTGTCTTAGAACTAATGACTCTCAGCCAAGGATGAAATTTTTTACTCCAAGGAACGTTCAAAATGACAATGAGTACGATCCTGGTGATGACGATGAACTCAATACAAATATAAAATATTGATCATTTTGTACCAGTTGTACAAACTATTTGAAAATATTTTGTTAAATTACAAATCTAAATTAGACAAATTGCAAAATATGAATAATATGGGCAATTTGATAAATTAGAGCAACTAATAATACTAATATTGTAACAAATTGTTTACAAACCAGAAATTGTAGCAAATTATTTATAAATAATAATTCTACATCCACTAATTTCTAATCATGTTCAATGCATGTATGTGTTCTTGACCTCTTTCCAAACAGAACGATCAAATGTATCCAAAAAAATGCGGATATCACAAATAATAGACTCGTATTCGGTTGTCATCACCTTGTAGGTTTTATCAACCAAATCCTTCCTTTTGTATGCCCAAGCAACCTTCCATAGAACAAACAAGAAACAAATCAGTATTATATGAAACACAGTGAAAACACAACACGAATGATATGAATATTATATCCGTATCGGGTACCTCTTCAAATCAAGGTAACTCCGGTACGAAATGTCAACATTGTTACCAGAATAAAGGTTTATAACCTAGTACCCCGGTATGAAATGGTTTTTTCGTACCGAGTTACCATTTCATAATATGGTATCCCCATATGAAATGTCCATATTCGTACCACAAAACCATGTTACATCATGATATACTGGTATAAATTGGTAATTTTGTACCGAGTTACCACTTCATAATATGGTATTCCAGTAAAAAAATTCCATATTCGTACCAAGTATCAGGTTATGGTGTGGTATGCCCGGTACGAATATGCAATTTTCGCATTGGGGTACCAGGTTAGTGCACAAAGAAATCAAATATCATGCATCATAATACCCAGAATTCTACAACAATTCAATCCAAATCAAGCACGAAAAATCCAAAAAGCACGAAAAACCCAAAAAGCACGAAAAACCCAGAATCAAGGTACGCTAATAAGATTTTAGCAAACCGTACCAGCAAACAAGCACGAACAAACAATATCAAGGTACCCGAGTAAAAATTTCACAAATCGGACCAGTAACCAAGCACGAAAAACTCCAAATCGAGCAATTCACCTAGAAAACCTATTCAATCGCCCAAATCTTACCTATTCATATAGAAATCAAGCACGAAAGCATGGTACGTCGGTACGAATAAAGCATATTCGTTCCAAAAGACAATAATAGATTGTGCGCTACTGGTATGAGTTACTACTAGTACGAATACACTTATTTCGTACCAACTGATTTAACAACAAGCAAGACAGAATCTGCTGAATCAACACAAACGCACCAAATCACCAATAAATCAATTCAAATTCACCAAAAATCACCATAAACTACCATATTCGTATCGAAGTATCACGTTAGGGCGTGGTACGCTAGTACGAAAATAGGATATTCTTACCAAAGTATCAAGCACGAAAATAACCATATTAGGGCGTGGTACGGCGGTATGAATATACCATATTCGCACCGAAGTACCATGTATGCTAGTACGAAAACAGTATATTCGTATACGAATATGATATTGTCGCACCAGCTTAGCACCGTCTAAAGTGATACTCCAGTACGAATATATTATATTCGTACCGACGTACAACGCCCAAACGTGGTCATAAATTCAAAGATTCAATACATCGGTACGAATATCATGTTTTCGTACTAGCGTATCACGCCATAACTTGGTACTTCGGTACGAATATGGTATTTTTCGCATCAGCATACCAAATCTAACGTGGTACTCCGGTACGAATAAACCATATTTGTTCCAAATTACCAATGCATGGTACGGTGGTACGAATACACCTAAACATACCAACAATCGAGCACAAAAATTACCCAGAAATACAACCAAATCAACAATATATAATCAAATTCCCTATAAATAGTGCATGAAAACAACCAAATTATCAAAAAATGAACTATGCAAACACGCAAAGCATCTATAAATCAAGCATGAAAATAACCAAAGCACGAAATCAAAACAATCGTACCAGTGTGCATGGTACGCCGATACGAATTAACTATTTTCATTCCAACAAGCCAATAATGGACTGTGCGCTACTAGTACAAGGCACTACTGGTACGAATTCACTTATTTTGTACCAACTGATTTTTGACAGCAAACAGAAATTTCCTGCAAAAATACAAACGAACCATAAATCACTTCAAATACACCCAAATAACCCAAAAATCAACCCAAATACACCATAAAATCATTAGAAACTATATGAAAACGAGAGATCTAGGATTTTTCTAGAGAGAGAGAGAGAAAAAAACAAGAGAAAAAGAGAAGAAAGAAGATCTAGAATTTCCGGCGGTGCTTGGATCTGGACGGTGGGTGGTGCGGTGGCGTTGTGAGTTGCAGAGCACAACGGGGATGGGCGGAGAACGACGTAGACGGTGGCCGGAATGCTGGTAAGAAAATCGTCGAAGAGAGGAGAGGAGAGGAGAGGAGAGAAGAAGAGAGGAGAGAGAAATTTTGTCAAATCTGAAAATTTGAATTGTGATGAATTTTTGACTCTCCACCCTACCAAGGGCATAAGGGTCCTAAAATTTTTTAAAGTGCCATTTTTTGTGTAATTTTTAATTTTTGCCAACTATCGTGTTTTACTAGGTGAGTGTCATTATGTGAGTTGACTCTTTATAATAAGTATAGATATAGATAGATAAACCTTAGAAACAAGTTGGTCGGAAGAAAATATATAGGACGTTGGTAGCACGAGCTACATAATATTCATTTACATATGTAGTAGCACCAATGTCTCAAAAAGCATATGCAGCACCAGCACAAGGTAATAGCTCAGTTAAAAAGATAACATGTATACCGATATATTTTACAGAGTACAGGCAACATTAATTAATTAATATGTATATAGTCCAAATTTGTAGGTTTTGCTGGGGTAGCAGTGGAAGCATTTATTACCCCCAAATCCACACTTAGTGTTGTAGCCTGGATAATCAAGATGGTTGAATTTGACGGCCTCGATCAGCCGGAGTCCGCCGCCACGAGCAAGGGACATCAGCCTCCACTCGCCGTGGAAACCGTTGGTCTTGTGGGTTATGTGAATCTCTCCGTTTTCCCTTATCATCTCTCTTGCATTCTCCAGAAACTGCCTCACCAGACTCCGGTGATGTCTGCACCCACACACACTGTTGAAAGTAGTTTTTTCCTACTTTCATCAAAATTGAAAAGTATGTAGAATTTAGTTAATTACAAGTAACTTGATTTGACTTACTCTAGTTGAGATTGGCGCGGTAAATCCTTTAGGCCACCTAATCCAGCGTAGGGGAAGTTGTAAATTATACGATCAAATTTAAGTTGTCCGAGCAGTTGATGGTGGGCCATGGTGGTGGCATCAATCCCATGCATCAACCTGCTTCCCCTGCTTCTTAGCTTCTCAATGTTGCTCACAGCGTCGTTCAAGTAATGCTTCTTCAGAAATGCTGCCAAATTAATCAAACATATATGCATAATATAATGTTGTTAAAGATGATATATATAGGCATTATTAAGTCGTGTGTATATATACATAGGGAATCTAGAGATGTTGCAGTGATGTTGGGGGCGGAGGCGAAGGAGACGGCGAGACAAGCGGAGAAGGAGAAATCTCCCTCGCCCACCAACAATATTCTTTGCCGGCTGCTGTAATGCTTAATCCACTTCTCTTCCACCACCACAATAACACTCTTTATCTCAATTTCATCATCACTTTCTTCTGTTGAGTTCATTGACAAAGTAGTGTCGTCCGCAAAATGAGGGGCATTTCTCGAAGCATTTTCTTCTACAAAAACAGGGGCACACATCATTCCGTCACTCGTGTCAGCGCACGCGAGTGAGCGGAACACCACATGATGATGATGATGATGATGATGATGATGATGATCCGTTTCGACGGAGGAGTAGTTTTCTTCTTGATGCCAGGAAACACGATCAAAATCGTCGTCACAGTACTCCGAATCTTCATCATCATATAGTGAAGTAGGTGAAGAAGTGGGAGAAGGGGTTTGATCTAGAAACGGTTGGGTGCTTATGGTTGATGTTGATGGTGGATTTTGAAGTGGAAGTAAGGGATCTGCTGGCTTTGCATTATAGAAGAAGATGAAACCAACTTTGAGCAGAAGGCCCTTTACAGTCTTGATTGAAATGCTGAAGAATCTGCTTAATCTGCGAAAGATCCCCATTATATTTTTTTTCCTTGATCTTCACAAAATCTCAGACACCGACACGAAGGTCAGACCTGAAGAAGACAAATAATCAACATTACAAATTAAGGGATTTTTATCTTTAAAAAAAAAATTAACAATTAAATTTAAAGACCACGTCATAATAAACTTGAACCCGATACCTTTAATCTGGACAATAACCACTCTACCACTAAATCAACACAGACACACCGAGTTTTTACTTTTGAGGTACACTTGGGTTGGTGCGGGCGCCTATGGCCTGAAGATGGTATTATCTCTTTCACAATTATGATCCATCACTTTTTGTCACATTAATAATTTTATTGTTTTAATATTATTATGATACAATAAGATAATTTATTATACACTCTATTTGGATTGAATTCTAAATAATAATCATAAAACCAAACTAAAACACAAAATATTGAAATTGAAGAAAAAAGAAAAGAAAAAATACCTATAAAAATTGATAGTGGAACACACGTGTGGTGGCATGGTGCAATCGAATTGTAGTATTCATTTACTTAATTGACTCATATTTTTCTCTTCACAACTCTCAACTTCTCAAGCATAATTAAAATACAAATATTATAAATTTTAATTGGATTTATTAATGAGTCTTTACGAATAATTATGGAATTATATTAAGATACAAGAAAATGAAATTCAAGAAAAAATAAGAAGTAGAATAGAGGGATCTTATAATGCACTTGGTCATGGAGTAAATCATTCGGTATCCAAAATTAAATTTTTGCCGTCCTATATCATTTTCTATATTGAATTAAGCTAAACAACGGTACTTTTAATTGACGTGGATTTTTTATTCAAGTATTGATAATTTACGCAGATTTTCAATGATCAGTGTGACTATCCTATATCATAGAAAAAGGATCAGTTTAGATTTAAAAATAAAAATTAATTTATGAGATACTATTTCTCAATTATCTAAAATGTGATTTATTTCTGTAAAATTTGTCCAAAAAACCAAACAAGATAAGTTAAATCAAACGACCTAAAGTTGTCAGTTGATTTGATCATTCAATAGATTTTAAGCAGTCAAAAACCATCAACCATTGAAAAATCCTCCATGATCGCTTCTCATATAAAGGATAAGGGAGAAAAATTTACCGGATGAGCAAGCTTGGAGCTCAAGATGCAACCACCGATCGTCGCCAAATGGAATGTGAACTAGTTCATCCGCTAGTCGTTGCAGGAGAGAGAGAGAGAGAGAGAGAGTTCAGATGGAATTAAACACAGTGCAGAAGAAGACTTCATGCCGAAGACTTAAAATCAAAGGTGACAGCGACGATGACGAAGGCAAATCATTTTCCTTGCTAGTGGTTGTTGCCACAGTCATCTTTTGATTAGTAAATTCGGATTTCATGGCTCCGTACCATTTTAAAGCTACTGGACCCAATAAAATGGTACACGTATTACTTTACAATTTAAAGTAATCAATACTCTCTCCGTCCCGTCATAAGTGACCACATTTTCTTATTGGAATGTCCCATCATAAGTGGCCACTTTTCTAATATGGAAATACCCTCTCTCACACAAAAGATGTGGGCTCCACCACTTTTTATCTTTTTATCCTTTAAACACTCTACTCCTAAATACCCGTGCCCAAAAGAAAGTAGTCACTTATCATGGGGCGGAGGTAGTACTAGATTACCCCTATATGATCTAAAGAATTTATTTTTCTCCTTTTAACCCCACCATATGTTTGGATCCATTATTACAATAATGCTCCATATTTTACTGAAAATGATTTTATATGGACACCTTTTATAAGCATCACTCTCATTTTATTCACATTTATCGAAACCGGCGGTTTTTCGGTAAATCAATAAACCGTTTACCGAAAAGACACGGTACGGTACGGTATTCGGTAATGATTTCTATCAATTTTCGGTTTCGGTAATTTACCGCCAATTTCTCGGTAAACCGGTTTACCGATTTTAAATCTTATGTAAATAAAAAATAAATAAACTACAAAAGTCTATTTCTAAAATTTAAATTCTAATTCTAAAATTCTAAATCAGCCACCCACCCCCCATTGGCATCGGACACTCATAACTCTCCAGCCCTAACACTCACAAATCCCTAACTTCACACCGGCGCCACCACTCCTCGCCGGCTCGCCGCCAAAGCTCTGCCTCCGACCTGCTTCCGCCTCATTGCTCCAGCCTCCGCCTCCTCCTCATTGCTCCAGCCTCCGCCTCTGACTCTGCCTCCACCTGGACCACCTCCGCCTCATAATTGCTCCAGCCTCCGCCTCCGCCTCCTCCATCACCTCTGCACCCGTACGTATTTTTCTGATTTTCTCTAATTATTTGTGCATATTTTTTTTAATTTTCCCGTCGACTGGCGAGCTGAGCTCGGTGATTTGAGGCTTTGAGCAATGAGTTATTGAGTTTTATCATTTTAGGGTCTTAAATCTTGACTACATTTTACCAAATTCAATTGAATTGATTTTATGAATGAATAAAATAAATAAAGAACATCACAATATTGGAAATACTTCGGTGATTTAAGCAATGAATTTGGACTTTGGGTGAATTTTTTTTAATCCTTGTTTTAGTGAATCTTCAATTCATATGTTGGCAATTTGGGTCATTGGGCAGCCGGCAGGGTTGGGTTATTTTGGGGTTTTTTTTAGGATTTAGTTGTTGAAATTTTATTATGTCATTTACTAGTTATTTAGTTATTATATGTTTCATTGTTTGAGTATGTGGACAGATTGTAATTGTATTGATTACTATTTGCTTTATGTATATTATTTTTAGATGGAATAACATATTGAGTCCCAAGCACCTATAGGTCCAGAACAAGGTAGCAGTAGGCTTGTGGATATTGATGTTAAGATGGTTGAAGATGACATAGTTGTACAAGAGAAAGAGGCAGGGGCGGGTTCTTATCATGCAGCAGTAACAACTGGAGGAAAACCACCCGTAAATCCAAAAAAACGAAAAAAGACACGAAGGGTAAAGCTGAAGAAGCTGCCACAGAAAAAGCTCCAGTAAGAACATCACAATATTGGAAATACTTCGAAGAGTTGACTATCATAGACGAACATGGAGAAAAGAAGACAAAAGGCAAATGCAAGACATGTGGAACCTTAATTGCAGCCAATACAGCTCTCAACGGGACTTCGGGCTTGAAGAGTCATACTAGGGTATGTATGAAGAGACAAGCAACAAAGAGAAATGATGGTCAAACAATGCTCAGCTTGCAAGAAAATACAGATGGATCAGTAGGAGGGACGTTGACAGTTTGAAAATTCGATCAAACTGCTTGTAGGATTGCATTGGTCGAAATGATCATACTAGATGAGCTTCCTTTCGGGTTTGTTGAGCGAGAAGGATTCAAGAAATTTGTAGAAAAACTTCAGCCTCAGTTCAGGATCCCTGGCAGACACACCATACGAGCTGACTGTGTGAAGATGTTTATGGAGCAAAAGATCGCTATGAAGTCTTTCTTTCAAAGAAAAGACATGGGAAGAGTGTCGATCACCACAGATTGTTGGACTGCATGCAATAACACAAGTTTTATTTGTGTTACAGTTCATTTCATCGACAAAGATTGGATCTTGCACAAGAAAATAATTAATTTTCGCAAGATTTGCGATCCATGAGGGGATGATCTGGGTGCTTCGATCATCTCTTCATTGGAGGAGTGGGGGCTGCAAAGAGTCTTGTGTTGCACGATGGATAATGCATCGGCAAATGATGGATGCATTAGGTACATGAAGCCTATCTTGGAGAGGTGGAATACAAGTGTAGCTGGTGGGAAGTTTCTTCATGTGCGTTGTGTTGCACACATTTTGAATCTGGTTGTCCATGACGGTTTAGAGGAGATAGGGTTGTCTGTGAGACGAGTTAGAGAAGCTGTGAAGTGGATTGGAGGCTCATCTGCTAGATCTCAAGCATTCAAGAATGTTGCAATTGCCGTCCACATTGATTGCTCCAAGTCTTTGTGTTTGGATGTGCCGACGCGGTGGAACTCGACGTATCTAATGTTAGAGTCAGCCATTCCGTATGAGGATGCCTTTAAGTTTTTCGGTGGGATGCAAGTAGACTTTGCAAATGATATGAATCAAAAGAGGTACAAAGACCAACCTCTTGGGATCCCTGAAGAGCAAGATTGGGTGCAAGTCAAGAGGATGATGGAGTACGTGGAGAAGTTCTATGATCTGACCCTTCTTGTCTCCGGCACCACGTATGTCACGTCGCATCAATTTTTCATGCAAATGTGCGATATTTTTTAGCTTATTTCAGACTTGGAGTTGGAAGATGATGAAGAGGTCAGTTCGATGGCAAAGAAGATGAAGACAAAGCTTGGGAAGTATTGGTTGGAGACAAATGAGTTGAATCCAAAGATGAACAAGATTCTTTACATCGCTGCACTATTGGATCCGAGGCAGAAAATGAAGCATATTGAGAAATGTCTGAAGTCAGTGTATAGCGCAAAGAGGGCAGCCGGATTGGTGCAAGAGGTGAATAACTCAATGCATGAGTTGTTTGAGCTGTATAAGAAAGAAATTACTCCTATTTCTGCACCAAGAGCCACTACATTCTCAAGCCGTACTACCATGGGTCGACGAGATCGTCGAGGTAAAAGTTCTAGCTCTTTATGTACTTTGTCGATTGCTACTGATGCAGAACCTGAAGCTTCGGATAATTCAGAGATCACTCTCTACTTCACTGAAAAACAATATGTGATGGCACCAGAAGAGATAGATAATTGGGATATTCTTAACTGGTGGATGAAGAATGGACCACGTTTTCCCGTGTTGAGTGAGATGGCTAGAGATATCTTAGCCATCCCCATATCTAGCGTTGCTTCGGAGTCTGCCTTTAGTACGGGAGGTCACGTTCTCTCTCAGTTTAGAAGTTCTTTGACTCCTGATATGGTTGAGGCTCTTATATGCGCTGAAGATTGGTTGAGATCTTCTTCGGTTGACCATCTTCTTAAGGAGGAAGAAGATGTCCCTGAAACCGAATTACAAAAAGAATTTGAATCAGGTAAGTTAATAAATATTGTCTTTTTATATCAACTATCGGTATATTATGCTAACTAACTATTTACTTGATATTTGTTACTTATTGATTTACAGTGATAGCCACTTTTGGAAGTGGAGAGCTTGGAGGCGACTCGAGCACTAAGAGTACGACATTTAGTGCTCCGACAAATGAGAGTGCTGTATGAATCACTAATATTTATGTTTGGTTTGAACTTTAATTTATGTTTCATTTGAATATTTTAACTGTTTGTTATTGGAGCCGAAATTGTTGTGTGAGAGTTTTTGATATTGGATTTGGAGTTCTGTTAATTGAATTCTATTTGAAATTTTGAATATTGGATATTTGGAATTTGTATAATCTATTATAATTTGTATTTGGACTTGGACTTGCATATTTTATATATATATTTGGACAGGATATTTGGAGTTTATATATATTAGTAATTAATAATTTGTTGCGTGTTGGCTTGGCTGTTTGATTCATTTAAGGTGTTTGGATGATTTAGTATTTTAAGTTATATGTTGTATGTCTGTATTTAAGTATTCATTTAAGGGCATATTGTAATCTTTGAATAAGTGTTTCGATAAAATCAAAACAAAACAGGGATAAAATCAAAGAAATAGAGCTGGAAAATTTTTCAATTTTTTTCTTGGGTTATTCCCGGTAATTTCGGTTAACCAGTTACATTAACCGACTCGGTTATCGATTAACCGGTAACCGAGTCGGTAGGGTATTTCGGATTTCGGTTTCGGTAAACCGAAAATTTCGGTACGATTTACCGCGGTAAACCGAAATCTCACCCCTAGTATACAAGAAGAAATATACGCAAGTACTTCCTCCGTCCCAATAGCAAGATCTCACTTGCTTTGGACAAGGTTATTAATAAACAAGAGTAGAAGGAGAAAACGTGGAGAAAAAGTGGTAGATCCTACAACTTTTTAAGAGTTAATTATTTCCATTTTTGGAATGGGACCTTGCTATTTGGACAAATAAAAAAGGAAAGCGAGACCTTGCTATTGAGTTTAAGGGAGTAGTATTTGATCGTGTGCCCCTGATCTAATATTTAAATTTAATTCTATTATTTTAGTTAACATAATATTTTAATTAATATATGTAGCTTATATTTTTTATTTTTTATAGTTAAAAAATATAGAAAACAAACAAGACAAAATAAACCGCATTAAAATATTCAATTAAGAAATTAAATCTAGAATTTAAATTGATTAAAAACCTAATTAATTGCTAAACATCTTATTCAAATATAAATTAAATACTCCCTATGTCCTAAATCAATATATAGGTTCGAAGGCCCCGATACAGATTTTAAGAAAATGAGTTATTTATAATTTATAATAAATGTGAAAAGAGAAAAGTAGCTTTTTGAGAGATATTTTTGTCAAACCATATGAGAGAGAGAAAAGAGATTGTATAAACGAGTTTTAATTTTAAATGAGTTTCGTATATCGTACTCCATCCGTCTCTAAAAAATGTGGTGCATATTTGATATGTTTTGAAGTATAAAATATTAATTGAATCACACAAACCTGGGAGAGATGTAGTATAATATACATATATAGACTTGGAATTTTATTTTTAATCTTTTGTTATTTATACTAGGCCAAATAGTCTGTAAATTACTGAACTTTTGCAACATTAATTAAGTTTTGCAACTATTTGGCATTTAAACTACTCCTTCTGTCCCCAGAAGGTATAGTTAATTTGTTATTTTGGGACGTTTCTTATAAGTGTAGTGTTTTCATAAATGGAAATGACCTCACTAACTTTCTAATATTTTATATCTCACAACAAATCAAATATGTAGCTCATTTCTCCACTCACCAAATATTTTTTTATTTTTTCTTAAAACGCGTGCCGCACTCTCCGCACCACACTAATGCGGGACGAATCCACGATAAATTGGATGTGAGTAGAAAAAGGGACCCACCATAATGAATTGTTGTGAGGTTTAAAATAAGGATAGTGGGTGGGGTTATTTCCCAAATGGAAAGTGATATATTTATCGTGGACGTACGCAAAAGAAAATTGTATTACACTTATGTGAATGGAGGGAGTATAAAGTAAAAACACAATTTTAATTCCCATCGAACTTCAACGGGTCACTTTCTGATATTATATTAATATAATTTATACTCTCTATGTCCCACAAAAACATTTCAAAATTTTATTTTTGATACATCCCATAAAAATATGTTGTTTTTTTTAGACTATTTCTCAACTCATATAATGTGAGACAAATTCTCCACTCAAAATACATTATATTATAATTCTTAAAACTCGTGCCACTTTGATTTTGATATCATTTTATAAGACGCAAGAAATATGTAAAAGGTGATTATAGTCTACATGTACACTCTTAGTATAGAATTCTCGCTACTGAGAGTGTGCTCATAATTTCAAACACCCTCTCCTAATTTTCATTCCACCACCCACCCCCACTTTTCCAAACACTTACCGGTAGGGATGTCAATTGAGCCCGAATCTGACGGGTCGACCCGAATAAACCGAACAAAATAAAGGGTTAGGGTTGATTTTTTACAACCCGAATACATAATCGGGCTATTTGGGCTGGCCCGCTAGGGTTGAAGGGTTATCCGGGCTAGGCCGATCAGGGTTAGGGTCAACCCGAATAACCCTTATGTATTTTTTAAAAAATAAAATAAATAATACATAATACTAATTACTTGTAGTAATTGTATGTCGCGCCCTCTTTTGCTCTACACAGAAATCATAGAAGATGAATGTCATTCAAGTGTTTAGTTTCATTTGTGAGATAACGAATTAAAGTTGAATATTATTGTTATGTTTCATGTCATGCAGTGAACTAGACTTGTTTTGTTGGATGCTATTTTTTGGATTTAATCAAGTTTCTATTTTTGGGGCCACTCGTATTCTTGTTTTGTTACTTTTTAATTTTTTTGTGTGTAGTTTTTTTGCGACAAATATTGAATAGTCAAGAAAATATATACATTTTAATTTTTATTTACAAACTTTGTGACCCGACGGGCCAGCCCGAAGGTTGAGTTTTTTCAACCCGAAAAAAAATCAACCCGATTTAACCCGGACCGAATAGCCCGATATCTCGATAGGGTTGACCCGAAACCGAAAGGGTTGGCCCGATTGACATCCCTACTTACCGGTTCCCACTTTCCCTTCCCAAATCCCAACCCCACTTCTCCACAACTTTTCCAAAAACTTCCCACGTCCATAAGGCAACCTCAAATAAATATATAGACTATGAGTTGGTTTTTTCCAAATTTAAATAGTACTAGTACTTTGTTTTGTTGTTGAGCGCAAATTCGTTCTCAATAAATTCTGAATGCTCTTTTTTTCTTTTTTACACCAATCTGAGTCTTTTATTCGATTAGCACAACAAAAATAAGTAAGAAGAAAAATCATATAGCGAGCAACATGTGAGCGTTTAGACTTTTGAGCCACGGTGCAAATCCACGCAAGTTCCTTTCATTACATTATATTAATGTACCACATTCTAATATTCTATGCCCCCTTCCAAAAATATACATCAGTTGCAGTAGTTAGATATACATACATGCAAAATAAAATAGCAGCCAAAAACAGCAGCACCCTGACATTAAGCTTAGCTTATGAGATGAAGTATAATTTATAGCCGGAATTTGTAGGTCATGCTTGGGTTGCAGTTGAAATTGTTGTCGCCCCCGAATCCACACTTGGTATTGTACCCTGGATACTCCGCATCATTGAATTCCACTGCTTCTACAAGGTTCAGTCCCAGGAGATAAGCCACAGTTATCACCTTCCACTCCTTATGGAATCCATTGGTCTTGTGAGTTATGTGAATTTCACCATTTTCGCTTAACATTTCCTTGGCATTCTCCATGAACTTGCTCACCAGTCTTCTATGACGTCTAAATACACACACATATACCAACAACACCACATCAAAACAAAACATTCAAATGCATTGCTAGCTTCATTTAATTAATTTCCTCTCAACACAAGATTAAAGTGAATACACACAAACGAATTACCGTAGCTGAGCCTCGCGCGGCAACTCCTTGAAAAATCCAGCAAAGGGGAAGTTGAATATTATGCGATCGAATTTGATTCCGCCAAGGACACCATGACTTGCCATTTCAGTTGCATCGATCTCGTGCATCACCCTGCACTTCCTTATGCTCAATTCCACTAGATTCGATAACGCACTCCCGTAATTCTTCACCAAGAAACCTGCATTTCAAATTTATGGCACTTATATTCTCACAACAAACCTCACACACACACACACAAGAAGAGAGAGTAAGTACACAAGCACATATATATACCATGAGAATCGAGAGATGTGGCAACCATGTTAGACGCCAAACCGAAAGCTGAGGCCAAACAAGTCGAGAAGGAGAAATCTCCTTCCCCCACCAGCAGAATCCGGTGGCCGCTACTGTAATGCTTAATCCATCTATCCTCTGCCGCCGCCTCCGCCCTACACTTAACCATCACCGGAACATTCACCCTCCGCCGCCTTCCGTTACTCCCAACATTAGGCGGACCGTTTTCTTTAACAAAAGCAGCTGATTTCTTTACCTTGTCATTCACACTTGTATCAGCAAGTGATGAAGATCCCTTAAGGTCAGGCACAGAAATTGTTAAATATTTCGACTGGTGGGAGGGAGTTTGGCGGTTTCCGTTCTGCCATTGATGAGGGGAAGCAAGAAAATTTTCCCGACGAGCGTACTCCGATTTCTCAGGAAAGTTCAAGTTGTACCGATTCAGCCAAGAAATTACATTTTCTTCCTCATCATCTGTTTCAATGTCCAAAGATTTCATTAAACTCTGCAGGATTCCCATTTTCTTGATCTCTGATCAAATGAGTCTCTTGTTTAGGTGAATGAAGCCTGCGACGTGAAGGTGAAGGGGGGTTTCTACATAAGAAACAAAGTGAAATAAAATAAGATAATAAGCACTCTAAATTGAACAAGCTTTCTTCTCAGTGTAGTTATTGTTCCCCTTCTGAATCAACTACTAACTACTCTTTATTTAATATTTTTCGATTGACGAAATAATTTAAGAGGAGGATGATGATGGCGGTTAATTGGCCTTCCCGAGTTTAGATTTTCAAAACCTTTCTCCTTCTCTCGTTGGTAAATTGTTAACACATGTATATTGATTAGATCAACGACTGAGTCTCCGGAAATAACGAAATAAAGTGAGAAATCGCAATTTCCTTTCAACTCCAATTACGTACGATGAAAATAATTAATGTTGAAAACGCATATAAATTACAAAATCATACCCCAAAACTAAAGGAATTAATTAATTAAGGAAATTAAAGGAGGGAGATGAAGTAGCTCACGGTGTGTAGAGTGACCCTGAAGCTCCGGCAACCAGCAGAAATGGTTATGCTCCAGCGTGGATCATCTGCGCGTAAAGTTAATACTACTGTTCATTGGGTTTTTGGGAGGTGATTAATCGGCATGGGATGGGATGGGATGGGATTGGAAGCTTAATAGGGAAGTTAAGATGAGGAGAAGAAACAGTAGGACATACACTGATACAAGTGTTGTAGTCAATGGCGCTGGAGTCTTGCAAATACGTAGAGTACGTAGCAGATAATAAAGGGGGAAAATCGAATAATTTGTTTCTGCTTTATGTAACGCGGTACACGCACAGGAAAAGGAAAGGAAGGGGGCTCAATCAATTTTACAAATCTATATCTATTATTTGTCTATCTATACTTATATAAAAAGAGGTATGTTTTACAAAATTTAAATTACCTATTATATCCTTATTATATAATTTGATTTAAAGATAATAGTGTTGCCTACGTAATAGGGAGTATATTATGGTGTTACTATATAATTTGATTAACATTACCCTGTTTAGTAATTAATTAAATTGCCCTATATATTATAGTGTTAAATTCTTATTCGTTAATAATATTTTCAATTATTTTAAAAAATCTTAACTTAAAATCTTTTAATGAATTAATTTATATTATCTGAGTATGTTACTATTATACTGATTAGTATAATTTCTTTTTTAATCCAATCGAATTAAGATGAGCACCATCAACTTCAAACTTAATTCAATTATTAGAAATCATATTCCAGTTTTACCCGCATAAACGAGCTTTCTAAATATACTGTATATTTCAATTTAAAAATTTATTTTTTTAAACAAATTATATTGTTATAAATATATACAACTTCCCTTCGTACACCAAAGATTTGTTATGTTTTGACCGGTATGGATTTTAATAAATTTGAGTTGAATGTATTGTGAGTAGAATAGGAGTCCACTTTTAATGCAATGAAGTGAGCAAGACCATTTTGATGTCGGCAAATCCACTAAAACTAATACTACGGAAACCACAAAAGAGTTGGAGAAATATCAGCAATAATTGTACCAATTAATATTGACCCACCTAAATACCGGTTGGGATCTTCTGTCCCAAAGACCCTGTCCTACTCTGTGCCAAACAAAGAAACGTTGTCGTTTGAGATAAAACTCCCCTCTCTCCTATTTCTTTCGTTTCATGTTGCTTCCAATCGGCTCGGCTCAGCCGCTAAAATTCTTTCCTTAATTTCATCTGCTAAATCTTTCCTTCCACAAAAAAAGGAATCAGCTTCAAATCTTTCTCCAATAATGGATATCAATTCTTTTCGATTTTGTATCTCTTTTTCCTTCTCCATCTTCTTTCTTCGTTGACTTGAATGGCATAGAAAAAATTTGGATCGTCAAATTGCATCTTCTGTAAGTATTCTAATACTCCTCCAGTATCCTTTATTCTTGTAGCTGTTGTTCTCTTGGATCGCAAATAATTTTTATAATCTTGAGGTATGAAACTCATATTCTCTCTCCCTCATACTTGTCTCACCATAAGATCATGAGATGCTTTAGGCGTGATGCCCACATCATTTGCCATTTGAATTTGTAATGCCGCCGCTAAAGTTATCTTTCTGTGACTCCTATGTAAGTGTATTTTGTTCGGGCTTGAAAGATAATGATTATGATCTTCAACAAAATCAACCACACAAAGCTTTCCAGTATCTCGACTACTAATTTTCATTTTAGCTTGACAACCAAATCTTGATTACGGACGAGGTTTTTGCACATAGATATCACACTTATATTGTGTTCTTTTTCCTTGAGCACTACAGCAAAAAATTATATCAACTAGTTCACCAGATTTGTTCTTATGGCTTTTGCTCCTTCTTATACCGAAACCCACGCTTTTCGAATACTTCAAATAAAATTCATAAGGATCTTCTTCAGTGTCAAAGCTCATCCCAATCTTAGGAATCTCTTCCTCATTATTCATACCCACAGAGTTGACCAACTCATTACAGTAATGATCATTAACCATATCATTGGCATGATGATTGTAGTCTTCATTATCATCTTCAAAACTCAACCGACGAGAAGATGTGCATCCGCTATCCATAATTGTTCCTTCAGTCATAAAATAAATTAAAAATTTAGAGCTTCATGAATAAAATTTACATGTCAAATTGCAGTCTAATTATAGTTTCCATGTGGTATAGATATAATTACATTTTATATCTTAAGTGGAAGGGAAATTATGGAAGACCATCCAGATACATAGAGAAAGTTCACGTATTGTTTTCTTCCTTAGTTCCATTTCCAAATAAAATTCTTTTTAAATATATGCTTTTGTGTTTAATATGATTGTATAACATCCATAATATATCGGTCTGACTGTATTACCTATGATCTTAAGATGGAGATGTACATCTACAGGACATTCTAATAAAATTTTAAAGCTCCCAGACTCGACAACACAGTCAAAGGATGGTGTATATTCTAGGAAAATATCTCTATGTATGCGAGGTTTTATAATCAAACCTAGAGTGCTTTTATGACCTACATGATACCTAAAGTTATAAGATCTTTATTGTATAGCTCTACCATTGGCATACTCTTTTTCATGATTTAAGCAAAATCTTGAATATTAACCGATTAGAATAGGCATGCAAACAAAGTTAAATTACTAGTAAAAATGTTAAATCATATCAACACATAAGATATGCATGATTACTGTCATCCAATGGAACCTTAATACCGAAAGTAATAATTTGTGAATTTTGTATACTTTTCCAGTAAAAGAAAAAGAAGATTGATTTACCTGATATTTTAATTGAATATTAAGGTATATTTAACTTTTATTAAAATAACAAAAACTGTAAATTGTTATCTGGAAAGACTGATGGTTCTCCAGAATACATGTTATTCGATTTTCATCCCGTCATCCTAAACAGATAATATCCAATAAAGCAAAGGGGAGACATTGAAGTTCATCTACAGCAGCAAGCAATTCAAGGCAAGAGAAAAATATACAGAATTAAGTAGATAAACCTTTCGTCGAACAGTTGGCGTGACCCGTTTTTTGGTTCAGAATAAAAGAAACTCGGCCTTTTTTTCGTGCAGAAGAAAAAGAAATCCGTCGTCAACGAAGAAAGAAGATGGAGAAGGAAAAAGAGTTACAAAATCGTAAAGAATTGATATCCATTGTTGAAGAAAGATTTGAAGCTGATTCCTTTTTTTGTGGAAGGAAAGATTTAGAAGATGAAATTAAGGAAAGAATTTTAGCGGCTGAGCCGAGCCGATTGGAAGCAATAGGAAACGAAAGAAATAGGAGAGAAGGGAGTTTTATCTCAAACGACAACGTTTCTTTGTTTGGCACAGAGTGGGACAGGGTCTCTGGGACAGAAGATCCCAACCGCCTAAATACCAAGACCTTTTTTTTGAAGGGCGAAAGCACGATATAATATAATAACACGACCCAATTATATATCTCGTCTCGATTAAAAAACTGAATCAATTAATATATCATCAGTTCATCAAACAACTTAACACTATTCATTAATTACTATTGAATCCAGTAAATATACTTTTCTTGCACCCATTGTGTGGAAAACCTAATTTTCAAGCGGTCGAGGAAAACCCTTACTTTCTCTACCGTCTCTCACTCTCCAATCAACCTCCGATCAAACACTCGATCGGCCACCATCTCTTTCAAACCCACCCCCTCCGATCAGCCACCATCTCATCCGAAACCACCCCCTTCCGATCAGCCACCATTTCTTTTTTTGCAATCCACTCTATTTGTTTTTTTTTCTTCTTCTATAGAAAGATCTAAACATATATATATATATATATACACCTTTAAGGTTTCGATATAGAAATATACGAACCTTCAAAGTTTATGTTTAAAGATCTATTAAATTTTTGTTTATATTTTAAATTTTTTTCAAAAATGATACTCTAATATTTTCAATTTCTCTATTTTGTTACTTATTTTTGTTGATTTACATAACTTGAAAAGGAATAATCTAGAGCTCTTCATATATACATATTTAATTACTTTAATTTTATTTAAAATTTTACAAAAAATCTACTGTTATTATTTTAAGAATGCTTAAATTATCTACTCCCTCCGTCCCACCGAATATGACCTATTTGTTTTCGGCACGTAGATTAAGAAAAAGGGAATTAGGTGTAATAAAGTGTTAATAAAGTAACTTTTTAGCTAATAAAGTGTTTTTTTGGTCAACAATGTACTACTAAAGTACTTTTTTAGCTTAAAGTAAGCTCTAATTCTTTCCCAAAAAGGAAACATGTCATATTCGGTGGGACGACCCAATATGAAAACGGGCCATATTCGGTGGGACGGAGCGAGTAATTATTTAGTCTATATCTCTATAAAAAATATGTGAAATCACATCAGTATAATATGTGAATCACATCACTATAATATGTGAAAATACAAATGTGTACATGTTCTTTCACAAAAGAAAAAAAATTGTGAAAATCACACTATTATAATATGTGAATTTGCATTTTTACAATTGTGAAAATGATATGATATGGAGGTCATTAAATAAAAGAATTAGTGGTATTAATGTCAAAAAGTACTATTTTGACTAGTTTTTAAAAAGGGTGCTACAATTAGTATTTTTTTTATCCAAAAGTGCTATTATCCTACAATTCCTCAATTGTCAATTCGTATCAAAATAAAAACATGCATGCTAGCGCACTAACACACCCTATGAAATGAACAGTCATTTTATAAATAAAGATCACATTTGTTCTATGTTCTTTTCCATGTATGATTATCGTACTCAATTTATGCTCGAATTTACACAAAAATAAATAAATAAACGATTGGAACCGCCGAATCGAAGAAGCCACACTAGACGGACCGGTTTAATTCCAACTTTTCAAATGTGAACTACCAATTTCAGGTCAGTTCCGATCCGGAACTGGGTCCGTGAACACCTTTATATCTACTCCATTTGTATTTTTTTTTCATTTTCAAACATTTAAAATATATTTACATATAAATACAAAATAGTACTAAATAAAAAAGTAATTTAAATAATCAAATAGACTTGTAATTAAAAATAATTAAATTAATTAATTAATAAAATACTAACCAAGTGAACTAAATTAAATGATATATTCAATCATCTTAACATACCTGATACTCCCTCCGAACCCCAATAAGTGACCTCGGTCGTCAACATACATACCAATGAAGTGGGCAATTTAACTTCGACTCAATCATTGTATGAGAATATATATATATATATATATATATATATATATATATATATATAACACCGGTGACAAGAGTAAATTTGGTAGTTGTTTTAATATTTTTGCCCAGAATTTTGAGATATAATACTTATTTTGGGAACAAAATTAGCATGAATTCGGAACATTTTTGTTAATATAATCAAATGCGTAAAATTATATAAAAATGTAGAAAAAAAAATAAAATATGATAAAATAATACAACAAAATAAAAATAAAATTAAGATTATTTACAATAATATAATTATAACCATGTTATTGATAATTTAATATTTACCCATACAATCAAAATTAATAGGGTTCTGAAATTTGAACAATATTAATGAAATGTAAAATAGTAATTATTGTATGGTAATGATAATTAAAATAACTTGCAAGCTACTCAATTAGGGATGGCAATTGGTCGGATTTTTATGGGTACCATACCTACCATACCTACCAAATCCTGATATGATGGGTTTGTGAAATATCAAATGGGGTTGGGACGAGTTTGGGCATTACCGGTGGGTCGTGTTTGGAACACTATCTACGGGTAACCGCTATCCAAACCCATTTATATATATGTAAAGTAAGTATTATATATAGGGAGAAATGGGATAATAGCACTTTTTAGATTGAAAATACTAATAATAGCACCACTTTTTAAAATATATAAATTATAGCACTTTTGTACATATTTACCCCTCCTTTTTTCATATCATTTATAAGATTTATTTTTAATAAAATATATTTGCTTAAAAATTTAATTAAGAAGAATACGCAAGAATATAAGATTTCTACCCTAGCGGTTATTTTCTCCTCTCACAAAATCACAGCCACAACCAGAAAACCCTCGCCGCCGCCGTCAAGCCATAGTCGTTGCTTATGAAATGATTGATCCCTCGGTAATTCGAAACTTTACTGTTGTTGCTACATGATTGTTTGAAATCAGGGATGAACTTAATTTATCCGACATTAAAATTCCTTCCGCCGCCACACTTCCGAACGGCAACAACTACAATTGCTGAAGCTAACTTCCGCTGCTGCAATTCACATGAAAAATAATCTGAATTCACATGAAAAATAATGTGAAATCACATCATAATTTGTGTGATTTCGTATATAACTCGTGAACTCACATGAAAAATAATGTGAATTCACATGAAGAATAATGTGAAATCACATAAAAAATAATGTGAAATCACATTATAAACTGAGTGAAATCACATGAAATTTGAAAACCGACAATTTTAAAAAAAAAATCAAAAATTTCACCCCATTTCGGCTGGTTGGGTTGGACGACGACGACTGATGGCAGTTGAGTTGGACTTGGACGGCGCCGACTGATGGCGGTTGAATTGGACTTGCACGGCGTCGGCCAGTGAAAGAGGAGATGAGAGAGTCAGAGAGAATATGGTGGTTCCCTCACCGGATTTGAGAAGAGAGAAGAGAAATAAAAAAAATTCGATTTTGGGGATCTAGGGTTAAAATTTGGGGCTTCTGCTGGGGGCTTGAGCAAAGGAAGAAATCAAGAACGACGACGACGGGACAGAGGCGGCGAACGGTGAGGTTCGCCGGAGAAGAAGCAGTGGTCGTGCTCTTCTTGATGCCTTCGAATAGAGAGAGAATTAGAAACGAGACTAAGAAGGAAAGAAAGATAAGAGAGAGGGATGGAGAGAGGAGGCGCCGGCGATGGAGAGAAGGCGACAACCGGCGAAGTCTCATCGGAGGAGAAGATGAAGGGCGGCGGTGGTGCTGCTATTGGTTTTGTTGTTAGAGAGAGAGAGAAATGAATAGAGAAGCGAGCAGAACTGCATAAGAGATAGCGAGAGAGAGTTATTACCTTTATTTAAACTAAAAATAAAAATATATATTGTTATATATTGTTTTAATTCATTTACAATAAAAGATATTTAAGAAAAAGAATGAGGGGTAAAAAAGTCAAGAAGTGTTATTATTTGTATTTTTAAAAAGTAATGCTATTATTAGTGTTTTCTAAAAGTGCTATAATCATGTATTATCTCTTATATATATATATATACATAAGTTTAGAAATAAACAAAAATTTTATCCAAAAAATTCTTCTATATATATATACACACATTTATAGATAATTTATATTATAATTAGTAATATTAGTATATTTAGTGTTTTATTCCTTTTCATTCACGTATGAAAAATCGTAAATTTCTTCAAAGTAAAGAAAGAACTTTTCTACTTCAATTGCTCCAATCCATGTCAATTCGCTGGGACAAATTATTCTAATTTATAAATATATGGTAGTGTTATTTGAATATTTTACAAGATATCGATAGTATAATACTCATGTTAGATTTTTCGTCTATAATAAAATTTTATATTGACGTCATAATTTAATTATAATCTTTTGTTATTTTTTCTATTTTATGTTGATTTTATAGTATTCGTGTTTTTAACGTGTAATTAACATGTATTACCCATAGGGGTGTCAAAATTGGCTTGGCCCGAAATCGGGCTGGGCTGCCAATTTTCAGGCCCGAAGCATTTTCGGGCCGGGCCGGGCATCACAATGTTAGGCCCGAAATGGGTAAAAGCCCACTGGGCTCGGTCCGGCCCGGACAAATTACACTACAAAGGTATTTTCGGGCCGGGGCCCCGGGCCGCACAGCTGAGCCCGAAAAATTTCCGGGCCGGCCCGATTATCCCAAAAAGCCCGACGGGCTCGGGTCGGGCCGGACCGTAAATTTGACAGCCCTAATTACCCATCAGGTATGTTGCATGGGTCCATGGGGGCGGGTGTGGGGGCAATACGATACGGGTGCGTTGATACGAAATTTTGAAAAATTTAGGGTGCGATTCGGTAAGGATACGTCTAGTATTAATATTTTATTATATATAAGTAACACTTATAAAATAATTTAAATTTAAATTTTCATAAATTATATGTATATAATTCATTTTCTTTAACCCAAAACTTAAGCATTTTCAATTATATAATTTAATTAAGTTACAAAATATCAATTCAAATATCATTAGTCGATAGAGAAGTGTAATTCAAGAATAAATTTATCGAAGTCAATACTCATCCGCTATTTTCAACCGGCCACATGAGATTCGTGAATTTTGCACAAAGGATTCACAAATCCGATTACTTTTTATTCTTTACATTTGGAAGGATACGCCACGTGGCGAATCGGGTGCGAATCCCACGGGAATCCGACGAGAATAGCACCCTAACGAGATTCCGATACGGGCATGATATGATTTTTTTAGAAGAATCGAGTGCATCATAGCCCAACGGATTTAGCCTTGGCAGAGTTTGGGTAGTGAAGTGAATTTTAATAAGATTTGGGACGCGTATGGGTAAAAAAAAAATGCACAACGGATTCGGATTTGGAAAATGTTTAATGGGTGAATACTGAGCCACTTTCCATTCCTATACTCAATTACACCAGATTTCATGATGAAATTAATAGTTTAAACATGCATGATGCATCTTATATAATTTGTGGTGGGAGAGCATAAAATTGCAGAACTGAGTCAAAAAGCTTAATTAAACCACATTGTATTAATGGCGGAACTTTTCGAGGAAGCTCAAACTCCAGAAGAAGGAAGAAGATAGAGGCAAGCTAAAGAAAACAACCAAATATTCATTTCACCACAGTGGTGCCGTACGTACTTTTAAGGCCGAATTTGAAGGTTTTGCTTGGGTAGCAGTTGAAGTTGCGATCTCCCCCAAATCCGGACTTGGTGTCGTAGCCCGGATAATCAGAAAGTTTGAATTTGACGGCGTGAATAAGCCTAAGGCCGTGCGAAGAAGCAATGTTTTCCAGATTAAAGTCGGCGTGGAAACTATTGGTCTTGTGCGAAATGTGAATTTCGCCATTTTCACTGATCATCTCCTTGGCGTTCTTCAGAAACAGGCTCACAAGTCTCCTGTGATTACTGTGCATACATCATAATTCATACAATGCCAACAACGGTTACTATTTTTCAACGATCAATAATAGTATATATATATGAATCTTGAAATATATATACTCTAATAACGGGAGCTCACCGCAGCTTATCTTGGGTTG